>VXBQ01015638.1:1092520-1123418 GCA_013400175.1 Phainopepla nitens | reverse complement strand
ACTGAATGGCTGGAGAGAACAGGCACAAGCACCCGGCGGCTCTAAAATGCGACCCAGAAACGTTCCCACATCCCAGCCCCATATAAATCAAGGGGGAAAAAAAGGGGGAGCTCCATCCCAGCCTCTGTTTTTACAGAGCATCTTTCATGTGCGGTCCCTGAGAGAGGGCTTTGCCGAGCTTGTTAAGGATGGCTCCTGCGCCAGGCAGAGAGGGGGACGCACCATATGGAGAGGAGAAAAAGAAAAGGGGACACTGAAAATGGAAAATTATGCAAAGCAGGAAGAGAGGCACTGGGGGAAAGGGGGGAGGGAGGCAGCAAGGAGGTGGGGGATGGGGAGACAGGAGGCTGGAAGGGAGCCCTGACTTGGGGAACACCATTAGCTGGCACTGAGGCTGCATGAGGAGCAGAAGTTTCCTGTGACCAGGTGCAGGACAGCTCCTTGTACCCTTGGGTGCTGTCACTGGAGGGCAGCTCTCTAGCTTGGCCTGAGAGGGTCTGGGCTGTGCCAGGACGATGCCCAGCTGGACTGTGGTGGGTGCATTCTGTTTCTGGAGCTGTGCTGCACTGGGAGACATGGAAAAATAGGGTCCTACTTCAGAGGTGTCCTGAGGACCTCTGTTACCATAGCAATGAGGTTGCAAGCAAATATTATGGTCTTTTGGACAAGAGTTTTGCTTGTCATTGATCACAAAAAGCAGACTCATGTAAGGAGGTGCCAGGACATTGTAAGAAAAGGCTCTGATCAACAGCAAAGATAGCAAGGGCCCAAACTGTCCTTGGATCTCAGCTGCTCGTGCAGTGAAGGTGGATGCTTGGGTGAGTGAAAGGAGAATCCAAATTCAGCTGCCAGAACTCTTCCCTTCCCCTTTGACCCTGCAGAGTCCTGGTGCTGCAGGGTGAGCTGCAGGCCCAGTACAGCTCAGGGATGCTGTGCAGGCATTCCAGTCCAGGCTTGTGTTACTGCCCAGCCCGTGCTCAGACTCCAGCATCTGGCCTAATGTGGTATTTGGAGAAATGACTGGGCTCTTCCCAGCCCAGATGTAGAGCTCCTTTTCCCTATCCTGGAAACACTGGCCACCTTTGGGGAAAGCACCCACCTTGTCACTGTGACAGCTTCTTCTTCCCAAAGCCACTCCTGTGGCACTCTGCTGGCTCCCTGTCATGGGCCACAACCACCTTGCACATCCCCACTGGGTGCAAGCCCCCTTCTCCAGCCCATCTTTCACCCAGCAAGGAAAGCCCCCCTCGCCTGTGCTCGGTGCTTGTTGCCCTGTGACTCCTGCTCTGTCCCCTCCGTGCCATCCCCATCTCCTCGTTCAGTGGCTTTTGTTCAGAGCAGCCAGTGGTTTTCCTTCACTCTCCTCAGCATTGCTTGACACCTAGGAACACAAATTACTACTGGCTCCCACCTCTCATCTCTCTTGGCCCTGTCACAGCCCTTGATCTCACACCTGTATCTACCACACTGCTCCCTTTTCTAGCTCCTTCTGTTTGTTCCACCAGGAAACCTTCCCTTGCTGCATCCCAAATGGATGTCTTCATTAAACCCATCTACCATGCTTCCCTCTATTTACCATTGGTTAATTTACCAGCAGCCCTATGCCCCTAAGCCCTCATTTCAGGCAGGTGTGGGGCAGATTCATGTGAGGCCAGTGCACAAGAGGGGCTGGTACAGAGCCAGGCGTGGGCCTGTGCCTGCAGAGATGGGCACGCTTGCCCCGGCACACACGTGCTCCTGCCTGCACATGCCAACACCTACACGCTCCTGCCCACGTTCCCGCTGCCAGATCCAAGGCTGTGGGATTTCAAGGGGAGCTCTTGTTCTCCAGTGGGGCGCAGGCATTATCTGTGCAGCATGGCTGCAGGTTGGGATTTTAGCTGTTTGGTCCTACAGTCACCAGACTAAAAAGATGCTGAACCCATTTAGTTTCTTCAAGAACCATGCCCTTGAGTGATGCTACATCTGTTGGCCAGATCCTCAGTAAAGCCCTGGAATAAGCAGTAGGCACTGAAGAGGATTCATCTGAGCAGCATACAAAGAAAAATTGCAAAAAATAAAGTTCACGGGGGCACATGAAAAACCGAGTTTCCTCCCACAGAGCAGCTGTGTGGGGCTCCAGAGACAGGCAGGCAACGTGGGAGATGTTTCAGAGCTTGCTCTCAAAATGATGCATTTGCAACAGCTTCCCTTCTTCAACCACTGGAGGTACACTGAGCTACCTGCCCTGAAGAGACACATTTCAATCTTCAGGCACAGGACTTTGTCCTGGGCTGCTTTAAGGCTGGCTGGCCCCTGTGGCAGCATGACACAAAAATGAGATGTGCCTTCATGGGAGAGGAGGAAGAGGGATGTACTCTATCGCTTGGTATTCTGACACAGGCAAGGAACTGCCCCTCCACAAACAAACCCAGGCAAAGGGGCTGTTTGGTGTTCTCACTGCAAATTCGCACCCACTAGGAAGGGGTGGTGTGGGGAGAGCAGATGGGATTCAGGGTGTCCTTTGGATCAGGCTGGCCTCAGCTGCTGTGCTGGAAGCTGAACCATTTCCAGGGAGGATATGGCAAGAACAGTGAGTCCTGCCCAAGTGACGGTCCAAAGCGCTGGCACTTCGTCCTGATTCAACCTCGCCCCAGATTCCCGCCCTTGGCTCACATCCAGGTTTCTTTCTCCTTGACCCATCTCCATCAAAAGAAGCGCTGTTACAAGTCTCTGCTCTGAGTTTCTAGTCTACAAATAGAAGCAAAGCAGCACCTGCTTCAGAGCCGAACATTTCCACTAAACCCTATTTTGATGCTTGTCCCAGCCAAGGAAATCTTTTGGGACCGTGTCACTTGTAGGAGATGTTAAATATTTCAACCTCCAGCAATACAAGACACTGATACGATACTGAACTGCACAACTGCTGTATGTCCCTGCACTTCCACCTCGGCTGCAGAGATGCCCCACAAGGGCTCATCTCCAGCAAATATTTCTCTGGACAGGGACAGGGAGTTGGCTGCCGAGAGCGCTGGGGCCGATGTGTTTATCGGGCAGCAGAGCTGGCCCCGCCATCTCTCCCGGGGAAGCTGTGCCATGGGAGCTGCTAAAACAGCATTTCATTTCCAAACAGGGCCCCAGAGACCTCTTGTGTGAAGGATTCAACAGAGCGAGGCGGGGTAGAGCAGAACAAGGAGACACAACCCGAGGCTAAAAACAAGCCAGGCCCCAGGTCTGATGGACCTTATTGCTCTGCACCAGGGTTCAGGCTGCTCTGTCCCCTTGAATCAGTGCCAATCTCTCCTAGGCCACCACTGATGGGGAAATGGCGAATTGGGATTTTTTTTCACCTCCTTCTTCCCCCCTTTTCCCTCCCCTAACTCCTTTTCCGCATCATAAGCAAAGTCCTAATAAAGCTCCCATCCCCACTGCCAGCCCTGCACCATGCTCCCAGCAGAAAAGAGATGCAAAGCCACGCTTGGAATCTGATTCCCCGGCTTTAAACGCTGCTCTGCCAGCAAAGTGCGACTTGAAAGCTCCCCTGTCACAGTTACAAAGCTCCGAACAGCCCTTCCTCGGATAATCACGCTTATCTCCAGATTAAGAAAGAGAGACCTGCAGCTGAGGCTGGTCACATGGGCTGGGATGTGGGCAAATCTCTTTTAAACAATCCCCATATAGCTGTGACCTCCACCGCAGCCCAAATACACCGTCCCTCGGTCCCACTCGAAAACCAGCTCTGGAGACATGACAGAGCATGTGAGAGGAGACTGGGCTGGTGATGGGGGGGCCGGAGGGAAACCACGGGGGAGGAGTGAGAAGGCAACGGAGAAGAGGAGGGTGAGAAAGACGGAAGAAGAAATAACTAAAGGGAGGATGTGGGAGAGAAATAGGATGTGGTGGAGAGGGAGGAAAAGTGCATGAATGGAGGGGGAGGATGATGAAGGACAGGGAGGTCTCTGCTGCTCTTCCTGTTGGGGATTAGTTGTCCCTGCACTGTCCTCAGTTTAACTCTTCCCACTCTGTCCCCGGCTGGCAGCCTAGCCTGATTACGTGACTCCAGCTGTGCCAAGCAGCCTTGGCAGGGTGAGCACGTTACCTACTTTGCTACCACGGATTCATTAAGAGGCTTTGCTTGTGTGGGAATAGTCATCCCAATGGGGAAAGGGAAAAAAACCTCTTCTGCAGATCAACCTGACGGGGAGCTCTGACAAGGCGGTTTCCACAGCCCTGCCCAGAGTTTGGGAGCAGAATTTAGGAGAGATAGGGATGTGCAAACAGGAGAGGAGGGCACAGGGGTGGGAGGTCAGCTGGAAGGGGTCCTCAGCATGGCCACTGCTCAGAGATAAGGCACCAGACAGGAAGGGAACTGCAAACCCTTTGCAGGATGCTGGTGCCTGGTTCTTCTTTGTGATTAAAGGCCACCTTGCATCTGGGTCAGGCATGGATGACACATTCACCCTCTGCGTAAATGAAAGGTCTGAGCAACCGCAGAGCGACTTTTTCCAACAGCAGGTTCCCCTCTTACATCCGCGTGGGACTAACACAAATACTTTGCAATGGAGGAGCCCAAACAGCTCTGAAACGGGCACAGAGTGCTGGGGCTGCACCTCTCTGAGGATGCCCACTTTCTGCTGGCACTGACTTGGGGTTTCCAGCCACGGCCCCAGGCTGCAGCCCGCAGCGCTGCCTCTCCAGCTGCTCATTATTCACCCTGCGCAATTAGGCACCGCTGATAAGTCACATGAAATTGCCTTTGTTCTCCAACTAGAAGACCTGCATTTCATGGGAATCCCTTCTTTTTCCTGCACATTACTGACGAGCTGCCCACTGCACCTACTGCTAGAGTGGCAGTGAGGATTTTGGGGCACACTTTGTGCTGGCCCTCATAGATGTCCCGTGCAGGTCGATGGGGAGGTGCAGCCTGGCCCTGCCTGTGTTCCTGGACTTCTCTGAGCACAAAGGAGAGCTGCTCCTCCTGCAGCTCACTCTGCCCCACCAGGGACTTGTCAGCTCTCCTCCAGGCAGGTGGCTTTGTCGCTTCCTGGCTACTCTACCATCCCTCCATGTCACTTCCCAGCTTCCCTCCCAGTAGCAGAGGAAAGCCCAGTGCAGCTGCAAAGTCAGTGGGGGAAGAGGCGTCAGTCCTACCCAACCCAAACCCTGCTGCTGCCAACAGCCACCTTACCTTGTTCATGACCTTCCCCTTCCTCCCCACCAGCCCATCAGTAGTCAATCCCATGCCCTGCTGCTTGGACCAAGCATCTCCCACCCAGGCTCCCTGCAGGGCCAGCCCTGCTCCATCGTGTATCAGCTCCTGCTCTCCATTCCTTCACTGCACCAGAACCCATGTATGGAAGAGAAGGCAAAGCAAACTGCAGCCAGCATGAATCTGGGAGCTACCAAACTCCACAGGAGGCAAGCTGTGCTCCAGTAAACTTCCTAAAATGCCTCTGCTTCAGAGCAGCCTTGTGCCATGTAAATCCCTGCTCTTTCAGCACCTGGCAGCTGCTCAGACGGGACCACAGGGAGAAAAGACATCTTAGCCCATTCAAGAGTTTCTTCCCATTCTGCTCAAGAAATGTATGTGGGCTCTTAAGTCTTGTTGATTTAAAGGAAAGGATGCAAAATTAATTTAGACAGGAAATTAATTAGATGTGAACTGATGTTTACATCCCTACACATACAATGAATTCTTGTGTTAACCTACAGAATGCAGATGGATGGATGGATGAATGATAACAGCAGTCTAGGAATGACATTATGTGCTGGTCCATACGCTGGGGATGTAGAAAGACTTTTCTCTGCATTGGTAATTAATAACTCTATCCTGAGCAAATGTTGATAAATCCTTTATAGAGCACGTTATCTCTGTCTCTCCAACTCCTGTTCTGCATTTCCATTTGCCTGTTTCCACTGCTCCACCCCTGGCACCCACACGCTTCACTTCCCTCCCATATTTTGTAACCGGTAGCAGATTTGACTCCCTTTCTGGAGAAAGAGGCAGAGGTTTTGTTCCTGGGGCTTTGTGTGAGTGATTGCATGTGTATGTGTGTATACAAAGATGGATACAAATCCATTGGAAATAAACACCTTTTAAGGGACTTGAGAGAAAGACACATAGGGCAGAGGAGAAGAAAGAGCCTACAGACCCTCAGCCAGACAATCAGCCAAGATGAAGAGAAAGACCCAGTGAACCAAAAAAAGCCTCAGTTCTCTTTTAAACTGTCCATGATTTGCAACGAAAGCAGCAGATCCCATGGCTGGGAAGCCGAGCTCTGGCGACGCAGCCCTCACCCCTTCTCCCAGCCCCGCACAGCTCAATTACCCCAGGCTGCCAGGCTGCACCGAGCACACCCCCACCAGCCCGCATCTCCCCCGCCGCCGAGACAGCTTTCACCAATGGAAGGAGTACAAATATATTCATTGGCACCTTATCAGACATGCATGCAAAACTAATTAACATGGGGAGACATGCAAGCTGCCACCCAGCCACAAATACACACCCACGAGCATGCACACACACACGCACGCATGCACAAGGCAACCCTTGTCTAGGGGGGACATTCAAAAGGCTTTGTCACTAATTTAGGCATCTGTCTCAGTCTGGTCTGGTCCTCCTGGCTAGGCTGGAGTTGTGGTTTTTTTCCCACTCTGTTTGACAATGCTGGGAACATGCCCGGAGACCCCTCATTCAAATCACCCCTTGACAATGGTCTCATTGTGTGAGCATATAGAAAAGGGAAAGGATGGGGGAGAAGATGTGGAAGGGGGGTAAGGAATTAAAATGTGAACCCAAGGAAGTGTTTACTAACACAAGCCTCGCAGCTGCCCCGTCTCTCCTCCACCCCCTTCTTCCACCCCCGGCCGTTCCAATGGCCCAGCTTGTCCCCAGTTCGAAGCGGGCAGCAGGACGTCGGGACAGTGGAGTGGGAGCAGGGCTGAACAGAGGTGCACAGGGAGCTGGCAGGCTGAAGGGATGAAGCCTCAGGGCATTCAAGCCTTTGGCAACAGGGGGGCAGGTACAGGTTAGAGAAGAGAAGATAGAGCCAGAGATGCTTTGGAGAGGATTAGGGACTTAAAATGTCCTGGGAAGGACATCTTCATGGAGGAGCAAGAGATTTACTGGTATAACCACTCCAAGGCTTTTTCAGGCAGGAACAAAAAGTGCTTAAACCTGGCCTCGTGGATTTAGAGCAAGTGAGCAGCCCCGCTGCACGGTCTGGACTGCTCTCTTTGGTGCTGCTGCCAGACACGCTACAGCACGAGAAGAAAGGGGGTGAGAAGCAGGGTGTTGGAGCTGAGGGCTCAGAGGATGGACCAGACTCCCCTCAGGACCCCACTGTCTGCCTATGGCTAGTTATTAAATACCAGGAGAAAAAAAAAAAAATAGGGAAAAACGCCCTGGTGCCCTGCCCACCCCCCAGGCATGCCTGGGGAAGGGAAGAGCGAAGGTGCAGATGGGGGGGCTCGCCCCCGGCCCACCGCGCTTGGCTGGCCTTGGCAGGCTCCGTTCAGCTGGAAATGCCCAAGAGCCAGCAGAGCAAAGGGAACGGGAGCTGGGGAGGGGAAGAAGATGATGACAACATTTTCCATATATGCAAATGCATCCACATAAGATACCCAGAGGGAGACAAAACAAAGAGACCTCAAAGAGGCTGGCTCTGAGACCTGCACAAAGCCAGATACCTCCGCACACCTACGGTGTTTGCACGTGAGGACCTGGGCAATGCAAGATGCAATGCTGCCCAGAGGTTCCCCCCAGTCTGAGCAGATATCAGCCTAAAGAAAGCCTGGTGGAGGAGCCCAGTGAAAGCTGCAAAGACAAATGCCACAATCCCACATCCTCCTACACAAACAGGTGCACCTTAGGAGTACAAAACTATTCCTGTCCTTTAGCTTAGTCAGAGAAGAGAAAAGCTGTGATGCAAACCCACATGAGCCTTGCCTTGGTGGGCAGAGGTAGCTCTGCTCCTCCGACATCGCCCCTGCAGTCAGACCCACCCCCTAGACCTTTGTGTGCTTTCCATAAGAGGAAAGCTAGGAAACTCCTGGACATTACTAAACAAGGCCAAGCAAAATGTCACACAGAATCCCAAGAATATATATGAGCCCAAAAATTTCTTTCTCACAACCACTGCGACAAAAACAAAAGTCACCTGAGCAAACATTTCTGCTTAAAAAGGGAAACTACTGCCAAGTAAGCAAATCTGTGCTTTTTATCCAAACAAGTGGTTGTGAGCAGTTTTATTGCCACATTCCTGTGCCCCAATACGCAGGGATAAGCACTCGACACACAGTGACACGCAGGGACTCCGGGACAGAGCTGTTGTTTTAATAGGGCAATGAAGACAGCGAATGAAATAAAACCCTACAGAGATCAGCTTGCAGAGCTCAAGGCTGAGAAAATCTATTTGATGGTGAAAGGAAACAAGGGCACTCGTGATTCTGCTCTCATTTCCATGCTGTAAATTTGGGCAGCTTTTACTGAACGCAATTAAATCCTCACTTAGGATTTAACCTGGTGAAGCTGAGGGCAGACCTTGCTACAAGATCCACCTCTGAGCTCTTCCCCTCAACTTGCTCTGCAGAGGCCAGCAGGAGTTGTGAAAAAACTGAGTGAAAAAGCAAGGGAATTCATAGATCCCTGCCAGTGTGGCCATTTCAAAGCCCCTTTCAGCTCTGTCTTGCCTGTTCTCTCCTTCCCCAGTGATTTGCTGCTTTGCTCATGGAGCTTTGGCTGCAGGGAACAGTCAGTACCAGCCTGGCAAGCACAGAGATTCAGTGGTATTTGGGCATCTCCTTCCCTTTGCCTCTAATGGGAACTGAAAACCTCAGCAAACCCCCAACACATCCATTCCCTGCCTCTGGTGGCTGATCCTTCCTTTCCAATACTGTTAGGGTCCCAGTGGGGATCCCATGCAAGACTCTTGCAAGAAACCCTGCAAGACCCTCTGCTATTAATATCTCTTGGACTATTCTTTACATTTCCCTTTATTTTAAGACAGGCTTTTGCCTTAAACAGCACAGTTTAACACACTGAGTTTCCCAAGTAACAAGTAATAGAACTCCTCACCTGCTTGCACCACACAGGTAAAGCCACCTCAGGGCTGTGATCTTAAATCCATACGTGCTTTTCCCCATGGACGTTGAGAGCTGTAAATCTCAACATCTCATTAAACAGATCACTCAGAACAGATTGCCTCACAACATAAGTTTTCGGCTGGCCACTACCCACGAGCAGATGATTTTACATGACATTTATTCATGCAAATTGCCGAGGCTGTAGTCTGGTTACCCAGCAAGAGCATAAAAAATTACAGTTTAGATGCATAAATGATGGCACCATGAGAGAAGACACGATGAGACTGAAAACACATCCTTCCACATAGAGTGCAACAAAACTTAGGGGGAGTCCTCATCAGATGGGGGTTTATCAGGAATGACCCCCCCAAAAATGATCCAGAGGAAGCAGAGAAAGGCATGTGCAAGGCTGCAGGGGCTACAGAGAAATGAACTTCTCCTGCTGCATGTGCAGGAACCTGCCATGGGGAGAGCACACGCAACATTTTACGTCACTCACAAAGCCTACTCTGTCCAATAAAGTGGAGAAGTAAAACAAAGCATGAAATCCAGGCATAAATTAGCATCCTCTAGCCTAGCTTTATTTGTGCTGCTGCTGCTGTGGATTAGCATCTAGCTGGCTGACAGGCTGATAGGCAGACAGAAACAGGGAGAAATAAAAAAAAAATAAAAATCAGTGGGTGTCTTTTTTTCCCTATCATTCCTGGGATGTTTGCCTTCAAAGTGCAGGCAGTGTTCATCCCTTTAGGACCCGAACTTTTCCATCTTCCTGTGAGAGCAATAGGCTCTGTAGGAAAGCAAATCCCCCTGAGATATTTGTGCCTGCACCCTGTGGAGCCGGCACCCGTCATCTAACGCGAGCCCCAGTGCGAACCCGTCACATCCTGAGCCAGCATCCCTCTGGCACCCACAGCTCCACTCTGCAGAGAGCCACAGAGCTGGGGAGCAGCACCCGTGTGGGGCCAGCAGACCTTGAGGACAGCACCTTGCCACGGGCACACACAGGGAGCAGATGCCTCGGGATTAGCTCTGGATCATGTTCACCATCCCTTGGGGCAGCTGCTTCCTTCACTGCTTGCAGTCACGGCCGGGTTTGGTACCTGATCCCAGATGACATGACCGGGATCTCACGCCGGCATCTCCCCTCAGTTTGTGTCAGAAATGTGTCACTGCCAGCTCCTCGGGCAGGAGGACCTGCAGAGAGCTTCCATCGGGCTGACACACAGCCTCCCGCTCCTCAGGGCTGCATGGCAAAATGAGTGGTCATCACCAGAGACATCCCTCCTCTCAGGGCTTGGTGGCCTCGTGCCCACCCGCCCTTTCCAAGCACAGCCATGAAAACACAGCACGAAAAAGGTGCCAGTCTTGACAGCCACCACTCCAGTCCATCCCAAACCAGCCCGGGCAAAGGAGCTTTTCTGCCCTTGCAACTTCAGGCAGCAGAGAGGAGCTGGGAAGCTCCTCAGTGTGGCAGTTGTACACAAATTGGGGAACAACAGCAGTAAACTTGACTGTGGTCAAAGCAAACTGCAAAGCCCATTTCCACCCTCACTGAGCCGTTCAGAACTTGGCTGGGCTCTCAGGTCGCAGGAGATTTCTAGTCCTTGCCTGTCTTTCAAGGAGCCAAACACGAAGCTCAGTTTTTAGGCTACGGAAATCAAATTTTAAGCCACTTTCCAAAGGTGGCCTAGAAAACACAGACTAATTCTGCACAGCCATAAAGCAAGTCCCTCAGGAGTACAGCATGCAGTTTAAACACCCCCATGTCCCTCTGCCTGCCACCATGATTCTCACTGAGTGGGTCTGATCAGAGGATGCAGGCGTGAAAACTCCCCAAGATGCAGAGAACCCTTCCTCAGCAGAGCCCTTGCAGATCTCAGCCCCTCAGCTGAGTGCATTGGCCCCGCTGATCACTGGTGCCACAATCCCAGTAGATTTGGGAGCACGGAACAGGCTAAGCCTTTCTTGCAGCAGGCATCTGTAGCCGGTTCTGCTTGCTCCATGCCCAAATGGGTCAACACAGGCAGGTTTTCCCCAAAGGAGGCAGAAGGGCACTCTGCAGAGCTTCGAGACAGCTGCAGCTGGAAACAGCCCAAGCAGAAAAGATGCATCCCTGTTCCTCTAGCCACCCCTTCCCTGGAGTGCTTGATCCAAGTCTAGAATAAAGCACACCATCACCATCCTCATCCCACTGCACACAGCAGTACAGTCCCCTCCACATCCCTGCACCCACAGAGGTATCTATGGAAACATCCCATGGCATCTGTAGGGCGGTTTCTTTTAGGGGCTAGGAAGGAAGGGAAGAAGGATGAAGAGAGAGTCGAAACCGGAGCCTTTGTTTCCCAGCACTCAGCCATGCTGTTAATTAGGTAGCAGAGACCAGCCACTTCCTACCACATCCTCAAGCTCTTGCAGCAACAGCAGGCACTCCTTTAGTCTCTGTCCTCTGTGGATGAGACGGAGGCAAGGAGACAGAAGTCAGTGAGAGCCTACAGAAATGCAACAAGCTGCAGGAAGGATCTTTCCTTTGCAAGGGGCCTGATGGGCTCCTCAGCCAGCACTTACCTTTGTGAACCATTTGTTTCCTCTCCAGGCTCTCAGCTTGCTCTGACACATCAGCCATTCACCTGGTCATCCGCAAAACGAGTCTGACGGGTCCCAGCCTTGCACCCACTCAGAAACCCTCTATTTCTACTCTGCCCCTCAGTGCCACACCACCAGAAAGCTCAGCCTGGGGACCACGCAGGACCACAACTGCCTTAAAAGCTTGGGACAGGGCCAGACTCACACATGCAGTTTGCCCTTCATTCTGGAGAGCTCCAGTACACTTCTGCATAAGATGTAGTAAAACTCACGCTGGCAACAGCACATTCAGACAAGCAGTCACCGGGACCAAGGCAACACCTATGAAATGTATCACAAATGGACTGAAAGAGCACATTCCCTTGAGTCACTGGTCAAAGTGACAACTTGGGACAAGTCCGCAGCAGCCTGGGGAGATCCTGCAGAGTCCCATGAGGACACCACAGAGAAAGCATCTCTTCTTCTGGCTCTTAAGCAGAGTCTTCCACAGCACTGCACACAGTACATGACCTCTCAGTTAAAGCAAGGACCAAATAAATTTTAAAAAGCTTCTTTTTTTCTGAGTCCTGGCAGCGTGGAAGTCAAATACTGTTTTTCAAGCTGTTTCCAGAATGAGACAGAGACACATATATCCACAGGCACAGCCAGTCTGCATCTGTACAGCCTTGTTCCCACCACCTTCATTAGCACATACAGAGATGTGCATCCCTCTCTTGTAGAATAGGGTGCCAGGGACCAACATCACCAATTATTACCTTCTGGATCACAGACCTCTGCGCCCAAGTTACTCTATGCCCAGGGCCATAAAACAGTGGCTGGGACCTCTCCTGAGAGTCCTCAGTATGTCTAAGGGCTTAAATGAGACCCAAGCCAGCTGCTATCCAACCCGGTGTGATCCATGACACTTGGAGTTGTCAGGCTCTGTCTTCCTCCCTGTTCAGGTGTTATGCAGCATCCTGCACCGTCAGCCTTGAGCTTTGAGTCTTGATCCCCAAAATTGCTAAGACTCATTCCAAAAACCAACTAATTGGAGGAGTTGTTTTTCAGACTGATAATGCCTAAGCCCTACAAGGTCTTTGACTTTTTTCCAGAGTTTTCTCTGCAATTAAGATGTCCCTAAATACATTTCTTGTTAGCATAATTCTATTAATTTTAAGTGAGAACTGAGACTTTTAAACAGTCCTTGATTACAGTTGCTGGGGGTTTGCAACAGACACCCCAAATCCCAAGGCTTGCTCTAAAACCCCTGTGAATTATTCTAGTCCAGCCTTGCCAGCTGCTCTTCTACCCAAAAGGCACTTTCCCTCGAGAGCAGGATAGTAGAAGAAGGGAAGAAAGCTGGAAAACAGCCATTTCTGGGACTACAAATGAAATCAGGAGGAACAGTCCCAAAAGCCTCTCTTAGCCTTGGCCACCACCAGCAGCCACTTGTGAAGCTCCCTCCAAGTGAGAGCCAGAGGAAGGGACACATTGATCCTGCCTTGCTAGATTTAATGCCAAGCTTGTCAGCAAGGCACGCTCAGCTTTGGCTGCCCAGGAAATGCAAACTTCTCCTTTGTGTGGCTTTCTGGACACCTCCCGCTGCCCTCCCTAAATCCCAAAGCCAGCAGCATCCCTTGCAAGGTGCACACCATGCCAGAGGCAGCAAAGACGTGCTCCTTGCAGCCTCCTGGCCCCAGGCCTTCTGCCAACACCATCCCAACATGGGGCACGCAGGCAAAAGAGCTGCCGGAGGAATCCACGCCGAGCGGCGCTGAGCACGACCTTTCTGCTTTACAATGGTAACCTGAATCCTAAATACTGGATTTCTAGGCACGCATTAAAGCCATGAGACAATGGAGACGGCGAGGCTGAGGCTGGCTGCAAGCCAGCTCCATGCCGGCCCCGCCAGCGCCCGATGTTTCCCATTTCCTTCTTTTTTCACCACGGCAGATAAGCGAAGTCCCCCTAAGCCCGGAGGCAGGTGCATGCACAGGCTCACCCCTGACTTGGGGACGGTGCCTGTGACTCACCCCCCATAGAAGGTGGATGCCCAAGAAGACCCAGAGAGTTGGTTGCTTTCCTCTCTCCCTCTCTCTCTCATATGAGCATTGCTTCTCCTTTAATTGGTTTCATTCATGGCGGCCCTTTGCAAAATGTAATTATGCCAGGCTCTCTCCATCTGTCTGCATTCAGGAAGAGCCATCGCTCTCACTGTTTTTGTCTTCAATCTTTATTTCTGCATTAATCCCCACTCTGCAGCTCACATGTACAACAATGTCCAGGACCTCCTGAGGACATACAGGCACATAATGGAGAGCAGGATTTGTCCCTGGGTCTCTCCTGGCTGGAGGACATTTTTTCACAGGGAAAGCCCCACACCTCAGTCACTCTGTAACATCTCCATCTCTCAATGATACCTGCACAAGCCAGTCCTCTTACAGACACTCAAGAGTTGTCTCTGAGCCCAGGCAAGAGGAGAGGCTTGATTTTGTCTGCATCACAGAGATGTCTCTGCCCTGTCTTCCCAAGCCTGGTTCATAAAGGTAGCAAGATGTCTGCTTAGGTTGACATGGACCGCTTTTCACATGGAGACAGCATTCAGTCCCAAACTACCACGCTCATTTTCCTTTCCAGGAATGCAGACAGGGTGAACACAGCTGAGCACAGGGATTAACAAACCTCAGCTCTGCAAGGGCAGCTCAGAGCTGCATAGCTGAGGCTGCAAAGCGCCCAACACACCCAGAAGGATTTCATCCCTTGGGATTCATTACCCAAGGTCCTTAAACCTTCCTCAGCCAGGGTAGGTAGGTCTTGGGGGAAAACACAATGCTAAAGGAGCTGTTGGCTTATCGAGAGACCAAACCCAGTGACACAGACCCTGGGCAACCAAGCACCATCTGGTGACCGCCGGCTCCCGACACAATAGCCCATGTTGGCATGTTTATGATAGAGACCAGAGGCGGATTCCCATTATCCCCATCAGATCCTGTGATGTGGTTTCAGGAGAAGGACCATGAGAAGCAGATGGGATGGCAGAAGAGAAAAGAACGCAGTGAGACATACAGACAGGAGAGATTTATATGAAGCTAAAGCGCATACCCATAAACATGGGATAAGTAAATAGCACGTAAGTATGAAATTAAATGCAGGGAATCCATGGCATCCAGTAATCAGTCAAATATCTCCTTCACCTCTTTTTCAGTTTATCATCGGCATTTTAAAATGAGATATTTATGCCAATAAGTAAGCCAGTTGTATATTGTAACCCTGCAAATATTGGCTTGGGTCTGAGAGATTCGTCCCGACAGACAATTCATTTTTACAGTTATTTTTGGACTCCCGGCTTTCGTGGAACACCGGCTCTCTGTGTTGGATTTTATGCCCCTGAAATGTATTTACAATGCATGGCATCTGTATTGTGCATTACACACTTAAATCATTGCATTTCATTCATCGCTTGTAAAAAAAAATATTGCAATATCCTGAAGCTCTGAATACTCAAATTCAAAATATAACTGCTGCATTTTCAGAGTAATGCTATAAAATAATGTTGTATTTTTAGATAAAGGAGGGAAAATTGATCATGAGGAACATGGATTCCCAAGATCTGGGAAGAAGGGGAGTTTGGATTTCACACCACGATAAATGGGAAAAAAATAAAACTAAAAGCTGAAAAACCCACAAAGGTTTATTTTCTAAACAAGAACATAGAAACATTTTGTCACTTAAACAAAGGGAGGAGGGCGGGGGAGGCTCCGCATCCTTGGCTTGCTCTCTGCAATGGACAAATACTATCAGAAACAAAAAGCATGGCATAGTTAGCAGGAGCTCAACGCTTTAGAATTAATGGTATATATTTAAAGTTCCTTTTAGGGGAAGCCTTCTGCAATTGGGGGGAAAAAATATTCTTGGTTTTAAAGGCTACTGTCATTGTTGCCCACAAGCAGAAGAGAAAGGCGCTTTCTTTGTCATCCGGGGGTTTATGGCAACACCTTAATATGTCCTTTTCATAGGTGAAGCAAGGCGCACAAAGCAGCCGCGTGCCAACGCGTCCCCCCCGCCACCAGCAAAATAAATAAATGGAGGAACGCGGGGACGGCGGCCGTCGTAATCCCTCAGCAAAGAGGCAGCGAGGATGGTCTGGCGGGGTAAATATCGCACGTCTCCTGCCAAACCCCGCGTGGGCTATTGTCCCGCCACCCCTTTTAGATGTCATTAAGGATTTTTCGCATACAACCAAACGAGCTGAGGGGATGAACGCATTCGCTTCTTCCCCACCAGTTGGAGAAGCCATGACGAGGCGGCTGGGAGCAGGCGCAGGAAAAACACAGGGCAAATTAGGAAGTATGTTAATTCAGTTAATATCACAGAGGGGCTGGCGGGCGGTGGGGGGGAGGTGTGCGCGCAGATTTTCCGCCCGAGGAAGGAGGTGGCAGAGAAAGAACTGGGGCATGCCAGCTCCCGTTATTGTTCTGCCTTCATCGGTAATTAGCAAGATAAGGAGGGGACGGCGTGAGGGAGGCAGCGTGGCGAGGACAAGGCAGCGCTGCACCCCACCTCATGCCCATGCGGCCATCTTACAGGCGGCGCTCGCCTCCCGCAAAATGGCCGCCGGGGCCCATGCTGCCTCAGGCCTGCAGCTGGCCCATCCCAGCGGGCTCCCCTCCGCCAGCCCCGAGGCAGTGGGCACCCGGGAGCAGCAGCAGCCAGTAAAGGGGGGACCCAGGAGAAAAGGAGTTGCCATGGTGGGCCAGAGTGCGCTGGCGAGCGGCCATCTTAGCCCGGGCCCTGCTCTCGGTGCCAAGGCGCTGGGCACGCGGCACCCCCACAGCTCCTTCCCCAGCCCTCCTGGCTGGAACAATCTTGGTGTACTTCTCCTTCACCAGGCAGCACACATTGCCTGGGCCCTGCTCATGGTCACAGAGGCGGCTGTGCCCTTGGCATGGCTTTACTGTTGGACACGAGCGGGCTTATCCCCATACAGGCAACCGCCTGCCTCACCGTGTCCCAGTGAGTTCTGAAGGCTGCCAGGCACTGGATTGGCCCTGGAAGACCCGGCCTGGACAGATAAGAGCATTCCAAGAGCTACAAGGCAAGATGTTACCTGTCCAGCCATCAGAGAGTGAGGTATGGGCAAATGATGCCTTTCTCCTGGCCAAAACAAAATAAATCCCAAACCAAAACTGCAGAGATATCAGTAAAGAAGACACGAGCTTCCTAAACCTTAATTTAACACAAATTTAAAACAAGGTCAGTTATAAAACGCATGATTACACAGACGACACAGACAAAGCTACAGATACATTTCTCACTCCATGGGAGCTTTACAGCGGACACATCAGTGTTGCTCAGTTCTTCAAATGAGCAACACCAAATACCAACCAAGGAGCCCTCATCTCTGGTCTCAGGCTGCCCTCAGGACAAGACCAGCAATTACTGACACTAAAGCAGTATTTGGGAAGCATTTCATGTGTCTTTAGCTATGATGGGACTATTTCACACGGTGCAATAGGCACACAATGCACGTTGAAAATTCGGCATCTGCTCCAGTACTCTGTGGAGAACCAGAGGGTGACTGCAACCTCATGCAGGCAGGGCCATGTTATACATCTCAGCTAGACAGTGAAACATAAGGGATGGCAGGCTAGCTGCTCCGCTCCAGGGTTGTCTACACGGAAAACCACACCATTATAATGACAGCACTATAGGTCAACTGCTGCTGCTCCTAGCCACGCTGGTCCACATCTCCACTCTTAAACTGGCTTTCTCCAGTTTAGCTTAAACTGCGTGACATCACTGGTCTACAGGAGAGTCCTGCCTTCTGCTAAAGTAAATACCCGCGGAGGTTGTACACGTACAGCTCCTTGCTTTAAAATCCGCCCCCCAACCGTACGTCTGTAGCTAGACCTGCCCTTCGGCTAACCTTTCTGTACTCCACACACTCCTGGGCTGTTCACAGTGCCCGTGAAACACTATTACACCCTGCTTCCCTTGGGTGCTAATCCTGCTTGTCAACCCAAAGGCAGAAGCAGACGGTGGCTTGGCATTTTGATTACGTTGTGATCTGTTTGAACCTTCCAGACTCTTTTGATGTCTGTGCAAATTTGAAAGGGGGAGCCTTCATCCCCCACAATGAAACTCTGCTATCGCATGGTGAACCATCTCGGGACTCCTATGTCCATGGCCATTGCTAGATTTGAAGCAGAGAGGGGAGTTGCAGCTCCTCCAGGAAGAGTCTGAATTTCAGACTAACCACTTCTGGCCCTGAGCGGAGAACACTACGGGGACAGCGTGCTGCTCTTCAAACAAATGCATGCGTAGGGGAGTGTGCGCATGCACAAAGACACCAGATTTATACAAATAGATGCATTCATAGGAAAATGCAAATAGCATCCTCTTCCATCCCAGGCTCCCTTCGAGCTCCTGACATCCCAAGGTTTCAGAGGAGTACAACGGAGCCTCAGATCAAACATTAGCCCTGCGGGGGTTCCCTCAGGGAAGCAGCCATGCACTGGGGTCTTTTCCCCGCTTCCATGTGAGGTTTCCCGACCCGGCCTTCCGTGGGTGCTCAGTTCTGACACGCGTACGACACACGCGCGCGCACGCAGAGCCTTGCTAAAAGGTGCTCTGGGAATTGAGCTCCACTTCCTCCTTCTCCTGAATCAATTGTCATAAGCCAGCTTTTGTTTTATTTTTAATAAAGCGACAGAAATAATCTCCACACACAGTCCTTGACACTCCCACGGCCCTGTCCTTTAGCAGAACGAGGTGTTCAGGGCCCTTGAGGACATGGGCACAGGGAGACAGCAGGGTAAGAAAGACCAGGAGAGGCTGCTTTCTGGGTGCACAGAAATCCCCTGCTCCTCTCTTGAGCCCATTGCTTGGAAGGCAGAGAGGTGGCGGGATGGGAAGGGGACTGGATGGTGGGCAAGGCACTTCCAACCTCGCCAACTCAATCTCCAGCTGTTCCCTTCATCCCCTACACACTGAAGTACCCACTTTCAACCTGCATTTTACCTTGCACTCTGTTTCTCTTTGGTGCCAGCAAGAGATGACTCCTGCAGCACCATTGCAGCAATCAACGGGCTGACGTGCAACCTGTGACAGCCCAAGCTCTGCCTGCCTGTGGCAAACCCCTGTCTCCAGCATGACCAAGGACTCATCTCTCCTCCTCCTCCCATCCCACATACCCAGGTTCAGGACTCAGCCACATATGGAGACATTTCTTGATGAAACCCATCAGTGGGTGAGTGGCAGCTGAGCAGGTACTGAGCAAGACGTGGGGCCAGACAGCAGCCAGGGGGGAAGGCAGCGGGTGGAGGGAACGTGCCTCGGGAGGAATACTCACAAAGGGCTGCTTTCATTAATAAAACATTCCCCCCTCGGTTGCCTTTTGATTTGGGTGTAAGAATTAACCCCATCTGCCCAACAGCACGCTACCTACCAAGTCATCTCTGCTGAGGAAGGCCGTCTGACGTGTCTGCTCAATTGCCTCGCTCCCCACTGCCCGCTCTCCTCGGCAGCCCAGACCCCTCCAAACAGCTCACCAGCCTTGCTGCATCTGCCNCACCCCCCCCCGCCCCAGCTTCACACTCACACCCAGAAAGATTATAACAAATCCTGGTCACCTTTTGCCCCTGCTAACTACTGCTCCAGTCTTTGCACCGCATGCCTTCTACCACGAGTAGTGAGCTGGGCACAGGGAGTACTTACATATATACACACACATCTATCTAGTCAGCACTGGAGGTGTTCAGCTGCACAACACACACCTCCCTGCACAGCATCTCGCCTTGTCACAACACCCCAACCCATCCCTCTCCGCTGTAATTGCAGTGCCTGGTCCTTGGGCATCAGCAGAAAGTTGCAGCAAATCCCGCGTTGGTTAAAGCACAATCTGTCCATTCAAAATTGGTGGGGGGGTTGCTTTCAAATCACTGAGACATTTCTATTCCCTTTCTGTTTAAAGTAAAACTGAGATGCAGAGATGCCTTCGAATCCACAGCCCCTTCATTTTTCCAGAGGTGTGTTTTAATGAGTGACTCGCCTTCCAAAAAGGGGCCGGCAAAGGGGAAGGATGGCAGATTCTCCACACAAATTCAATAGCTGGTAGGTTGCCATGGGCTAAAGCATTTCTTTGCACACATGAAGGGAAGGGACTCCAGAGCACTAAGGGTTTTGCCTCCCATGAGTTATAGCTCTACCCTTCAAGAGCGGAATAAATGCTTTATCCCATTGCAGCCTGCGATGTATTCTACATAGATGGATTGATTTCCCCTATTGTTCTTAATAAATCCTGGCGCATGAAGAAACTCACTGCACAGCCATTTTTCCTGCCTTGTTCTAACTTGCAGAAGTAATAAGGGTCAGATGTGACGGCAGTGGGAAGCAAAGGCCGTACACGAGGCAGCGCTTTGCTGGATGCAGTGGGTGTGCTTGCAGGGGCTTGGTTGGTGCAGGCAAGCAGCTCCCTTTTCCCTGGTTATTCCCCCTTTGAGTCGAAGCTGAGGAAAAGGGGAACCATGGCTGGGTGCTGCAGCACTGGCGTGGCTCTGACAGGAGCAGCCGCTGCACAAGCTGAGCCTGCACAAGCCTCCCAGATCTGCACAGACTCTGGCCCTCTCTCACTCAAGCTCTCAATTGTGAGAGATAAACACATATACTGTATTGTCTGATAAACACAGGGCTGAGCACTGCACCACTGTAGAGCCTTCCTAAGCACACCCAGCTCTCTGTCGTGCCCGGTCCATCAGACCTGTCCCTGCCTGTGTCCCAGCTGAGAGGAGTCCACACTACCAATACAGGGGTTCCTCTAGTTTTTTTGTTTGTTTGGGGTTTTTTAAAATCAAAATGCCAAACCAACTCTCTCTTAATGACTCCCAATGTTACAACTCAGACCCCCCAGCCTGTTGTTAAAAGGTTCTCTCTCTCCCTACCGTCTTTTCTACTCACAAGGTTGATACCCATCCTCTTTTACTGCTCCAGGAGGGTGTTTTCTGGACACAGTTTTGCTGGTGTCCAGCAAGGAGGCACTGCTGGGCTCCAAGAAACAGGTGGCTCTTCACAATCCTGCCTCGGCCACCTGCCTCCAGCTCCATCCAGGCTCCCTGGATTATCGCTGCTGGTCTTCTCTAGCAGCAGCTAACAACTGGCCCTGTTTCAAAAGCCTGGCTGGGAATTTGGCTGTGAGAGAGAGGGAGGGATCAGGTAAAAGAGCTGGTCTCCCACGCACGAGTTGGACTTGAGCCTTCAGCAAGACTTCCAGGGACTCACCTCTCCTTGCTCAGGTGGAGACGTCCCAGCCCTTCCCAAGGCATCCCACTCCACGAACTCTCAGTCATGTCTGATTAAGGAAAAGAGAATTTGTCTCAATTAGAAAGAGGTTCCCACATGCATGGACGGATGTCAAGTAATTACCGCACGTCACTCACATTTGGAAAAGAGACCTTAAATTTGGGGCCGTGCAAACTTGCACACACAATTGCAAGTGACTTACAGACCTCGGCATGCTCCAGAGCATACGTTGTGCAGATGCTTTCAAGCCCGTCCCTTGGCTGAAATACACCCAGCCACGTAAAATACAGCCAGACACGACCCCGTTCTCTAATAAGGAAATAAAGCCGAGTGGACCTGTGTTGCCAGAGCCCAGACAGCAACACTGTCTCTTTAATTTTCTCCCTGGCTATCTCATCCTTTGCACAAACTCTTTCCTCCCCGTGGCTTCTTCCAGCCTGGTGGGCAAAGTGGGAAAACATCATTAGGGAGGAAAAATAATTTAGTTTGTTAATCAGTATCCAGTGGTGGGAAACAAGAAAGACAGAGAGCTGGGCTGGCGGTTAGGGCTTAGGAAGGGCCAGCACAAAGCCCACCATTCATGACATCTGGGGCTGGGATTCTCATTGAATTAAACAGACACAAAGAGCAGAGGCATTTCATGCTCTCTTCACAAGAATTATCATATCTCCCTGGCACTAGGAAACCTTCAGCACGGGAGAGGGGGAGAGAGAGGGAGAGAGAGGGGAAAGCGGGCAGGCTGGGTAGAAATATGGGGCAGGGTAGAAGAGGCTTTGTTCCAGGGTTGGATTTATGGATGGGATGCGGCGCGTTGCTTTGCAGGGAGAGACAGGGCCCTGGCGCGCTGGGTCTAATAAGAATCAGCAAATGTGAAACAGGGGGCCCCTGTGTACCATGAAGCAGGGAAACCCACGTTTGACAAGCCAACAGAATAACCGCTCGCGTCTCAAGGCTGTGGAAGGATGCTGACGTTCCTACGAGATGTGTCGTCTTGTGTGTGTGTCAGCGAGGAGGGGGAGAAGGGGAGAGGCGAGGAGTATAAACAAGAGACCAGGCAGCATCGTTCAGTCATGAAAATTAATTAGCTGATGTGCAAACCATGGCTGCCTCTTCCCACTGCCCTGCAAGCATTCCCCATAAAGCTATGGTGTGTGCGGAGCCTGTGACTGGGAATGACAGGGGCAGATTAGGCAGCTCCTTGGGACACAAGCCTGGCAGCAAGAAACTCACAGCCCGTGCAGAAAAGGTGAGGAGCGGATGATTAGCATCCTTGGGGAAGGGGCAGAGCCCAGGGACCAAAAGAAAGAGAAACGGGAGAGACCGGGCACCAAGCTGAGACCAGGAATCACGTTGCTGCAGCAGCATAAATTGGGGTGGATCTCAAAAACCAGCCATTAAAAAACCAGGGGCTGCTGGACAGCAAAACCATTTAGGGTTTAGATCACAAACTCTCTGGGGCAGGACCTGTCACCTCCTGCAGGCTCACACCATAGAGGCCTGTTCTACTTGGTCTCTGGGCATCACCAGAAGATGTACTTTAAATACTAATTGCTCCATGATCAAGACCTGTGAGCTGTTGGGAGGCTCCCTACAGCATTACCTGTGGGAAGAGGGGATAGATCTCTGACCTCACATCCCCAGGGTAATTTGACCCCGCGCACTAGTGCCACAAGCAAATATAACTACCCAGTGATGAAGATGAGCAATTCCTGACCAACTTCACATATCCCATCCCCAAGCTTTCAGATCCTACCATAATATCATGCTTATTCTTTGGCTGGAACAACCGCAGGAGAATGAGGGTGGCAGAGAAAAGGGGGAAAAAAGGGAATGAAGGGATGCAGAAAGTGATCAGTAGGGAAAAAATAGAGAAGACTCTCTGACATGGGATGTGCACAGTGAACATAGAACATGCTGGAAACAAAGGGATGCAGGGAGAGAGGAGAGGCTGGGATGGGCATCTCGGCAGACATGTAGGTAAAAGTTGAAAAGGAAGCACTAATTAGCACCCAGACCATCACTTTCCATTAATAGCTTGTCACCGTTTCCTTGATGTTGCTGAGAGCAGGGAAGTTGGTATGTGTGATGCTTACCTGTCTCTATCTCATTAACAGAAGTGAGGGTGAGAACAGATGTTTATTGCCTGCATTCAGATAGACAGGCCCTTTGCTGAACTGAGAGGCAGGAGAGAGGGGGAAAGTTATGAAAAAGATGCTCATGAAACACAAGCCAAACCCAAACAATGGAAACCCAAATGCAGGACACTTGTCAGATACCTGTGCCGACCCAGAAACAGCCCCAGGCAGGTATCAGGTTCCAGGAACTCTGGAAACACAAAATTGCTCGGTCAAATAATTATAACCCAGAGCAAATACACTGCCAGCTGGGGGAGAGTGCTCTGGTATCAGCACAAGGTATGTGCAAGGGGCTGTGACTGCATTATACCCAGGAAAGTAAAACAAAGGGCTGTTTAATTTCCAGACTGATTTGCTCAGGGTGTCCACTCCACGCAGAAACAGACAGCCAAGCATCTTACTGAGAGCCAGAATGGAGATACCCACCAGTAAACAAAGGAAAAACAGAAAACAAAAAAGTGCTATTTCAAGCAAAGATAAATGTGCTTTGCATATAATAACCTTTGGAGCAATTCTTCCAGCAGCTAAAAAAGAGATTATCCTTCCTATGTAAAACACAAAGGCCTCTCCTTTCCCTCCAACATGTGGAATGGCTCCTGACAGTGACATGGGAAAGAGGGAGTGTTCAAGGCAAGGCAAGACAAGGCAAGGACGCCAATCAGCAAGTACCTGTGAGCTGGTAGCACTCGGCTGCCGGTGCCACGACGGGAGCGTGCGCGTGTGTGCACATTCCTAGGGACACCCTCGTCTCCACCAGCACATAAATTCACTACGCAAGCCAAAGGTTCCTCAAGAGCAGGAGCCCAAACCTCCTCAGGAGGGAACGAGGGAAAACCAAAGGCAAAGAAAACATCAAGGCAGGGACTGAAGGAACAAAGGCTTCCCCCCTCTCAGCTTGGAGACATCTTCTTGGCCATTTAGCACAGATCAAGTGTAGGCTCTGTTGACTCCCCCCACCTATTCAAACGAACACTTTCAATAGTCTGATAGGTCTTTTCTGCTCTACAGCTTCTCTACCCCTGTGCTTGACGTCCCCTGCCAATGCAGTTAATGCCACATGCAGAAACACTGCCCTGAAGAGCCCTCACTTCAATTGCGTGGTCAAGCACTTCAAAGTTAGGAAGTGTCCAATTTATGGCTGTCCACGCAACCTTAATTCCACCTCGCTGTGCAGCCACTCTGGACAGGAAAAGAAGGAGTGAGCTAAAAATAGGCTGTGACCGTGTTGTCAGCCTCGTAAGGGCATGGGCAGGGAGAGGCTGAATTAACGCCTCATGGTCGAAATGAAATCAGGTACCCCCCGACTTGCCAGCGCTTGCTTTGGTGCCTTCAACCATGTACATTTTTAATATACAGAAATCACGTGCATTCTAAACATACAGAAAAATGCATTATTTATAGCTAATAAATAATAGATTGTTTATATAAGCAAAAAGAAAAACAATTGTAGGCAAGTGTAACAAATTCCCCTTCCTCCACCCCGCACCCATCCCTGCTTCATCCTGTGCGGGCAGAGAGATTTCAAGCCCCAAGCCTCGGCAGAGATTTCTGCCACTATGAAATACAGGACTAATGTTATCTGGCAGCGGCAGAAGGCTGCTCTCCCGGGGCCGGCGGAGAAGGGGACTGCTGGGGCTGGCAGTGCCCAGGCCACTGCACCCACACACCCTTCACTTTTTTCCTCCTGGCACCAGAAAACGGAGGAGCTTTCTCCCAGGAGAAGGGTCTGTGCTGGAAGGATATGACCTAAAGGTGGAAAGGGGTGATGGAGCTGGCTGTGAACACCCTCCCACCTTCCCTGGCTGGTCCAGAGCTCTGCAGTAAAGTGCTGGGAGCCCACGGTTTCACCCTGCTCCTGATCTGTTATTCTTATTCCAGGGAAACAATAAATTTTAATTTTTCCCCCCCCCCTTCAAGAGGCAAGCAACGGGAAATCACGATTCTGAACAATTCATAATTCAGCTAAACCTGAAAGGAATTTAAGGGACAAAGAATAGGCATTTCTCGACTCGAAGAGCTTCCCCTAGACGAATTTCAAGGGCCCACAGCAAACAATGGGAGTGTCAGAGGTTCTCAAAAAGAAAAAAAAGTTCAAGAATCTTTACAATAAAAAGTGTTAGGCAACACAGAGGTCAGAGCCAGCTCCTCCTATAATAAATAGCACGACTACCCTACATTAACTATAGGAGACATTTTAATGCAGTGCCTCAGCTTCGTGCTAATTATACTTTTTCACCATATTTTGAACCTAAGAAAAAATGTCATCAGTTAATTATAACAGATGAGGGAGTGTGAAGACTTCCTCAATAAATAATGCCTTGATATCTCATATCCAACAAGCTGCGTGCTCTGCTCTGAAGGTGCCCAGAAATATGTCCTCTCAGGAAATATATCAAGAACTGATGGTCCCATAAGCTGGCTTTGTTTCCAAGCCTTGATTTTCAGCCCAATAATTAAGTGATTTTTATGGATTGGGGAGAGTAAAGGTCATGGGACTGCTGGAATGGTGCCAGAGAGAGTCAACGTTTTAAAATAAATAAATTCCTAAATCAAAATGCGATACAAGAGACCTCAACAAATTCCCCCCACGGCCGCACAGGTGAGCACACAGACACGATTTGGTTCGTGGACCCATGTCCCATCTTTCCTGCATTCATGGCATCTCCACGGGAGTCTGGCAGGCACGGAAAAAGGCTGGTTTTAATGAAACCAGGCCACTGCTGCCAGCAGGCCACCAGGAGCCGGCCACCGCTGCCCACCTACCCCGAGGAGGACGGGCACCGTGCCCCTGCTGCTGTGCCACCCTGGGCACTGCCCCCGGCCGCTCCCATCCCTGCCCAGGCTGCTGGGCGTCCGGGTCCTTACAAGGTTCCCCAGACTAAACCACCTTTCTTTCAGCTCCCTTCTCCACCTAGCACCCCTCACTTCCCCCTCTGAAGAGCCGGGATTTGGCGTGGGAAAGATGTCTTTGGGCTTTTCACAAATCCAGTATCCCCTTGAACCAAAACCAATTAGCCTGGCCCAAGGTCCTGCCATTGAAGGACTGTCCCTTCTTTTCAAACCCCCGCGGGCTCAATTGCTCTAAGGAGCCTGGATGTGAATGAGCAAAGCCCGCTTAAAGTGGTACTTAAGGCCAGACCAGGGTGAAGGAAAAGAGAAAGCCTCTATAGGAACAGCAAGCTGAGTTTCCAAGAGACAGCTAACTGCCGGAGATTGTGTTCTTTTGCTCCCCCCATTTTCTTTTTTTTACCCCCACTCCTCAGCTTTCAAGGCAAACGCTCCTAACCAAACCCGAGCCCCTGAATAAATATTCGAAAACACGAAAGCCAGAACCTCGTCCTGACTCTCTGCGGACGCCGGGAGCCCGGCCGTGGGCAGCGTGATGGCCCAGCCTCGAATGCAAGCTCTGGTCACAAACACGTGCACCCAGAGGGACAGAGGGGGGTTGAGAAGCCCGAGATGATGTTTTTTCCGGTTTGGGTCCTGGCAAACACCGTTCCAAGGTGACCAGGCTTGAGGGTACAGAAGACCAAAATCCCCAACCTGGACAGGGCGACCCCCTGTACCACGTGCTGGGGGAAGCCGGCGTGGGCAGCCACAGGTCCATCTTACGCTGGTGGTCCCTGGGGACATCCAGAGACTCGGGGCGACTGAGGGGCTGCGATGTGGCAGCAGCAGTGTCAGGGTGACACGCGGTACCCGCACCACGAACGGTGGGTGTGCACCGCCAGGCACCTCAGTGCTTGCACCTGCAGAGGCCAAAATCAGCACCTTCCCTCCACCCAGACACCAGAGTGTTTCCAGCAGGCAGCCGTGATCCCTCCCTGGGGACGAGCAGCACCCATCCATGGCCACATGGAAGCTCCCGGGCTCTGCTCTTCCTCCGGCGGCATGGACAGAGCCAGGGCAGAGCAGCAGGTAAAGGGAGGCACCGTCCATTTGCATCAGGGGTGCAGGGAGGGCATGGGGGCCAAGAGAGACAAAAGAAATGGATGAGCCCAGCCTCAGGAGTGGAACTCGCCATTGCCAGGCAGTTCCACAAAAATGCCCATTGACGGGATTTCATCCATAACCAAGCGTGCATGCTCCCAACAGCCTGGCTTCCAGGGGAGCTCCTTCAAACTGCAGGGCCTGAACAGCCCCTTCTCCACCTGACCCCGAGCCCTGGGGAGTTTGGCTTCCCCAGGTATTTGGTATAAATCTCCTTCATCCCATGCACCAAGCCAAACCCACTGCACGGCGGACAAGTTTTAGGCAAAGGTGGGAAATGGTGAGCTGGAGCTCGCCATCTCCCAGAGCACCGTTTCCCTGGGGTGAAAGCCACAAACTACATTTTACATTTATCCCCCAATGGCAGGTGCTGATTCTTCTGTTTCTGTCTCCCTCTGCCCATCCCCAGCTCTGCCTGAAGAACAAAGACATCACAACCCAGCTCCAGGAACCTCACCCACGTTTGGCCTACGCTGCATCCTACTGCTCCACCAGGAGAGTCCCACTGAGAAGAGAAATGGAATGCCAGGACATGGACTCTCACCTCAGCACGCCCAAAAAAGACACCTTCCCTTCTGGGTTTTGCCTACGCAGGGGCAAAGATCCATCCAAACCAACAGCTACCCGAACAGGGCAAAAAGAAAAGCCACAAAGGGAACCTGTGTCCAGCCAAAATCCACCCCTGGCCCAAGGACAGACCCTTGGGGACCTCCCTTCCAATATGGAACTTAAAAAAAAAAAAAACCACAACAAAAAAGACAGAAAGCAGAGACCTGTCGGTGGGCTGCCAGGGACTCTCTAGATGCAGCAGGCATGTCACAAGCAGAGATTTGCTGGGAGGCTTCATCCCCTGCCTCACCCTCCACCCACACACACATGAGCTGGGGACTCTCACACCGCTGTCCCCCACCACTCACAGCCCCTTGCCTTGTTAACTGAGGGGTGCTGCCTTCACACCTCCTCGAGACACCCACAGGTTCATGCCAACAATGGGGGCCAAAATGAAGCATTAAAGCACCAGAAAAAATTCAACCACAATTTCTCTCTCCTGGACATTGAAGGCCAAATCGCTCAGTCCCTGTCTCAGTCCCCTCCGGGGGAACTGCTCTGGGGTAAGTCTACCAAGTACATGGCCTGAAAAAATACTGAAAAATCAGCTCAGGAGAGGTGATTTTGTGGAGAAAAAAATAGTAAAAAGTCAAGAGTGGTTTCTGACCAGCTGATTGAATAGCAAGGTGAAAAAGCTTGCATCAATCCTTTGTAAGAGTTCTCATATAGACACGGATTTCCACACTTCCATTTTATTTCGCAAAATTATATATATATATGTATTTATATATACACACACAAAGACATTTATTATATGTGTGTATATTTTTTTTCCTCAGATCCTCTTTTTATATTTTCACCTTTTGCAATTACAAAAGCCAGGGACAGAAATACCTCCTGGGTTCTGCCAGTGCAGAACACTCCCACCAAACAGATTTTCTCTAACATGCTGGTTGAATGATTCCTCCTGAATTACATTCATTAGGAATTTGAATGTTTCTTTCCTCCATCCCCCATCAAATCATTACTCCGGAATAAATGCATTCATCAACCACCTTGCTCAGTTCCCTCCTGCTTTGTTCAGTCTAGTTTTAAAGCACCTCCACTGAAACCGTTTGCACCTGACTCGATGCTAGCACACGAAAGGGGGGGAAAAAATAAATAGGAGAAGAGTTGAGCGCCACTCACAATATCGTGAAAATAATTGGAAAATTATTTCTTAAAAATAGCCAGCATAATAAAGGAGGGAAAGGACTACATTCCTTCCTCCCCACCTCCGATCTCTTCCACAATTTCTGGGATTGCATCGAGTATACATATTCCAGATGGGCTGGAGAGAAGGAGGTTGGTTCTTAATGACACGTCTTTCGCTGCCTTTGGAATGAATGATTCATTCGGATCTTGCCGAGACTCGGTGCCACAGTTGAGTTACATTTCTAGAAAATCCGTATCTTTAATTCTGGCGCTGTGTGTGGGACCCAGCAAATCATGGAATTACTGCTGTAACTTCGGATTAGTAACGCTTTCTAAATGATAGTCTAATTCCAGGCCTTCATGCTTTTCAGCGTTCACACTCACACAGCCTTTTCCCTGGGAGGCTTCCTGCGGAATTAGCGCTGGCGTCTTCGTCTTTCTCTGCCCTTTTTAATTTCTCCAATGACTTCTCATTAGAATATATAATAACAGCTCCTCAGAACTTTTCTTTCTCCTGGTATAGCCAAATTCAGGCTGAGATCCTTTTTTCCTTACTGCGGTTATGGCGGTGCTTTGCCGGCCCTGGAAGGGTGCACAGGCAGATTTAGCTTTGCGGGCCTAGGTGGCATCTGACGCCATTACCCCGTGCAAGGGAAGGTGGAAAACCTGCCTGCGAGGTGCGGGGGGGTCCCGCCTCTCGCCGCGGGCGGCTCGGCCCCGCGCTGCTCGGGATGCCCGCTGCGGAGCAGAGGACGGGGCAGGGCACCCGCGCTCCGCCGAGCCGAGCGGTGGGAAGGCGGCAGCGTCTTCCCCAGCCCTCCCCGTTTCCCGCAGCATCTCCTGGAGGGGAGGGGGCCCAGAGCCAGCTAACAGCCCCCCTTGTAGTCCCTGCCACAGGAAGGTTTCTCTCCGCAGCCTCCCCGCAGCTGTCACGACTCGTGTGGGTCGGCGGCAGCGCGGGGATCAGCCGTGCGGGATGAGAGCGGCCGGCGCCGGGCGAGGGGCTGGTGGCGATGCTCCCGGCCTGCCCCAGGGTGCCGGGGGGCCCGGGGGACCCCGGTCCGGGCCAAGGGCGCTCGCCCCACGCCAGCTGGGAAAACGTGCCGGGGAGGCTCGGCGGAGAGCACGGTGCTTTGTGTCGCCATGGGAACGGAATGCAGATGTGCCAATTGCTTTTCTTTTCTNTTTTTTTATTTGCCAGACATTGTAATACATATTATGTTTCAACTTCTGGGGCTTGCAGCGGAGGTGAGGGAGGCTTTGTGCCCTGCCAAGCGCTCGGCTCCCAAAGAAGCCCCAGGGCCGGGCGGCTGCATGCTGGAGGGGTGCACCCAGCGGCGGGACCCCTTCCCTGGGCATCCCCCCGCGCCTGCGGACAAAAGCAACAGCCACCACGCCAGAAAAGTGATCACCTTCTCACCAACTTGACCTTCCAAAGGGAGGCCAGGATCTAATTCAAAGCCAAAAATACAGAGCAGGAGAGACAGACAGCGAGTGAGAGAGAGAGAGAAGGAAAGATATCCAGAAGCTGGGAGGTTTTGTGGTCTGACCCGTAGGCTGGGACGGAGGGAAGATTTATTTGGGGAGGGTGCTCGCTCTCTCCATCCTCCCAGAGCCGCGACACCCCGCAGCCTAGGAGTGAATGTCGACGTGCGTTTAACCGATAACTAAACCTCGGATTTATTTGGCAAAGGAAGAATTGGCGCAGGGCTCGCCTCCCTGTCCCCGTCCCTCCCGCCTGCTGCCGCGGAGCCCCGGGTGCCCGGAGCGGCCCGACGGGGAGGTCGCGGAGCCGCAGCCCTTACCTGGAACCCCAGGGCGGCGAGTCGGGCCGTACTGCACTGCCGGTCCTGGTGCGGCCGCTTCCCCTGGGCGAGCAGGTCTGGAAGTCATTTCTACTTTCGGTTATCTAGCTTTATGATGGCTCCACAACACTCATACAGCTAGATAACCAAAGACAGAAACATCCCTCCGTCGGGGATGCCGGCCATCCGTCCGTCCGTCCGTCCGTCCGCTCCAAGGTGCGGGCACGGCCGGGGCAGGGCGGCCAGGAGCTGCCACCGGGAACCGCACACACATAAAAAAAAAAAATTTAAAAAGGGAAAAAA
>VXBQ01015638.1:1047173-1080630 GCA_013400175.1 Phainopepla nitens | reverse complement strand
CGGCTGTATGGGGGCACGGCTGTGTGGGGACACGGCTGTATGGGGACACAGCTGTATGGGGACACGGCTGTGTGGGGGCACGGCTGTACAGAGGAGCGTGTGACAGTACAGGACGGTGCGTGCTTGGCGGGGGTGGCGGTCAGTGCCGAGCCCACCCCTCGCCTTTTCTCGCCCCGCAGCTCCAGCTGCCCGTGCCGGGGCACATCCCGGAGCCGGGGGACGATGAGACGCGTGTCCTGGCTGCGCTCGGTGAGGGGCTGCAGCCCCCAGCCCCGGCGCTGCCCGTCCAGCTCCTCGGCCAGCCGCCCGGTGCCGCAGGAGCCGAGCCAGGAGCCGAGCCAGGAGCCGAGCCAGGAGCCGGCCGCGGGCCAGCGGCGCATGAACCCCCTCAACATCCAGATGCTGTCCAGGAGCCTCCACGAGCAGATCTTCCGCGGGGCCCAGGTGCGCTACTCGGCGGAGGAGGTGCGGCGCAGCGTGCGGCACCTGCGGCGCCACGAGCTGTGGGGCAAGGAGACCTCCACGCTGCCCGACGTGGAGCTGCGGCTGCCCCGCATGTACGGCGACAACATCGACGAGCACTTTCGCCTCCTGGCGCAGAAGCAGAGCTTGCCCTACCTGGAGGCGGCCAACGAGCTGCTGCGCTGCGAGCTGCCCCCGCTGCCCGAGCAGTGGGCCTGGAAGCCAGGCTGGACCCGCTACGGCCCCGGCGGGCGAGCGGAGCCCGTGGACTTCCCCGAGGAGCGGGCGCTGGTGTTGGACGTGGAGGTGTGCGTGGCCGAGGGCCACTGCCCGACGCTGGCCGTGGCGGTCTCCCCGCATGCCTGGTGAGATGCAGAGCCAGCAGCGACGCTGGGGTCGCGGCAGGGCTGGGGGGGACACGGTTTTTTGAGGATGGGGATGGTCCGGAGCAGAACCTCTTCCTGCAATCCACTGCTGGCTCGCAGGGAGGACACGACAAAGCGCCAGAGTGTGGCTGTGGGATGTGGGGGGTGTGTCCTGCTTAGCAAGCACAGCACCCTGCTGGGAGTTGGTCACCCACGGGTGGGGTCCTGCCCAGCAGCCCGTGGCGCTGTGGGTGCTCTGTGACAGCTGCGGGTGCCCTGTGTCCCCTGCAGGTACTCGTGGTGCAGCCGGCGGCTGCTGGAGCAGCGTTACTCCTGGTCCAGCCACCTCACTCTGGCTGACCTCATTCCCATGGAGAGCCCAGCAGGTGCCAGCTGTGCCAGCAAACAGGACTGGACGGAGAGAGTGGTGGTGGGACACAATGTGGCTTTCGACCGGGCCTTCATCAAGGAGCAGTACCTTATCCAAGTAATCCACTGAGCCTTTGCTTTGTACTGGTAGCTGCAATTTCTTACCTATCATTTGCGTTGGCTGTTGAGGGTTGACAGAGGCTGTTCTGCAGAGGTACCCCAGGTTTGTGCTCACTTTGTCCTGCAGAACACGTTGAGGTTGGATCTCTTCTTGCACCCTATAGGGCTGCTGGAGGCTGCAGGGTGGCAGCTGGGGATGTGGCAGGAGCCTTTGAGCAACTGACAGCCTGCACTGGGGGTGCTTTTGACTCCCAGAAGGAGACTGTGGGAGGCAAAAGTTTCCCTCAGCGATAGCAGCTTGAGCTGAGGAGCTTGCAGCTCCTCCAGCATATCCCAGACCCTCTCTTTTCTCCCACTGTGTTGTGTCCCAGGGCTCCAAGATGCGTTTCCTGGACACCATGAGCATGCACATGGCCATCTCGGGGCTGACGGGCTTCCAGCGCAGCCTCTGGATGGCTGCCAGGCACGGCAAGAGGAAGGGGCTGCAGCAGGTCAAGGAGCACATAAGGAAAACGCGCAGCAGGGCAGAGGGGCCGGCGGTGAGTCAGGGAGCTGGGCTGCTGCAGGGCTCTGGGTGCCAGGGGGCCGTGGGTGACGGGGCTGTTTGCTGCTGCACTGGCAGAGTGCGAGCTGTCGGAGCAGCTCCACGGAGCGAAGCTCTCCCAGCGCGCTTCAGATAAGGTGGCCTTGGTTTAATCTGGAGCAGCAGCATCCTTTACTCCTCCTGACCTTGGCTGCAGCTGGTTGTCCCCCCACGCCGTCTGACCCCTCTGTTGTGCACAGATTGCCTCGTGGGACTGGGTGCACGTCAGCAGCATCAACAACCTGGCTGACGTGCACGCGCTCTACGTCGGGGGCGAGCCGCTGGAGAAGGAGGCACGGGAGCTCTTTGTGAAGGGCACCATGGCTGACATCAGGAGTAACTTCCAGGTGCTGGAGGCCATCCCACCATCCTGACAGGCAGCAGGAACTGGAGAGGGAGCAGGGTGGTGGTAGCTGCTGGGGTAGTTTCCATTTTGCTGCCCTTTTGGCGGCATTGGGTGTGCGTGTGACCTGCTCTGTGCGCCTGCAGCCCCGATGCCTTGCCCTGTGCTGGCAGAGGGGTGGCTGCTTTGCCTGCTCTCACCTGCTGCTCTCCCCAGGACCTGATGTCATACTGTGCCCGTGATGTCCAGGCCACCCATGAGGTGTTTCAAGAGCAGCTGCCGCTGTTTATGGAGAGGTGAGAGCTGCCAGGTTCTGGCTGGTGTTGGCCAAGGGGCAGTGGGCTTGTTGGGCAGTGGGGAGGGTCATGCTCCCCCTGGGCATGAGATGTAGCTCCTCTTGTCCTTAGGGTGTCCTGAACCTCTTTTCAGGAGGGCCTTCAGACCCCTGCCATGTAGGTGAGCAGGAATAAACAGCAGCACAGTAGCTGGGGGAGGTGAGCAGGCTTCCTGAGGCAGGCTGGAGAGATACAGTTTTGGGGTTGTTGCACAGGGCAGGCAGAAGATACAGAGATCCTTATGGCTTAAGGGAAGAGCACTGAGGGTTGTGTGACGCTGGGAAGCTCTAGATGAAGACACATTCACACTGATTGTAGTCTGGTGCTTCCAGGGCCAGTCCCCTCTGGCAGATATGTAATTCCTTGCTGCTTTGGGGTCCAGGTGTCCCCACCCTGTCACGTTTGCAGGGATGCTGGAGATGGGAGTGTCCTACCTGCCGGTCAATGGCAATTGGGAGAGGTACCTGAACGATGCTCAGGGTGTTTATGAGGAGCTGCAGAAGGAGATGAAGAAGTCTCTGATGAACCTGGCCAACGATGCCTGCCAGCTGCTGCACGAGCACAGGTACCGTGGGCTGGGGCTGCAGGAAGGAGCTCAGGCACCAGGTGGTCCATGGGGGGCTGTGGGTGGGTGTGAGGGGCAGGAGCAAAGCTGTGGTGTGACAGTGGTGTGTCGTCAGGTACAAGGATGACCCTTGGCTCTGGGATCTCGAATGGGACACACAGGAGTTTAAGCAAAAGAAGAATCCAGGGAAGAAGAAGAAAGGTCAGGATGGGAACAGCCAAGTCTCCCCGGCACCAAAGGATGCAGAAGAGTCAGAACAGGCGTGGCAGGAGGGTGAGCACAGATGATTCCTGGGGATGCTCCAGGGCTTCCTTCCCAGGGGTGCTCAGACAGAGGGACAAGGTTTCTTGCTGCTGTAGGGTGAATCGTTGCTGGCCTATGTCCCGTGCTCCTGCATGTGGTGGGGGACTGGTTCGATGTCCTTGTCCCCAGAAGAGTGGCACAGAGGGCCCTTTGCAAGCCAGTTCTCCTTGCCCCACCAGACCCTGGTCCCCCCGGTGAGGAAGAGGAGCTGAAAGTCCCTGCGAGCCAGCTCTGCCTGGAGCGCCTGAAGGAGACAGTCACACTTCAACCCAAGAGACTCCAGCACCTGCCGGGTCACCCGGGGTGAGTTGGGGACCCTGTGTGTCCCCAGCAGGGCTTTCCCTGCACTTTCTGACCCGTCCCTGCTGCTCCCCAGCTGGTACCGCAAGCTGTGCCCGCACCTGGAGGAGGAGGGCTGGGTGCCTGGCCCCAGCCTCATCAGCCTGCAGATGAGGGTGACCCCGAAGCTGATGCGCCTGGCCTGGGACGGCTTCCCCCTCCATTACTCAGAGAAACATGGCTGGGGATACCTGGTGCCAGGACGGCAGGACAATTTGCCAGCAGCCCCTGTAGAGACTGATGGCCCCTCCTGCCCGCACAGGTGAGAGGGATGTAATGGGTTGCTGGGCTGGAGCTGCCCCACGCGCTTATTTGGGAGCTCCCTGGCGCCCTGGCACTCTGCCCAGGTGCTGCCCCAGAGCCTTGGGCCCCATTGTGGGTGCATCAGCTCTGCCCTCTCCTCTGCCAGGGTGATTGAGAACCTGTACAGGCAGCACTGCCTGGAGAAGAGCAAGGAGCAGCCCCCGGGGCTGGAGGCAGCTGTAGAGGATGAGCTGCTGGTGATGGACAGCAGCACAATGTGGCAGAAGGTGAAGGAAGGGATGGGGGATTCCCTGGTGGGAGGGAGGTGTGGGGCTGTGCTTCCTGTGTGTGTGCAGTAACCAGCCCTGCGTGCAGCTCCAGGGGCTGCAAGTCAGAAATTCCCTTTAGTAAGGGTTACTGGAGGGTTGGTGTTTGCTGTGGCTTCCCCATGGTCCCTGTGTGCTGCAGGTGGAGGAGCTGAGCCGGATTGAGGTGGATCCAGAGGAGAAAATGAGCAAAGCAGACCAGAGCCTGGTGATGGTAAGGGGGTTTCCTGTGGAATGGGGTGGTGGATTGGTCTCTCTTTCCTTGATTTCCCCCTCCTGCCATGCCTGAAAACGTTCCTGGCATTGCCTCACTTTGCTGGTTGCAGGAGGACGTGGAAGAGCTGAAGTGGGCAGAAATGAGGAGCCAGCCCTCCTTCCACCATGGCAATGGTCCCTACAACGATGTTAACATCCCTGGGTGCTGGTTCTTCAAGCTGCCTCACAAGGCAGGTTGGGGCTCCTGGGGCTCTTCCTGTCCCCACAGTGCTGCTGGGACCCACGTGGTCTCATCCCATGGGATTGAGTGGGGGAAATCCATCTCTGTGGCTGGGACAGGAGGATGCACAGAGGTTTGCTGATAGAGTGGTGGCTTGCTGAGCCCTGACACCTCTTTTGCTGCTAAAGGACGGGAATGATAACAACGTGGGAAGCCCTTTTGCCAAGGATTTCCTGCCCCAGATGGAGGACGGCACCCTGCGGGCTGCTGTGGGCCGCACCCATGGGACAAGAGCCCTCGAGATCAACAAAATGATCTCCTTCTGGAGGAACGCTCACAAGCGGATCAGGTGAGCAGCTGCTTTCCTGGTGACACTGCTGTGGGTGGAGGCTGTGTTGAGACAGGGGAGGCTGTGTGGATGCACGGGGGCTCAGCATCTCACCTGCCAAGTGTCCCCTCAGTTCCCAGATGGTGGTGTGGCTGAAGAAGGGGGAGCTGCCTCGTGTGGTGACCAGGTACCGTACCCACATCTGGACTGGTGTTCCCTTTACCTGGAGAGCTCTTGCAGGGTGATGCTCATCCTTGCCTCTGTCCCAGGCATCCTGACTATAACGAGGAGGACAGTTACGGAGCCATCCTGCCGCAGGTGGTGACCGCAGGCACTGTCACCCGCCGGGCGGTGGAGCCCACCTGGCTGACAGCCAGCAACGCCCGGGTATGGCCACGCTTGGGTCCTTGTGGGAGTGCTCTGGGGCCCCCTCTGTGTTCTGGACTGATGGGAGCTGCTTGGGTTGGAATAGGAGTTGGATATGGGTGCTGGGATTTGGGGTAGCAGGGCCAGAGCTGGGATCCTCTTGCTGATGTGGGGGAGAAGGGGTTGGCAGAAGCTCTGGACTTCAGGATGTGGTGAAAGGGGAAGAAGACACCAATGTACCAGTTTCTGTCTTAAACTCCCCTTCTTCTCTGTTGGAGTAACTAAGTGGGTGATGTTCCACATGGGTTAAACCCGGTTTTGACATTGAGAGCAAAGCTTAGGGGCACAGGAAGTGCTGTGCCAGCACTCTGTGGCCGTGGGGGGAAGGCTGCTCCTGTTCCGTGGAGGAGGAGAGGGATGCGTTCACCCGGGCGTCGTGTCCCGCAGGCCGACCGGGTGGGCAGCGAGCTGAAAGCCATGGTCCAGGTGCCGCCTGGCTACTCCCTGGTGGGAGCAGACGTGGATTCCCAGGAGCTCTGGATCGCCGCCGTGCTGGGCGAGGCGCAGTTCGCCGGCATGCACGGTGAGCCGCGGGGGAGCGGCTTTGCTGGACGGGGGTGACCCCCCCGATCCTCATCGCCGTCCCCTTCGGCCTCCCACCCCCGCTGCCCTCCCGCAGGCTGCACGGCCTTCGGCTGGATGACTCTGCAGGGCAAGAAGAGCAACGCCACGGACCTGCACAGCAAGACGGCCGCCACCGTGGGCATCAGCCGGGAGCACGCCAAGGTCTTCAACTACGGGCGCATCTACGGGGCGGGGCAGCCCTTTGCCGAGCGGCTGCTGATGCAGTTCAACCACCGGCTCTCGCAGCGGCAGGCGCGGGACAAGGCCCAGCAGATGTACGCCGTCACCAAGGGCATCCGCAGGTGGGTGCTGCCCGGGGCCGCCGCGCGCGGGGCTGGCGGCAGCGCTCCGCCGCAGCTGGGCTGCTCGCTCTCCCCTCCAGGTTTCACCTCTCTGAGGAGGGGGAGTGGCTGGTGACGAAGCTGGACCTGGCTGTGGACAGGGCGGAGGATGGATCGGTGTCGGCTCAGGATGTCCAGCGGCTCCAGAGGGAAGCCACGAAAAGGTGAGATGGTTCGACGCGGCACGGCTCTGTGGCACCGGGATGTGAGGCAGAGAGGGCTGCGGCCTGGTGGGCAGCGGGCAGAGAAGGGAGATGGGGCTGGATAGTCTTGGTCTGCCCTTCCTGCTCCTCCAGGGCCAAGGGGGTTTGATTTGGGGGCTGTCAGCCTCACCCACTTTCCCAGTGAACAGTTAGCAGGGTCCTCCTGCCTCAGACTAGGAGGGAGTGTTTGAGGGTCTCAAATGGCGACCTTCAGCCCCCTCCGACTCTTCCAGCAAACCTCCCCTCTGCCCCACAGGTCCCGGAGGGGGAAGAAGTGGAATGTGGTGGAGCAAAGAGTGTGGGCTGGAGGCACTGAGTCTGAGATGTTCAACAAGCTGGAAAGCATTGCCTTATCCCCCTCCCCACAGACCCCAGTGCTGGGCTGTCACATCAGCAGGGCCCTGGAGCCTGCCATGGTCAAGGGGGAGGTAAGGATGCAGCTCTGGGCTGCTGAGATTTTGGCTTTGCTTATCTATTCCGAAACGAGTACCTGATATTCAGCCCCTCTTAGATTGCTAGAGACCCACTAGGCTCTTGTAGCCATTCAGGAAACCCATTGTGCTTTTATCTCCATGCCATCAAGAAAAGCCAACCACCCTGAATTTAACAGATTTCTCCCAGGAGCTGTCCTGTACAGGTACCATGCCCTTGACTGCAGCGCTCTCCTACTGTCCATCTCTTCCCTTTCACCAGTTTGTGACCAGCAGAGTGAACTGGGTGGTGCAGAGCTCGGCTGTTGACTACCTGCACCTCATGTTGGTTGCCATGAAGTGGCTGTTTGAGGAGTTTGACATCAACGGGCGCTTCTGCATCAGCATCCACGACGAGGTGCGGTACCTGGTGCAGCACCAGGATCGCTACCGGGCAGCCCTGGCCCTGCAGATCACCAACCTGCTCACAAGGTGAGCTGGGATGCCTCTGGTGCCTCCTGGGGAGGAGCAGCAGTGACTCCAGAGCAGGACAGGCACACCCAGGGGCTGAGGCTGGCGTTGCCAACAGCAGGCTGGGGCAGAGCAGTTCTCTTCTGCTCAGGGCAAGTTAGCAGCACTGGGGGCTGCAGTTCCTTCACGTGTGACTCAGGTGGCTTCGATTTCCAGGGATAATGTGCTGGGCAAGAGGGGGATATCATCAGCTTTTGGCCCTGCAGGGATGGGGCCAGTCACTGGCTCTGCTGGGATGCAAGTGCATCCCTTCCTGCTGCCATCAAGTCTGCAGCTGTCACATGGCAGCAGCCTTTGGGCTTGGTTGAGGAGCTGGGTGCCAGACACCGCCTCAGGGGACAGCAAGGGGCATGGCTCAGCTCTGCTGTGTCACCCCTCCCACAGCCTGGAGTGCTCCTGCTGCTTCCCTGCCCCACACAAAACTAAGCTCAGCCTAGAAAGCTCCTGACCTCTGAGGGCTCCTGTTGATCCAGCTCTGGCACAGCCAGCTTTGCCAAATGCCCCTCCCAGCACCGTGGGGCATTTGGTGACACAGGAGCTGGCCAAGGCGAGCTGTTTCTCCTGAGTGGAGGCAGGAACGCCACTTACAGCCTTTCTGCAGCTGCAGCAGGGACAGGCACCCTGACGTTCCTCCCTTTGTGCCAGCTCCTGAGAGCACAGGGCTTCCTGCTGGGAAAATCCCACATCTGCTCTGCCTGCCAGGGAGGATTAGCCAGCACTGAGGGGCTGGATTCTTCCCTTTTCCCGAGGAGGCTCCATTATTTCCAAAGAGGCACCATTGCTGTTCCTCCCATGCCCACTTTATCAACACTTGACCCTCCTGCTATCGAGGACTTAGAAAGTACCTTGTCCCTGACCTGCTGAGTGATGTGGCTGCATAATACCCTGAGGTATTATGAGGGGTGGCTGGCCAGCGTTTGGTAAATGTGGCTGATTGGAACTGGGTGTGACAAGGCCAAGGGTGATCTTCAGCACTATCCCACCTGCTTTCTTGTTCTCCAGGTGCATGTTTGCCTACAAACTGGGCCTCCAGGATCTGCCACAGTCAGTGGCTTTCTTCAGTGCAGTGGATATTGACCAGTGCTTAAGGAAAGAGGTGACCATGAACTGTGTGACGCCATCGAACCCCATGGGGATGGAGAAGTATGGCATCCCTGAAGGTGAGCAGTGTCCATGCAAGCTGCCCCCTGAAATCTCCTCTGCACGAGCCTTCCCAGCTTAAGCAAAGCACTTGGCCTAAGTAGTCACTCCCTGAGGGCTCCTCCTTTCAGCTGAGGCGCCTCATGAGCCCCTTGGTTCCTGACACATCATCTGACCTACAGGGCAACCACTGTGCTGGAGCCTGCCCCTCTTTCCTCAGTCCTCGAGCAGTTTGTGCTGCTGCTTTCCAAGCGCTTGTGACAGTGATGAGCCAGGCCTGGCTCTGTTCTCCCACACTTCGTTTGCTTTGTGCCCCTCCAGTGCACTTTCAACACAAACCAAATTTAATTTATTCTCTGAAAGGAAGCACCTCAACAACCTTGTCTGTTTTGCCCTGCAGACCCAAACTTTTCCATCTTTCATTCTTTTCCCTCCTTCCCTGCTGTCCCTTAGCCAAGCACAGCTCTGTTCAGAGAACTGCTCTGGCGTTGCTGGGTGCTTCCTCAGCAGTGCCAAGGCCTCAGCTCATCCCTATCTGCACTCAGTGTAACCCTCCAATTGCTGCAAGCAAATATTTAGCTCGTGGCTGGGAAAGCAGCTCCTCCTCACTGTGCAGCAGCTCTTTCCCCGATAAGGGGAGAACCTGCCCCCAGATTTGTTCTCTCAGTCACTGCACACATCAGATGCTCCGCCCTTAAGTAACCTTTATTAGGACTCTTAGAGGCAAAGGGTGCTTTCAGAAACAGAATTTCTGCTCTGTAGGCAAAAAGGGCACTTTTCACCAAGAACAAGGCAAATTAAACAAGTGCATCACAATCAGGGTCAGCAAAAATGTAACAGCAGAACCGTGCAAAACCAGCCTGGACAGAGGAAGCTGTGGCCTCTCGCTGCTCAGGAGATGCACACAGCAGCTCAATGAACAGCTCATGTTCCCAGCTCCCTACTGCTGCTGGTTTCTGCATTCTCACCCCCAGCCACAACAGGACTTTGAGTAAATTCAGGGCTTTCTGTGCTAGACGCTCTGAACTAAAGCAAATCCCAACCATTGCTCTCTTACACTGCCCAGTCTGAGTGTGCTGCAGGGAACTGACTGTCCCCTTGTCTTCCAGGGGAAGCACTGGATATATATCAGATAATTGAAATAACCAAAGGTTCGCTGGAGAAGCAATGACAACACCAGAGTGCCAGGACAATTGTCCAGACCGCGTGCCAAAGCCTCCCTGTTCTTTCAGAAGCAGATTTTTGGCAGGGACTGACTGATCCCAGTTGCTCCCTTTCCATTTTGCTCTAAGAAGGGATGTTCCTGGGGAAGATTTCCATAGCAGCACATTCAAATAGTAGAGGCACTTCTGATGGCAGCAGCCAGCTGTAAAACCTGAGACAGGGGCCAGAGTCGCTCCCGTGGACACAAAGGAAGAAGGCAGAAGTATTTGGCAAGAGAAGCAATAAATCATCACCTCCACATCTGCAGCCTCTGAGACCACCATGGAACGGGCACTGTGAGGAGGCAGCAACCCCAGTTTATTTTTTTCTCTGTCTCTTCTTTTTGGGTTCCTGGTTCTCATCTGTCTGCTCCGCTGTGCTGCTCTGGAGAGGGGAGGGAGAGAGCAGCAGTAGAGTGTGATTGGTTTTTGTGTGAGTAGTCTAAGGAATGTTTACCTAGAGTAAGAAGCCAGCTGTGCAGAACAGGATTTAGGTCTTTTTTTCTCACTAATAAAATGACCTGAATATGGAATTCCTGTCAGCCACTGAGACTCCCCATGGGCCACCCCCTCCCCAGTTCATGCTGGAAGTTAGACCACAGGTTACCAGTGGCACAGAACAGGGACTCTGTCCTGGGTTTTGGCTTGTTGAAACACTCAGGAAAATATGGACAGAAGCACCAATAAAAACCTGGACAATCAGCAGAGTAAATTGTTTGTTTTTCTTAGCCAGCACGTTGCACTGCCTTCACCAGCACTATGTGGTAGAGATGAGTCTGAGGAGAACGATGGTTTGCAGAATTTGCCCTGCCAGGTCTTTTATCTACAAAAATTTGCATACAAAACCACTTTGCATTGTGCTGCAAAGGTCTGATCACTGCCAACAGTTTCACTTCCCCAAGACCAGGGACCCAGAGCTGGTGCATGACAATAAAGGCTGCTCCAGGCAGAGGGCTGGGGTGCAGGGGGTGAGAGAAACTCTTCACTCCTTCCCTTCAGCTTAGTGTTAACGGGAGAGCTCAGCCGGGGAAGACAAGCCGTTGTAACCTCACACATTCCCACACTGCTCACAAATACAGCTGCCTTCTAAAGAGGAGGAAAGCTATCAGTGAAAGCAGCCAAGTGAATCCTGACCTGGTCGTTGTGTGGCTCGTTCTCAGCATCCTCGGAGCTGCGCTCCTGCAGGGCGCTGCCCAGCACCGAGGCGTTGATGCGGAAATCCCGGGAGGTGCTCAGCTTCATGTACTGCATCAGGTTCACCTGCAGCAGCCAGGGGGAAACCAGGCAGGGAGAACAGCCATGAGCATCTGAAGTTTAGTTTTCTACCCTGCCTAGTCCTTTGCACAGCACTGGGACAGAGTCCATCACAGTAATAATGCGGGATTGAAGCACAAAGTGAGTGAAAAAGCACCTGCCCCCACGCAGTCCAGAGACCCATTTATATTTTCCTAAAAGCCAAGTGATTGCCAGCTACTCTCATTCTCATGCAGGACCTCGTTGTGGTACATTTCATGACACAGACTGGGGGAGAGTGAGGAAAGCTGGCACGAGGTGTGCATGTTCCTGCTCCACCAGGAACCACAGGTCACAGGCAGGACTGATGTTGGCATGGGCTGGTATCAATGTGGCAACAACTCAGCAGTCTTGGGCCAGGGGCATGGGCTGAAAGGTCCTTACACCTTCCTGATGTTATTAATAAAGCATTAATAGAGACTTTAACTGCAGCCCTCCACCATGCCACTGATCCCACTGTTCCACCAGGTTCAGGTCATAGAACATCTCTGCTTTACATTACCTTTGACTTCTTGGAGAGATGGATAAGGAACTTCTCATATTGCTCAATTGCAAAAATCAGGTTTGGGATTGGCTTGGTCTCCCGAAGCACCTTGGCCTGAAATGTGAGAGGAGTGAGATGGGTCAGATTTGGAAGGGCACAGTGGTACTGTAGCATGACATGAAGACCACAGCATTCCCAGTTTAGCAAAGAGTCTTCAGTAGCCTTGCTCTGTACCAGTCCTGCCCCACCCAGCAAGCCTTGCCAGCTTTGTCACTAGTTTTAAATTGACTCCCAGGGTGGTTTGCAGTGAGGCTCTCCTGTGGATTGTTTTGTGCTATGCCTGCAGTCCACAGCCCTGACAGCCCTGTCAGCAGCTCCTCTGCCCCAGCTCTCCCAAGGCATCAGAAGCATGAGCCATCCAAGCAAGGAGCACCCTGACGTTTCCCCACATTGTTGTCCTGCTTATTTACCACCACTGGCGTTCGTTCCCCATGGTGACAGAGTGGCAAAGGACACACAGCATTTCAGCCCATTTCCATACACTCAGGGAAGAGCTAGGAAGATCATACTTGTGGCTTTTTTAAACCCTTAACATCACAGGAATGTCTGGGACAGCTGACGAGACGGAGGAAATGCTGTCTGGGAGCACAAACAAAGGACATCAAGGACCAGGAACCTGCCAGCCTGCCCACTTGCTCCCAAACAAATAATCCAGTCATTTTCAACTGCTTTACTTCAGTGGAATCCAGTCCTCCCTTCATCTTTAAATGTGCTGATAAAATTAAGAAACACTTAAAGAGGATGCAATATCGGTTCCAATAAATTAGCCAATATCTGTAATTTCACAGCTTACCCCAAATGGTAAAAATATGGCAAACTATCCAGATTGACCTTTGCTTCATGTCCATGAAATTTTAAGCTGCATTTAGTGAAGATGGCTTTTTTGTTGTGGGTTTTTTTTGTTGTATTCTGTTTGTTTGTGCTTTTTTAGACTTTCCTCTGAATTACAGTAGAGTAAATTAGATTTTTACTTAAAGGCCCAAATGACAAACTGTCTGGTGATCTGTAAGAAGGCACCAGGTACCACAAGGCTCGAGGTATATGCAACTAGAGCCCATGTTCTAATGGAGTCAGTCAGTCTTACCATTACTGTGGAGACTGCAGCAGCTTCATCCTCTTTCTTCTTCTTTTTCTTCTCTTCTACAAAGCTTAAGCTCTCACTGTGGATGTTCTGAAGGAGGATGCCAAAAGATGTGTCATTAGAAGGTAAGCAGGGAAGAAAGGCCAGCCAAGACAGCCCAGAGAAGTCCTTGCTCTAGCCAGCTAACAGCATTACCAGCTAGATAACAGAAAGGTAGCAATATAAGGGTAGAATTAGGTGTAATCTCAAAAAAACCCCAACAAACTAATTTCATAATTTATACATTCAGAAATGTGCATGTATGAGAAGTCCCCAGCAGTGACAGCTCTGCACACCACGACACCTTCCCCAATATGTTGTACAATTCCTGTGGTCCTCACACGAGTACCCAGCTCCTCTCCAGGCAGATAAATCCCAGCTCCAGCACTGCAGACTTTGGCACCTACATTACTTCACACTGTGATGACTGCAGTGTTGTTGACCTTTATTTGTTGTGGGGGTTAACAGCAGTACTAATCTCATCCAAAAAACCCCACATGAACAGAGGGGAAGAAAGCTAAAACCCAGCTCCTTCCCTGCTAAAGCAGAAATCAGCATGCTCAGTCCCAATGGTGCCGAAATGTCTTTACTATATTTGACAAAGTAAAGCTTGAACTGTAAGAAACTCAGGCCATGTCAAGAAGATTAATAGTCCCCAAGGGTGCCCATGTACTGAAGCTGATACACCACTCAGCATCAGACAGACTGGCTGTGACTCTGCCAGTTAATTTAGGCCTCACCTGTACGTAAGTAATGAATGAGTAACACTGTGGGGTCAGATGGGAACCTGAGAGCTTCACCTGTAAAGGAGCAGAGAGAGAGGCTGGTGTTACTCCTAACTCAAGGCAGTGAGCCATTTCCCCAGAAATCTGCTCACACTCACCAGCTTTTCCAGTCTTCCTGGAATGGTATTTGAGCTGCTGCGGCAAGCCTGGATATACTGCAAGGAAAACACGGATTTCTTTCAGGTGAGCTGTTCCCATCCTGCATCCAGGCAGAGCTCAAAGCAGCTCATACAATGACACAGTGGGGAGGGCAGGATTTGCACAACTATCCTCCCCAGTGGCTTGTTATACCCCAAATGCCACGTCTGCAATCCAGAGCTGTGAGAGGAGAGCTCTGAGGCAATCACCTCGTCTCAAAGGAGCTCCACAGGCCTGTGTTTCATGGCCCAGCTCCCCCAGGTCCTGCTTCAGGGAATGGGAATGAGTGGCAAGGGCAGGGCTGGTGAGCACTGTGAGAACACTGAGTGCTCTTCACTGTGCACACAGTTGTGCAGAGAAACTCACAGCACACACCACAAACAGCAACTCCAAGCTATGCAAAGCCAAATGCAGCTGGACAGAAGCTTTCCTTTTATCTCCACTGGTACAACTATCACTGCTCAGAAAGGTCACAAAATTGAGGGCATGCAAGCCAACAGAACAAGGGCTCAACTCCTGCAAGAGATCAACAGCCCAATCTCGAGCATAGCTGCTGCAGGGGTCACTGTGAGCTTGCTGCAGCAGAAGGGGAGAAGGTTTTTAGCTTAGAGGCAGCCCACTGTCAGCAGAGCACACTCACGTGTTTGATGAGGGAGGTGAGAATTGCGTAGGTCTTGCTGAGGCTTCTCAGCAGCGTGTCCACACAGCTCCCTGATGGGAGTGCAGTCTGCACCAGCTCATGATAGACTGTCAGAAGAGTTCCCAGCTGCAGAATTACACCTTTCTCCAGAGCCTGGGTTTGGTTTGAGGCCTGAGAGGAGTCTTCTAGAATAAAGAGATTAATATCTGGTGAATATGTATCTAATGAATCCAGTTGTGCAGGTGGAAGGCACAAAAGACCCTCTTTGTGTCTGATGCATAAAGCCCCAGCGGGGAAGGGGAAAATAATCACTAGAGAGATTTTGTGACAACACCCTTATCTTACTTTTTCATCTGGAACCAGCTCAAGGGAGAGTTTAACCTGACCTCAGATGATGCTATCTCAAAATCCTCAAATATCTTTTTGCTCTCTGTCTTTATCTGCTTTTGACAAAGTAACAGTGAGAACAGGATCACTTTCATTACCTGATGTGTCTGACCCCAGACTGGTGAGTTTCTTGATAAGCCAATCCACCTCTTCAAGGACCTTATCCACCTGACCCAGAACCAGAAGCTGAGACAGAAAACAGTAACAAAACAGGTTTTTGGAGGAGTTTGGCACAACAGGAAGCTGCAAGCTGCTCCAAGCACAGTAGCCCTGGACACTGCAGGTGTCACACCACACTGTTCTGACTCACACAGACAGTGGGGGCTGCAGTCTTGGCATTGACTACGGCGAAATGGCACCGACCCTCCACTTCTATGTCCTGGGCAGAGGAGAGAAAACAAATTCTGGTGAGTAAAACTGCTGCCACATAGTCTGCACCAGAGATGCACTCAATTCTGACAGCACTATGTGATGAAGGGCTCAGCTGCTCCTGCACCATACCTGATCTATATCTCCCAGGCAGGCGTGGATGTCTTGTGCAAGTTCCCGCAGAAGAGCGACAGGGCTCTTGTAGAGAACGTGGACATTGAAGAGAAGAGACAGCAAACCCTTGCAGCAAGAAATATCCTCTGTGGGAAAGAGAAAGTGACACAGTGCCAGGTGCAGAGCTTGCCCAGCTACTTAGGAACATCAGACATCCAGTGAGGGAAAGTATCAGATTCAGTACAGATTTAACAGTAGGTGAAAAATCCTATCAAAATACCCCAGCTCCAAAAGCAGGGTTTAAAACATCAGGCATCCCATATAATGGTGCAAGGGGAACTACGGCCCACTGGAGCTGTTGGGTCATAGAAAAATGGTGACCAAAAGCACTAAGGAAGTGCAATACAAACCCTGGCAGGAGTACTGTCTTTCCAGAGTATAAATCCTGACCTGAGCCTAAATAACAAGGGAGAAAAGTCAAGTATGTGAGTGGCTTTCTTTCCTTCAGAAATGCTAACAGATTTAGAGATGAAGTTCCCTTTCTAATTCTTGTACTTATAATCACAATGTTGTGTCATTCTTCCACAGAATGGGACCTGAATGTATCATGACAAAGAGGTAAAACCAGGACAGAGCGTGTAAGGGTCTAATATCAGACCTGACACATCACATCTAAACATGCTCCTCAAAGCTTACTTACCAAGAGCATTTTCTCTGCAAACTTTGACTGTCCAAGTCAGGAACTGAAGGAACTATTCAAGAGGACAAAAGATATCATGACTTTGAAACAGAATTCAAAACACAAAACTACTACTGCTACTAAAAATCCAAGACAATGAATCACAGCAGAGGAAGATGCGTAGAGAACCTTGCTGTGCTCTGTGAAGTTCCACAAGGGACACTTAGCCTACTAACAAGTCAAAAGCTGAGACCCAGGACAGGGTAATGGCTATACATCCCCTTGGATAGCCCTTGGATAACAGCTCCATTTAATTTAAGGTAAATGATGACTCCAGACTTCTGGCACAGTTAGTGCAGTTCCTAGCTTGTAAAATTGGGGCACTTTAGAAAATGACTCCTTGCACGGAAGGAATTAGGCACTCAGCCAGTTTGGACTGGACACAAGTCTGCTGGCCTTTTTTGCCTCTACTCCCATGTGGAGGCCACACCACAACTAAGCTATGTTAGGAGTCCCTGCTCAGGTAAACACATCATTCAGGTGCCCAAAGGCAGGCTCAGACTGTGCAGGAGTGAGATGGCAGGACAACTTCCTCCTAAGTGTCCTTGCAGGTGTGTGACAGGAGAGCCCTTCACAGTGTAACAGAACTGTCCCTCTGACCTTTGTGGTCTGTGGGAGGAGGCAGGACACACACGTCAGAGCCCACAGATGCCAGCCCCATCTGATAATGTCCTTCCCACACCTATGGCCAGGACACCCAGCCACCAGGTGAAGGCTGAGGAGCACCTGCTGGGAGGCTGGATCCAGGAGTTTGCACAATGTGGAGAGAACGGTGATGAGAGACTGCGTTTCCTTGGCGTTGAAGTCATCTTCAGCACTGCTGAGCTGGTTCACCAGGGACCTCTGGTCAGGGGAAGGAAAACACTCCCTGAGTGTAAATACATGCTGCATAAGCAAATAACCAGAAGCTGCAAGCACATAAAGGGATCAGCAGCAAGGAGAATGACAGTACAAAAGCAGGACTCTTCTCAAGAACAAGTGCTGATTTTTGATAGGATTGCTTACATACAGGCCTGCATATGGTCAGTGTGACTTTTGGAATACTCAGGCAAGTTTCTGCTGCACTGAAGAACCTAGAGTTCTGTAAATACATGTGCACATCCACCCAGCTCTCCAGGGCACCCTGAAGAAGCTTTCCTTATTTCTGAACTGCTAGTGAATCAGTGCCACAGTTGCTATCACATACTCAACCCTGTGGTCAGGCAACAGAGAGCTAGCAGTATTTCCTGCCAGAATCCCAAATGCTTTGGAACACTTGCAGCACACAGTGGTACTCACCTGAAACTGTCGGATCTGGAAGGCAGCTTTCTCTGTGACATTAATATCCGTTTCTTCTGCGTCACCATCAGTAATATCTGGCAGAGACAGAGAGGTGCAGAAAAAAAGCTAAATGCCAAGAGCAGAATACAGGATTTATTTCCAAAAGTGGGAAAGACTGCTCACAGCTAGAGGAGGAACAGAGACTGCAGAACCACGGTGAGCCGAAAAACTTGTTAAAGGCAAACTTCAAAGAGATGAATGCTCTATCAGACCCCAACTATCCTCTGCTGACAGACTGAGAGCTCTATAAAGGCAGGTAAAATATATCTCTAGAACTTGTCTTTGGTGTGAAAATCTTTGCTGCTAAGCCCACCTTGTTACTGAGCGACAAGAACCAGACCCATCTCTCCCTAGTTATGGATAAAGGGTGCTGGGTCCCTACCTGCCCCCACATGGGCTGGAACCTGGAGGGTAGAAACCAGAGCAGAACTGTACCATGTGCCTACCCAGGGCTTGCAGGAACTGGGGGATCCTGGCAGAGTACAGCTGCTGCACTGTGTTGAAGATCCGCAGCAAACCTTCCAAGCACAGAAGTGAAATGCTTTTGCCCTTCTTCTTCCCTGATTCTTCTACAACGGTGGGAATTGAAGTGTACCTCCAGAGCAGAACCCTGTGGGATGGGAGATCAGATTCAATCCAGTAAAGCTGGCTGCACAGGGCAAGAACTAGATTCTACTCTTAGGATCACATTTTTAATATAACTAAACTGGAAGGTCTTTCACCTGTAGAAAAAGGGTGGGGGAAGAGATCTTTTATAAGAAGATTTTACTTCAATGTCAGCAAAACAGCTACTGCATTCTTCCTGCACAGCTAAATAATTTAAATCTTTCCAGGTGCTAAGGGACCTTCCAATCCCATTTCAAGTCCATCTTTACACACTCATTTCTTCCACCCAGCTTTCCCTCTTTCTCAGACTATGCTGACCACTGGTGTCAAATCCGCCAGTGACAAAAAGAGCTTTCCTTGTGGCAGTTTGGATCTGTGAAATGTCAGAATTCACTACAGGGCTCTCTATAAAAAAAATCAGAAAAGTAAAGGCAGGCAAACCAAAGTGAAAAGCTGTGAGGAAAGCAAAATTGTTTGGCCCAAAGGAGACTTTTCTACTTGTAGGCAAACATCTTTTTCCTGCTTCCCTAACCCCACTTCTTCCCCTTTTTGTTCCCTCTCCTTTCTTCTCATTAGTTCTGTTGCCTGCACAGATGATCTTATTCTGTTCCAATGTCCAATCACGCAAAACATGTAGCTCACATGTAGTCCTAATGACTGCAACAAAAATAGCCTCTATTATTTGGGGTGAGACACAAAACCAGCATTATGCATGGCAGGGGTAATTTGCATTTTGTGCTCTCTGCTGACTGGGCTCTGAAAAGACCCCATGCAGACATGACCTAGATTCCAAAAGACATTTATATGGTTCACGTTCTTGGATTTCCAAAGGATTAGATGCGTGAATGTCTTCAAGTATCTTGCAGAAGTCCTAAACAAATGCTTTCTAAAGCTTGTGTCCTCATACATCTGTTTTGTTCCGTAGCTCGAAGTGAATTTTTAACTTTGCTGCATTCCAGAGGCCTCAAGAATCCAGCCTGTAATCATCTTACCTTCTCTATGACAATGAGTGATGAACAAGAAGTCAGAAAGAGGCTGAAAATGTTTGATGGCGTTTAGTTCTTCTCGGCTGAGTTTTTAAAGCTGTATCACTCCCTATGGCACAGAAACCATAGTGCCTCCACTTGATTTCTCAGGAGCACAGAAAAGCACTGACCTCAACCCAGCACCACCAACAGTCTGAAACAGTCATGGACTGCATTCTCCTTTCAAAACCCTACCCGAGAATCAAAAATCCCCCAAATGCATTGCTGACGTCTCCACACGCCCCAGAGACTCACTGCGTGATTTTGCAGAGGTTCTGGAACATCTTCTCTGGGTTTTGTCCGTCTGGGCCGTCCGTTTGTCCCGTCTCCTCCAGCTGCTGCACCTTCTGCAGAGCGACGCTGACGGCGTAGCGCAGGAACTCGGTGCTGGAGCGCAGCACGGCCAGGCTCTCCTCGTGGCTTTGGGCACTGTCCCTGCAGGACCAGGAGAGCTCTCAGAGAACTGGCCACGCACAGAGGGAGCTCAGGGATGGCCTGTGAGATGCAGAACTTAGTATGTATTTGCAAATAAAATCTCTGGCTGAACTGAGGGTGGAAAAGAGCCTTTGTTTTGGGAGCTTGTGGTGAACACTCGGAGGGTAAGAGCTGCACCAGCCTTTCCAAGCACACTAACACATGGTTTGAATTGAGGTCTGGCTCTGCTCCACAGAGGACTGGACACCTTCTCACCTGAACAGAGCTGTGAGCAGAGTTGATACAAAACCCATGGACAGGAAGCTCCGTGCAGTTTTGTTGCTCAAGGCAGATTTGTTCTTTCCAGCTTTCTCCCTCAGGATTTCAGAGAGTTTGTTGTAACATGTGAACAGGCCTAGGACATCCTCAAACTTGTTCTTACTGCAATAAAATAGTAGAAAGCATTAATGGAGAAAATGCATTCTTGGAGTTTCCCGTTTGAAGCTGCAGCTGCCAAATTACACAATGCCACTACCTAAATGATGAAACCTAATTACATCTCCCTGCCTCCCTAGCAGTGTGTACCTCACCCAATCCTCCTCAACCTGCTCTTCTACAAAATGTCAGATCCCATCTCCTACAACACATGACATTCCAAAGGAAAATACTCCCCAAGGCTCTGTGAGTGGCTGTGCCACGAGGCACTCACGCTCAGATCACTGATTCTGTGTTGGCATTACCATCCTGTGCCTGCAATGAGGCTGTACTCCAAAGAGCTGGGCAAATAATAGCACAGCTAGTGCTAGAGGGTAAGATTTAATGTTTTACCTGAAATTCCCGACGTTGAAATTGTACTCAATCAGAACCTCACAAATTCCCATCACCTGAATGGCATAGATGTTATTTTTCACACCAACACCAGAAGACAGTGAAAAATCTGCTGATTTATCCTGAGAAGTAAAGGAAACAAGTGAAAAATCTTTTCAAAACCTGACAAGAACTTGGCGTCTTCTCCCACTGAGTCAAACTGAAAAATCTGATTTACCAGTTCAAAGTCTTCCAACTCGCTCTTGATCATTCGTCGTGTGACAGATTCTAAGATCTCTTCAAAGTTTTGCTCAAATCCCACACCCTCCTCCTCCTCCTCCTCCTCCTCATCCTCCTGAGCTCCCTGGCAGCGACGCACGGTGCTCTTGTACCAGGCGAGGCAGTGCTGGATGCAGCAGAGCAGGTGGGCCTGGAGGAAGCAGCCACACAGTCACAGCCAGCTCACTGGCAGAAGTGGACAGGGGCCAGGCTGTTATGGTGGGATGTAAAGAGCTGTAGCTGCCTCTGTAACTGCCTTGAGGCTTGAGGATATGCCTCATTCCCAAACTGAGGGGATCAGTAATCTCACACACAGCTACCCAGTTCCAGCTCCAGACAGTGCTCTCTGCCTCAGCTTTTCCAGATGGGATGTAAAAACTCAACTCCCACTGCTCCCTCCACCCAGCCACCTCATGTACTGAAGATGGAAAGGGAATTTCCAAAGGGACTCTCCCTCTAGCTGAAGTGTCTGCTCCATTCCTGGGTGTGCTACTGCACACAAGCTTCCTTAGAGGAAAACAAAAAAACATGATGAACTTGACTTTGTTCCCCTGGAAATCCAACCAGTCATTGAGGTCTCATCTCCAACAATTTCAAAGGAGCAAAACCAAAGGACAAATTCTTCCCCCTGCTACACACACACACACACACTGCACAACTATTTTATGTCAAATTAAGTTAAAGGAGGGAAAAAAACCCCGCAGGGTGAACTCAATAGAGAATAACAGAAGAACACTATTCCTAGAGCATTCTTCATACAGGTTCCCACAACCACTGTGCTTGGGGAGCTCTAATAAATAGCCTGAGGCAGGGGTGAGATGCCCAGCTCTGTTGCTATTAAAAGAATTGCTCCAGGCTAGAAGAGGCTTAAGAAGTACAAGGTATTCAGCTCATGAAGGAGGACAACTAAAATGCTAGTAACAGATGAGCTTGCAGCTGTGGCCAAACAATATAGCTCTTACCAGTGGTTCTTGCACAAAGATTTGATCTCCTTGAGCCATAATACATCCCTCCAGTTTGAGTGGAGGCAGGAGGTCTGGCTGGGGCAAGTAATATTGCTTTATCTGTCACAGAAAACAAGAAATAAAAATAACCAGTTACTTGGTAACTGAGCCTCTTAGGATGTTTGAAAACAGAGTACAATAATCTTTGTACCCCATTCTAGAGAACAAAACCTGGCACTGTGATAAGGGGCCTGTACAGGTACATGAGCCACGTCATCTACTCTACTGGTGATTAAAATCCCTTCTTGAGTTGCTCTTGTACCTCAGCTAGGAAACGTCAGTGCCCTAAAACAAGATTAGCTGACCACTTTCTGTTGTTGCCTCAACAAGTGCAACATCACTTGCACCCCACCTGCAGTGTTACCCCTCCTTTAAACAGTGAGGATCAATAGCTGCTGCTGCTATACAAAGTTATAGATACATAATGACGCTGTAACATTTTACACCTTTACATCAACTTACTATTAAGTGCCCTCTGTTACCCAAAAGCTGTCTTGGCTCTGTTCATGTTCCTTTCTCAGACCCTATACTGTCATGGGAAAGCTGGAATTAGTCAGCATGAACTCTTTGGATGATTAAAGGGAAGAAAATTACTTGTCTCAAAGAAAGCACAGCCTGTCCAATGGATTGAGGAAATGTGATTGTCTTGTTGCCATGAGCAACACTGCTGGGGGATGAGTTAATCCTCCCAGATCCTACATGGACTTGGGTATTCTCCCGATGGGAGGACAGCAACAATAATTACTGTGTCAGCACATATCCTTGGGGAACTATGGGAGGGTAACTGCTGTGCACTGCTGAGGAACAGGGAGAGCACAAAGAACTTCTCTGGGCTCACACTTCCCACAGCAACTTAGAACTGAAGGGTGGCAAAGAGCTCCAAGAGATCCTTCCACTTCCACCCTACGGCAGGAAATGAGCCTGTCTCCAGACGCTTGCCTAGTCTGCTCTCTCGGTGTAGCAGGGGTTTGAACAGCTCTTTAGGGAGGTGTCACAGCACTCAAACATGTTCCAGTGTGAGGGAGAACGATTTCTCCGATGTTTAACCTGAATTGTTTGCCACACTGGTTGAAGTGCAGAATTCTTAAGATTCCCTGCAGCCCCACCAGAGAGCAGGACTTTACCTGGGATAACAGTGTTTCCATTATGGAGCTGGCCAGCTGGGAGTTCCTGCGAAGGACATCATAAAAACCCTGGAGACAGGAAGGAAGGACAAGTTGGCTGACACAGCAGAGAAAATGAACCACAGGCATAATAAGTTGGCGTCATAAGACGGCCACGACACTTTGGCACCACAAGGAACCATGAGGAAGTAACAATGTGCACAGTGTAAAACTCCATACCTGGCAAAGCAAAGGCACCACAGAAAGAAGGTATGAATCAGGAAAGTATGAATTTCCTCACAGGGGCCCTCTCACAAGCTGTATCTCCCTAGCAGCGGTGGCATCAAGCCCAGAGTGACTTTCACTGCTATTTAACACTAGCACAAGATCCAACTTCAAACTGTGAAACCCTGCTTCAAAGGCAAAACAAGCCAGTGGGGAAACTGTAGGAGGCAACAAATCCTGCAGACTGAGAAAACTCAGTGGATGAATAAAGCAAGCACAAGTTTTCTAGCAACAGTGATGAGTACACCCAGAACTTGCAGCTCATCAAAGGTCAATCCAACCCAAGACAAGAAGGTAAAAAAACACCTCTGCGACCAGTACAGGTTTCTTTCCTCAAGGTGGTACCCCATGGTTATAACACAACCTAAGATAGGCACCCAGAAATGGCCCTTCATAACAGGCCTATCACAACAGACCTAAGGACAGCCAAGCTTTTATAGAAACTTGCAAAGGAAGAGAAGACATGTCCCTGCTGCAGTCTCTAAGGAAGTTTCTCCATACTCTCCAGACAGGGGTTTCTTTGGAACCCATAATTAACTCTCAACAGCTCCACATCTACCCAATGCCTGTTATACCATTTCTCCTCACAGGGCAGCAAACATCCTTCCCATTCCCTAAGTCCTACCACAGCAAGACAGACTTTGACATATTTTTGCTCTTAAACAATGCATGAGCTGAAGAAGATACAGCAACGTGTCTTTAGGTTTATAACGGTCAAAAAAATAATAGCAGCAGAAGGAGTGAGAACATGTTACACACGTCCCATGAAGAACAAAACTGAGCTGAAAGGCTGTTTTTTGCAATAACGTGGTTGTTATTTACCTGAGGCTAGAGAAGAATCAGACCACAGAAGAGCTTGTGGCTGTTTAAGAGACAGAAGAAACCATGTTTACCTCATATAACATGAGTCGAACGTCTGCTTGCTGGCTCAAGCATCGCTTCAGGCTGCCCAGGATTTCTAGGCAGAAGGCCTCATTAGCTGCAGAATTATAGCAGGCATGAACATCTGCCTGAACCTGAGAAGGAACATCAGTCACGTTACACTGGTTACAATATCACAACACAGGACCGAGGTGGTAAAGGTCCGGCCCCTGAACATCACTGGGATTGTCCCTGTGCTGCCAGGCTCCTCATCACAGTCATGGAGCAGTGGGAATGCTCCCCAGAACACTGGTGCTGGAAAAGAGAATGACTCTGAGAAGCAACATCTCTAGGCCAGCTTCTCTTTGCTCAGTGTACTTCCTAAAGCTTTCCTTACAGGAAGGAAATCCTTACTGGATTTCCAGGACTAATCCTTACTAAAGCTGTATTTCCATTCTGGGGGAACACTTCCCTTTTGAGCTGTGTCAAACAGTGCACATTAGACACCAGACTGTCTCACACGTCCACAGAGGGACTGCAGAACAGCACTTACCTGAGTGGCACCAATGGCCTGGCTGCACTGGGAAGAGGACAAGCTGCCCAGAACCTTAAAATTTCTTAACAGGAGCAAAAAACCAGCGACTGCAGCTTTACGAGCATGGAGCTGCCTGGGAATTGGGACAGGAAAGAGGGTTACGTAAGGAAACACTGATGCAAGAAGCTCAGAAGCACATGAAATATCAACTCAGCACTGAAAAAAAGGCCACAAATACAGAGTGACTGGGCCCTGTAGAACTGCATTTCCCAAAAGGGCAGTAGAGTCCCAAACAGTCAAGAGCTGGGCAGTTTGCTGGAAACTCCCCTGCTCTGTACTCTCACAATATTCTCCTTTCTGTCCTTACAATGCTTGCACTCAGGGAGAGCCCAGGCCAAGACCCAAGTATTAAAGATCCCTTGAAAGCTGGGAGAGTGTCACAGACCTCAGAGTTGGAGAATTCCTAATAAAAACCTGGTGTTTTGCTTTGCTCACAGAAACGCCAAGTCTTTCCCAAGACCAAGTCCCTTGCTTGGAAAAATAATCCTGAATTTTGAATTCAATATTCATAACCAGGCAGCCACTGGCCAACAAAATCCAGTCTACAATCACAGCAGGATGGTTTGCTCAAAGCACGACCAAGACAACACCCTGTAAGGGATCAGAGGGAACATGGCAGCTCAGCATTCTGATCAGCCCCTCCCTGGATGTATTCAGTTGTGCCAGACACCTGTTGAAATTGGTTTTAATTTTGCCTATGTATTTGGAGTTCCCAACAGCTTTCTGAAGTTGCAAAGCCCATTCATTCAGATGGGGACTGGGATTTGTGTCTCAGTTCAGTGGAGCTGTGACTGTACCACAATTCCAGGCTAAAGGGACAGATCTCACTATCTGGTAATGGGAAGAACACTGTAAGAAGATACTTAGAAAAAATAAATATACTTCTGCTCCAAAACCATAAATGAGTTGTAGAAATTTTTTCAAAGAATCCCCTCCCCAGCTTACCTGGAAAAGATAGCTTTTTGGAGAACAAGTATCAGGGAGTCCCTCACTGACATGCTGACTTTGAGCAGAGGCTGGAAAGGAAAATAACCTTTGGAGAGAAAAGCACTAAGGCATGCCAAGCCCTTGGGGCATATGAGCTCATCTTCCTCAGGCCCATCTGGCCCTGCATTTCCAGTACTGTCATCAGTACAGTAGGAACACCAAAATATTTTAAAATAGACAAGAAAACCCATTGAGCTGTGGCAGTGAGACACCTTAGCAGGTTAGTGAGGACACAGTGCAAGGGTTTAGGAAAATAACTGTTAACCCCAGGCTGGACAAAGTAGGTAAAAAGTTAAAACACCAGGGCAATATCTCAGCCCAGGCAAAGAGGAATATTGACATGGAGCTTGGAAGGAGAAAAATCAACGTGACAGCTACAGCTGTTCAGCTAAACACTGTAGACTTCGTTTTCTACAGGGTGCAGCATCTGGGCATCTTCCAGATGAAAGGTCAGCAGAGAGCAGTTCTGCTCCCATGCCACACCACACCATATGCTTTTTGCTAGAGGGCACACGCAAATCCATGAAGAACAGCTCTGTGCTACACCAAACAACCCACAGCAGAGAAGGAAGGCTTGTTTCATGAGGAGGGTTATCACATCATGCATCTAATTGTGGCCCAGAGCTGTCACTGGAACTAAACTAGCAGGGAGATCCACGGAGAAATGCAAAGCTTTACCTGTACTGCACGGAGGAGCCCTTGCACTGTGTCAATGGGCAGAAAGGACAAATTGTCAAAGGTCTCTGTGACTTTGGAGGAGGAAGTCTGAAGCACGAGAGGAGCAGACACAACAATATTGGACAGCAAGTCTGAAAAATAAAAGGACAAAAAGAACAGCTGATGCCAAGGGGCCAGAAAAACCCGAGCAGAAGATGTCTGTAGAGCTAACAACTACAGACTAATCAAAGACCTGCCAGGACACAGAGAGGTCATGATAAAATGAGCATCGACAAACTGAGTCTACTGCAGGCACCAAGTGTTAAAAATGCTCCCAGCCCAGCTGAAGGGCCTCCCCCACCAGAGGGCACTGAGATGCAAGGGAAGAGGCTGCAGCACTGACATCGTGGCAGCCCCAGTGGCTCCCAAGCCCAAGGACAAGGAGAAGGCAAGGCTGGGAATGTGGAACAGGCAACTGACTGATGGTTCTGACTTTCTGTACGCCAGCTGCTCCATGGCAACTGCCTGCAGACATACTTTTCACCTGTGATGAATACAAGGCAATTGGATGGAGCTGATACCTCAGTGAGAGGAGAAGGAACAACTGACTTTCTTGGCTTCAGGTCACTTCAGTAGGAGCTTCAGAAACCAAATCACATCCTGGGCTGCATCAAAAGCAGCTTGGCCAGCAGGTTGAGAGAGGGAATTCTCTCCCTCTACTCCACTCTGAGCCCCCTTGGAGTACTGTGTCCAGCTCTGGGGTCCTCAGCACAAGCAGGACAGAAGCCTGTTGGAGCAGGTCCAGACAGGCACAGAAATGCTCAGAGGGCTGGAGCACCTCTGCTATTTAGATGGGCTGAAAGAATTGGGGTTGGTCAGCCTGTAGAAGCAAAGACTTTGGGGAGACCTTGTTGTAGCCTTTTGGCACTCAGAAGGGGTTTATAAGATGGGGACAGACTTTTTATCAATAGCTGTTGTGATAAGAACAGGGCTAATCGTTTTAAACTAAAAGAAGGTAGACTCAGAGTGGATATAAAGAAGAAATTTTTTACAGTGAGGGTGGTTAAACACCGGCACAGGTGGCCCAGAGAGGTGGTGGATGCCCCATCCCTGGAAACATTCAAGGTAATGTTGGACAAGGCTCTGAGCAACCTGGTCTAGTGGAAGATCTCCACACTCATGACAAGGCAGTGGACTAGATGACCTTCCAAGGTCTCATCCAACCCAAACCAAATCCTGTGATTCTATAATGTGCTTTGAGGAGCTATTTTGTGACTGTCCACAGAGCAGAACACATTTCACTCTCTTTCCTGTTACCTGTGAAGTGACTGACAGGAAACGCTGCTTGTGTGAGGACTCTGTTCAGGACCTGCTCAAGAATATCACTTCTGATGGGCTCATGAACCTGCATGAGGAAGAACAGTAAATAAAAATCAAAACCTTTAAGATATTCCTTAAATCCACAGGCATTGTACAGTACAAAGCAAATCCAGATCTGACAGGTAAGCAAGGACGGTCACCAGAAGTCCCCTTTCAGTTAAATCCACACAGATTGATTCAGATTTCATCCCAGGACAATCAGAACCAGCACATCAAGGTACACACAGTACACTCAGAACATAATGGCTCCAATCATCTATGGGATGAAAATTTACCAATTTGGTGAAGATGAATGGGTTTCAACCCCACCTCGTTAGATTTTATTTGTACCTCTGAATTTCTCTACCTTCTCTACCTCCGGAGTTTTTTGGAAACTGTAATAGGGATTACACAAGTATAATGACAGCTGGAACAGATTAGAATTAGATCTTTATGAGAATGGCCTCTTCCAGCTGGAAAGGGGCAAATAGGAGACAAAATCTAATAGTGTTTGCAAAACACCCACATTGGATATAGCAGGCAAGGTTTTGACACCATTTACCAGGAGAGAATAAGAACAGAATTGTTCTCCCCTCAACAAAAAAAGAAACCAAAAACCTACATTACCTTAAATGTTTCCAGCAAGATACTTGCTCCCAGTTTGCAAGCCTGCTGGGCTGGCATTTTTGAAAGGCCATAACTGTTATCAGCAGCTTTTCCTCCAAAGGGTTTTTTAGGTTCATAGGACTCCATTAGGCTGAAGCCAAGATCCACCAGGCCCTGGGTAACGTGGTCCCAACCAAAGGCACTGAGGAAAACATTAAAGAGATGAGGAAAGAAAACTAAGTCATAGAAAAGTTTAGGTTAGAGCAGAGGTGAAATCTTCTGCAGTCATTCCAGGGTCCACAGCAGCAGTGAGAGACACTTGATGACATCAGGGAAGATGACAGCCCCCACAGCCCTGTGACTGTCCTCAGCTGAGGGACATGTGCTCAGCACACCTCTGCAGCCCTGGTGCTCCATCAGAATTCCTTTCCAGCCCAAAGGTTTCCTCCCCATGGGGAATGAGTGCCCTCAGGTCTGACCTGAACACAACAGCAGGCTACAGCTGGGACGCACACGTACCCTACTGATGTCAAGATCTTCAAGTTGGAGAAAAAGAGCAGAGGAATGTCTCCCATCAAACTGAAGGACAACTGGCGACAGACCAGAGCTATCCCACAGGATCTTTAAAGGACTCAGCAGTGAACCAGATTAAACAGTGAACCTATTCCTCAGCCCTCCATCAGAACACAAACTACAGCCAGCAGCATGACTCACACTGCAGATTAGGCCCTGATCAGTTTAGTCCTTTGAACCACCAGATCCTGAGGTTTGAGGTAGAAGGAGCAGATTTATACAGCCGCATGTTGTTGTTGTTGTTGTTTTTTTAATTCGCTAATATAAAACTGGGATAAAACCTTTGGATTTTGACACTGATCCCTGCCGGCACATGGTCAGAAGTACTTAGCATCCCAGAATGTTTTAACAAAGCTGAAATTCTCCCTACTCCTAAAGCCCATTGAATGCTCTGCAGCACGTGGCAGCAACTCACCTATTTTTCACCACTTCCAGAATGACAGCAGTTATGTCATATTGTTGAGGAAACAACTCCTGCAGGAACTTGGAGGCCTGGAGGAACTGCAGGTCCTTGCAGCTTCTTGTGATTGATGTTTTCAAGAAATCAAATATCTGGAACATAAAATCATTAAGTGTGAGGAAATGATCTTTGAAATGGGACCTGTATAGTCTTGGGTATGTTCCAGTAAGAGCACCAGGCAGACACAAGTTCCACTACAGCCTGCCAAAAATCTTAACTCACTTCTTTGTCAGGACAAATACACCAGTCTCATTAAGTGCCTCAAGGAGGGTGACTTGCTGCCAGATGCTCTTCATGTGGCCACCACAGAGCCAAAACATTAGAAAAATAAGACTGCTTTTCTTCTCATCCTACAATACCAACCCACAGGAACCACTGTTCTGGAAAACTGTGATATTGCTCTGGGGTCTTTTACAGTGTTCAGTAAAGTACAGCATACCAATGATCTAACTGCCTACCCACGAGTATCCTGAAACCATTTTAAGCCTAATTCTGATGGGAGTCTGACCTAACCATGCTTCCTTTCCTTTACAGGGAGTGCAGAGTGCATCCCCATGGAAGCTCTCTGCAAGCTTATCAAGCACATACCTGCTCCCGCCGTCTGTGTTTTACAGCAACTGACAGCAGAAGAGCCACACTGAAGGGACACAGGGCTCTGGCAGGGTCCTTCTGTTGCTCAGTCTAGGAAACAGCAAGGAGCAGTGAGAAAACTTGTTATCTTCAACTGAAAGATGCTGGAAATTCAGGAAGCCATCAGGCACATGTGTCTTCAAACATATCACAGCACTCACTAAAGAGAACATGACTGCAATCATAAAAATTATTAAACCCCTTGTCCAGATAATAAACTAAGTTTTTAAACCCTGCTTCAGTATCTTCAGGAACACTGGCTGCTCCATCCTTGCCATACCTTCAGATGTTTAATTAGCTCCTCGCCCAGGTCCTGGTCCAGGTTGATGACAAAAACAATGTGGAGAATAACGGTGCCTTCCACGTGGCGCAGCTGGTCCAGGGGCACGGTGGCCACCTCAAGGTCCACTGACCTGTAAGTTTTACCAGAAAATAACAAACCATCCAAAGCCAGAAATCTCTCCCTATGGATCAAGAAGGATGCTCTTGTACAAGGTTTAACTGTTGAAATTCAAGGAGCCCCGGGCAGGACCAATGTGACTACAAATATCCAGGCAGTAAAGAAAGGGGGTGACAGAGCAAGAACTTACTGTGGAACCCTCTGTTCTACCTTCTGTCTCTTATCCAGCTGATTGAAAAAACTGATGATTCCTTCCAAAACAGTCTTCTTACTGCCCTGCAAGGCAGGACAGTACATTAAGCCATTGAAGGGCCTGCACTATCCCAGAGAACAATACTCAGTTCCCACATCTATCTCAAATCTCAGGGTATTCTTCATTTCCCTCCATAAATTGCTAAGGCAGGTGAGTGGGCCTGTATGGCCCAGTTCCAGATTTCCAGTGTACATATTTCTTTTTACTGCACTTATTTCTTTTGACTGCATTATTGAACAGCTGGAAGAAACTCAAGCTCTCGGGTGTTCTGATTGTCTTTTTTTTTTTTCGAAGTTGTTATTAATTAGAAAGGATCCTTTATGTTTTAATCAATTGAGAAGGCTTTCAAACTCCTAACCTTAAATCTAATAATACATTTTGGCCAGTGGACCCAAATGAACCTCTATAACGCACATATAATTTGTCTTTGGATCTTTTTGACATCGACTTGGTCACAAATTAAGCAAGGAAAAGAGCCAGATCACCCTGTCAAATGGCAGAGATGTCCCTGGCAGTCTCTGCTCTGGAGAAGAGCACAGGAGATGACACATTCCCTGTACAAGTCAGACTACAGCCCAGCAGACAATCACAGTGCATGTGCTATTATTGTAGCACGCAGGTCACAGAGAGTGAGCAAAACCACACTGAAAAAACCAATCCTCTCTGCTGTCTGCTAGGTCTGTGCTCATCCCTTATTTCCCCAAGATTTGCTTCTTTTTCCACAAGGAAGACCAAGATCCCATCTTTCTCTGAGCAGTCAGCTTCTTGAGTCTAGAGGGAGTTAGACGAAACAAAACCTCCTGATGTTCCATTGTGTCCCTACAGCGTGGTTTGGGAACAATCAGAATCCCTGCCAAAATCCAGACTATGGATCACTCCGGACATTTTTTTTCTGATGGAATAAACCCAGAGGAAATCCAACTCCCGTGAGCTTTTACCTTTGCAGAAAGCAGCAGCAGCTGATAGACCAGAGGGGGAATTTCCTGCAGGTCTAATTTGGAGAACATCCTAAGGACCTTTTCCACCACAAACTGCAGCTCCTCTCCTGATAGTGGAATATCCCTGTTGAATCAAAGATTTTTTTTTTCATAAATATATTGTTTATTTGCCAAGGCTCACTCACACATGGAATAAAAACCATGATGCTAGGCCCAGATGTGTTTTGCACCCAAATGGATCCGGTGTGGATGCTCATTGACCAACCATCCATGGTGCTTTGCCTGGTATGGTCAGTTCTCCTATTTGTACTTGCACCAAAGTGCTTGTGAAATAGGACACAGACAGGACCACAGCACAAGACAGTGTTGAGGAGCAAAAGAATTACCTGAACATGTTAGCAAGATGTATTACACACTGAGGATCCCACCTGGTAAAACAAAGATATGTTGGAAGATTGAGAGCAAGCTGGATTATCATTTAGCTCTTCCCTCCTACATAATTATTCAATGTCACCATTTCCCTACTACATTCTGGTACTAAAATCAGAAGCGAGATTTCCACCAGAAATCATCAACACCAATCTAACCACCCACATTTCCACAATTCTGAACTGCCCCTGCCCCTTTAATAACAAATGCCAAAAAAGGAATAAAAACAAGCACTTCCTGAGACCAGTTCATGCCACAGTCTCACAAGATCTGGGAACAGGGTGCTCCCTTGCTTTCCCAGCTAGAGAAGACACTGTTGTCATGGAGGGCACAGATTCAAGGATGACAGGACACACAGCTCACGGTGGTGTCTTTTTCCAAGCACATTGTGAAACACAATACTTCTCCACATAACCAAGACCTGCCAGACATACGTACTTGCTGGAGCAGAGGGTATTTATCAGCTGTTTCTTAAACTCTTCCCCATTCAGTTCACCTGAAAAAGCAAAAGTCTTAGGAGCTGATTCCAGAGGAAAGGAGGACAAGCTGCAGAGAAGGAGCTGATAGGGGTTACCTTTCCCATAAGCCAGGTTCTCCTTTGAACTGGCCAGTGCTGTGAGAACAGTGGAAAACAGCTCCAAGGACTTCCCGTTGGTCAGGCTGCCCGCTTTAATAACATCCACAAACAGGTTGGCAAGCTCTGCTAATGCATGGCCTGGCAGCTGGTGGGCCTGGGAGAACAGACAACAGGAGAGAGCCTGAGGCAGTACACGGAATGCCACATATACATCCAAATTGTCACCAAAACCCAGCACAAGACAGAATTTTTACAGGGAAATGCGCCCTTGAAAGGAAAATTCAGCCCTGAGATCTCTGTTTTGTATTGTTCTTTACAGAACAGAGCAATAAATCAAGATTATGTGATTATAGGTTTAGAGTTTTGAGCCTAAGACTAAATATCTAAAGATAATCAAATTCACACACAGAGCCAATTCCAGAACCAGCTAATTTAGTCTAGGGAAGATCCACGGAAAGGAAACAACTAATTTTCCTCAATGGCTTAGTGAAGTATCTCAATTTACATATTGAACTATACTCAGCAGAGCCCAGGAAAGCCAGCCCAAAGGAGCTTTACCTCCAGCATCAGCAGCCCTATGATTTCAGACACCTTGCCCAAATGCAGGTCCCCTGACTCCACCAGCAGGACGCAGTGCTTGTAAACCTGGAGTCTCCTGAGAACACCGCTTCTCTGGGAACAGGGGGAGCCTTACAGCAAGCAAATAGAGGGACAAAAGAAAGGGGGAAAAAGTTATGCAAGTAACAACATGTTGCTAAACTACAGGAAATCAGCAGGGATAAACTGTCACCTGGCTGCAACTTCCTGTTTTACCTCTCTGACAAAATAAATTAAAAACCCCCAGAGAATGGGAAATGAGACACTTGGATAAAGTAGTCGGCCACCCTGTTATCACATCCTGTGGCTCATTCAACCTGCTGCCGGAGATCAGGCAGTGTCAAAATTTTGCGAAGGACCAGCCTGGCAATCAGCTCGCATCCGGCCAGCTCAGTCCTACTGCAAGGTACCGAAGGGCTCTGGAAAGTAAATCGCCCTCAGCACGGGCTCACCACAGCTCCAGGCCAGCCTGCGATCTCCCCGCACGTATTTAGGGATGCGGTGTTTCCCTGTGGCAGCGCTGGCGAGCGGGTTTCTCACCCGAAGCGACGCCTCCCCGCGCTGCGGAGCAGGGCCTGCGCCCACCGGCACCCGCCGCGGCTGGGCCCGAGCGCACCTCCCGCTTCACC
>VXBQ01015638.1:999837-1047067 GCA_013400175.1 Phainopepla nitens | reverse complement strand
GCCGCCCGCCGCGCCGCGGGTTCGAGTCCCGCGGGGGCGCCGAGCGCGGGGGCAGCGTCACTGCATCGCGGAGTCGCAGAATCGCAGGGCGGGTCGGGCTGGAAGGGACCGCGGTGGGTCACCTGGCCCAGCCTCCCTGCTCAGGCAGGGTCGTCCTAGAGCACATGGCACAGGATTTCAGCCCGATGGTTCTGGAACGTCTCCAGTGGGGGAAACGCCGCAGCTTTCTGTGGGCAGCCTGTGCTGGTGCCCAGTGACAAAGTTAATGGAGTGGGGTGCAGGCGCGTGGGGCGGAGAGCCGGGGGTACCGGGGCGTTTGGCACAAAGGGCCCATTCAGGGCCACCCCGGCATCAGCCGCGAGTGCCGCCCACGTGGGGTTCGGATACATTCGAGTAAAGCCCTTAATTGCGGGGGACAGGAGGGGCCGCCTTTAGCGTACCAGGAGGTGTAGCCCGCCTTTAACAGCGGGATTTGCCGAAGGATGCGGTGCCAGCACGGCGTGGGAGCTTTTGCAAGCCCCGTGCTCACGTGGAGCGGGAGCTGATGCTGCTGGGCGAGGGGAGCGGGTTTGGCATGGGGGATAACCAGACCCGGGAGAGAGATGCACTTAGAGCTCTGTCACAGTACCTCAGGGTGGGTCCCCCTTAGGACCCGTTTACCCAGGACAAAACACTCGCTTCGTGATGCCAGGGGTTGTACATGTGTCTGCAAAACTATTTCACCTGTGATGACCATGCTGGCCAGGATGCCCAGGCGGCCCAGGGAGCACAGGTTCTCTCTCGCGCCCCAGGAGAGCATTATTGGGTCTATCTGGGAAACCCCATGCTGATGATGTACCCCTGCTATGCACTATCTTGCGCTGAGCTGCACACAAAGGGCCAAGGAGCCGTAGGAGGGAGCTGAGCCTTGCACCAGGGCTGGTGTGGGAAGGGGATGGGAGGGTTGGGGGGTCTCCTCTGAAGAGCAGTGCGCAGTGCCTCTGGCCACAGCGGCGTTGCTCGGGGTTTTGGCACAGGTCCGAATTTTCCCTCAGCAGCACCCCTGCCTTTCATCTGGAGTCTCGTGCCTTCCTCCTCCTCCCTCCCTCACATTGGGGTCTCAGCTCCGCTCGCAGGACAGCCCTGTGCGGAAACCAAATCCGTAAATCCCAGAGGCATTACAAAACATGCCTTGTGTAAGCCCCTTCAGCCCTGCTCTGGTGCTTAGCCCTGCCCTTCCACCTCTCCGAAATCCCCATCATGGTAAGAGCCTGGCCAAGCTCCTCTTCTGGGCTTGAGCACAGCTCCATGCTCACCGCATCTTCACCCAGCTCCCACAGCCCTTGACCCAAAGAATTAAGGCTGCAAGGGCTCTCCTGCCCTATGTAGCTTCAGCACGCTGGGGCATCCCAGAAAATCCGTTTTGCCATCCTGCTGCCCCCACATGTGGACTCACCTTTGTTTCTGCCACATCCCAGGGCTCCCCTTCCTTATGGGCCTGTGGCATCTCCCTAGGGATGGAATGGGTTCCAGTTCCCAGAGCTCCAAGCAGTTAATCATCACTTAAAGGCATTGTAGAAATTTTACCCGTGCCTTTTTATTTTTTTTAAAGCTGAAAGGGGCCTTGTATGGATGCTGGTTTGGGAGGCCTCACAGGGGAGGAATTGGAGAGCACCAGGAGCATCTTCTGCCACAGACCCATCCCCGCCACCAGACCAGATGGCCCACATGGCCAGATTCACAGCAGGAGCTTGCCAGAGTTTTTGGGGCAGAAGCTGGGGAAGAGACCTGTCCTGCTCACCCCAGGGAGCAGGCCGGGATGGCAGGCTGCCCACCGCCTGCCTCTGCCCCTGCCCCGTGCTAATGAGCGAGTTACACAACAAGGAGCTTTTATACTTTGTTAATCGGGTCCGGCATCCAGCCCGCCTCTCCACGCACGCTCCGGCTGGCGGAGGAGCCCCAGCTCCCTCCTTCCCTCTCCTCAGCTGCCTTTTGTAATGTTTTAATGGGGTTTCTTTCCTGAGCTGGGCTGACTTAATTACAAAGCTGCAGTGAGTTGATGCCTTGTGACGGTCTAATCCCAACCCGGTGACTCTACAAAGCCCGGCTTCCTTGCTGCTCCACTCCGGCCTCGCCATCCCCGCATCCATCTCAGCTCTGAGCGCTGACCTTCTGAGGACCGTTCAGCTTTCCCTCTTCCTGGTGAGTATCCAGGGCATTTTTTCAGCTGAAAGAACTGCATTGAAGACCATCATCCAGCCCTCACTCAACCTGGCACCTCGAGAGCTTGGATTGGTTTTAGTGCCTGGAACACGGAGATGCCTATCCCTTTCCCAGGAGGTGGAGGGAAAGAGGATGCCCCTGGGAGATGGTTGAGCTGGAGCCAAGCATCCCTCACACAGCCTGGGCTCAGAGCTGGTGCTACAGCCAGGCAGGGGTAGATGCTGGAGGTAGGATGAAGGCAACCCTCCTCTTCATGGATGGGAACAAGGTGTTTCACACAGACTGCATTGGAAAGACGCTGAGAAGTTTATAGTCCAGCCTTGCAGTTGGTGGAGCAGTGAGACTTGAGAGCTTGGGAAATACTCTAGGTATTTGTTTTGGTAATATTATTTATTTTGGTAGTAGAAATAAAAGGATGATCTGGCTGCCTTGCCAAAGTTGGATGCATTCCTCTATGTATGTGAAGGTGGTGTGAGACAGAGCAGTGCTGGGTGAGTGCAGCCTGAGATGCCCCCAGCCCAGAGAGGAAAGGCAGAGTGAGAAAAACGTATGAAGGGTATCAGATGATGAATACACAGATTTTTAAGCTGCTTTTGCGAACAGCCCTGGTGTTTCTCCAGGCTGCTCAGCCTCCTCAGGCAGGCAGAGATGCAGGCAGTAGGTGATGGAGCTGAGGAGGGTTGGGGGTGTCCTCTGGACACCCATTTCTGCCCCCATCTGTGCAAGACAGGCAGGGAGTGGGGCATAAGGGGGGCCATGGAGACCATTTGGATCCACGCTGATTCCTCCTTCCCTCTGCCAGCGTCCTGCTGACGACAGAAGACAGAGGACAACATGTCTGCAGTTGTGAGTACTGTCCCCACGCTGCCCCATCCTCTGGGCTCTGACCCTCCTTGGGTGCTGGGATGGGGTGCACAGGGTGCACCTTGCTCCAAGCAGCACACAGTCCATCCCTGTCCCACTGCACCCCCTCGGGTGCCTGCGTGCAGCCTCTCCCCTTCCCCGTGGCTCCCAAGGAGACTTGCAGTGGGGCAGGGAGCTGGGGGGCTCTCTGGGGAGCCCCCACATCCTCTGCTCTCCCCAGACGGGCACGTTCCGGATCGTGTCGGAGGAGGAGCAGGCCCTGCGCTCCAAGCTGGAGCGCCTCACCACCAAGGACCACGGCCCCGTCTTCGGGAGGTGCGAGAAGATCCCCCCGCACACCCTGCAGAAGGTGAGGCGGCCGTGGGGAACGGGGGCAGGTGCAGCCCGAGGCTCCTGCTCCTCGGGGGCCAGAGGAGGCCCTCGACTGTCTCTTGCATTACCAAAATGTCTCCAAGCTGGGGACTTGAGTGACCCTGCCCTCCCCATGCCAGGATGCTGCAAGGAGTTTTGCTGTCCTCCCCCAGTTTGTGGGTGCCTCCGCAACCCCCGGGGGGTTTTAGAATGTGTGCGTGGCATCACTGTGTCCCCTCTCTGCTGCCCCCAGGCAAAGGACGAGCTGAACGAGACGGAGGAGAAGAGGGAGGTGGCAGTGAAGGCGCTGCGGGAGCTGGTGCAGGAGCGGGCGGGCGGCGAGGACGTTTGCCAGAAGGTGGCCGAGAAGGTGCAGGAGAAGGACGACTCCTTCTTGCTCCGCTTCATCCGCGCTCGCAAGTTCGATGTCCACAGAGCCTATGACCTGCTGAAAGGTGGGAGCGGGGTCCTGGGCTGTGGCACTGGCTGAGGACGAGGGTACACATCCCCCAGCAGCTCCCAGTCCTGTGCTGGTGCTTCCTAGCCCAGACTGGGCTGTGCTGGCAGAGCAGGACCCTGACATGGGAAGGGAAGGAAGAGAGGGGATGACTAGAAAAAGCCAGGATTTGAAGAGAGGGGATAAACAGGAAAAGTAGGGTTGAGGGGCTTGGAAAGAGTTGGGACAGGGAAGGAAATAAATGAGGGTGACACCAGGCATCCTGCAGCACCAGGACGGTCCCATTCCTTGCAAATTTACCCAAACAAAATGGAAAAAACCCTCACATTCGGTGGTGGTTTTGTTCGTGCAGCAAACCCAGCTGGCTTGGGCTGCATCCCCTTGAGACCCCCATGCCCTATACATGTCCTGCATTCCCCTCTCTGTAACCCTGTAAGGAGCCAGTTCTGCACCCTCCCGATGCTTCTGTGCACGGTGCCTGGGGGGCCCTGCACCCCTGGGGCACCTCCAGGTCTGGGGACAGGTTGGGGTGCTTGTGGCACCCTCTCCTCACACTGAAAGTGACCCATAGGGATGGAGGGGGAGCAGAAGGGCAGCCCAGAGGGTGGTTGCTGACTGGAACCTGCCTGGCTCCAGCTCTGCTCTTCTTTGTGTCAGCTTAGGGGATAATGAGTTGTAATTATCAGTGCTGGCTCTCAGAGTAGCTGTTTTGTTTGCCTGCATTTTCCCAGGATGAAATTCCTTGTTTTGTGCCTGCAAGGTGCCAGGAGAGGGTAGATGGAGGTTTTCACCAAACAGAGAGGAAGGCGAGAAGGGAAATGAGGGGGGAAATTACTTTATCTCCTTGTTGAGCTGTTGGAGAGAAAGCAGGCGTGGGAGCTCCTGGCAAGGGGAGGGAGAACACCAAGCCTGCTGGGGCTGGTCTGCTGCTGAGTTTCTTTTTCCCCCTTTGCTGGAGGAGACCTGACCTGTGTGGGCCACAGGCAGAGCTTTCACTGCTCTCGGGCTCAGCACTGACACCTCACCATCCCCAGCCCATCCCATCCCGTCTCTGGCAGCTCCCCCAGCTTCCCAAGGCCGACGGGCAGGCAGTTTTCCCAATTTTTGCCTCTCCAGGCTACGTGAACTTCCGGCAGCAGTACCCTGAGCTCTTTGACAACCTGAGCCCCGAGGCCGTGCGCAGCACCATCGAGGCCGGCTACCCCGGCATCCTGGCCAGCAGGGACAAGTACGGACGGGTGGTGATGCTCTTCAACATCGAGAACTGGGATTACGAGGAGATCACCTTTGATGAGGTGAGCCCAGCTCAGAGGCTGCTCCCACAGCAGGGTGCTCCTGCTTTTGGGCTTGTCCCGCTCGGCACGTCTGAGCGCAGCAGCCTTACGCACACCCGTGCACCCGTCCTGCCGTGCAGGTGGAAGCAAAGCTGTAGCCCTTTGAATTTATCCTTTGAGGGACCCTGGGAGAGCATGGTCCACCTCAAAGGATACAGTGCAAGATGCATGCCAAATTCAGGGTGTGCATCCCCCAGCCCACGTAACATGGGCTGAAGAAAGGCACCACATCATTAAATCAAGGGCAGAGCAGGAAACTGAGGCGTAGGGCATGGAAAGGACTTCTTGGCAAACAGGTCTTCAGGCATGTAACTCACAGCTTCTCCCCATTTCCTTTTCTGCTCAGCTCTGAATCTGGTCTCAGTGTACCACTGATCCAGATCTGATGCACACGACTTGAAAAGACAATGTGGTCACCCCCTCCCTGCTCTGAAATCTGGGGGCTGGCTGTGACAAGCAGGCTGGGGTCCAACAGACCCTGGATAACACTCCATGGGACTCTTCCTGGGTACCCTCTAGGGTCTGTGGGAGGTGAGACCTCATACAAGACCCTGCTGTCTCTCCTCTCCATTAGATCCTTCGTGCCTATTGTATTATCTTGGAGAAGCTGCTGGAGAACGAAGAGACCCAGATCAATGGGTTCTGCATCATTGAGAACTTCAAGGGCTTCACCATGCAGCAGGCATCAGGCATCAAACCCTCCGAGCTCAAGAAGATGGTGGATATGCTGCAGGTGAGGTGGCAAAATCAGCACCCAGCAGTGGCAGAGGGGACCCTGGGGAAGCAGGGAGCTCAGAGGAGGGAGTTGGCAGGGTTAGCAGGGTTTGAGATTGCCACCATGCTGGAATAATGAGAAAGCATCACAGAGAGGCTGTTCCCCATCACCCTCTCCCTGCCTTGCCAGCTAATTGGCTTAATCCTGCAAAAATTTTCCCACCCCATCTCCTTGCCTTCTCAAATGCCTGACCAGAAGCAGCACTGCCACTCCTTGCAGCATCCTGGGGCATGGCCTGGAGGTCTTCCCTCATGAGCCTCTCAGCCTAAGCTGGTCCAGGCTGGATGGAGACTCGGCTCTTCCCAGGGAAGGTCCTTCTCATGGAGTGGGAGCAGTGAGCTGGCTGGGAGGTTCTTCACCCCCTGGTGCTCCTGAGGCCGGGACGGTTGATCCTCTGGGTCAGGACAGAAAGGGGTCATCAAATAGAGAAGGGGACACGGAGCAAGGAGAGCCGTGGCACTGCTGGTGTATCCGTTGCTGCCTGCTCAGATCAGGGTGGACAGCACCCTCTGTAACCATCTGTGGTTTGGGATCCTAGGACTCCTTCCCAGCGCGGTTCAAGGCCGTCCACTTCATCCACCAGCCTTGGTACTTCACCACCACCTACAACGTGGTCAAACCGTTCCTGAAGAGCAAACTGCTGGAGAGGGTGAGTGTGGGAAAGGGCCCTGCGGGCAGAGGCATGTCCTGGGCCGAAACGGAGCGGTTGGGAGGAGCTGCCCTGGTCCTCTGCTGAGGGTCACTCCCATCTCCCACCAGGTCTTTGTGCACGGCGAGGAGCTGGAATCCTTCTACCAGGAGATCGACGCTGACATCCTGCCAGCGGACTTTGGTGGCAACCTGCCCAAGTACGACGGCAAAGCCACCGCAGAGAAGCTCTTTGGGCCCCGCATCGAGTCCGAGGACACGGCTCTCTAGAGCGGGAGCTGCTGCCCTCCCCTGCACCCCGGCACCAGAGGTGGCCTCTGACCCCAGGCACCTCCCTCTGTAGCATTGCTTGAGTGCTGCTCGTGCTGAGGCGCTGCTCCACGCCTGTCCCTCCTGTCCCCAGTCCGGGCAGCGGGCTGTCCCTCCCGGGCACGGCATCCTTCCCTCTGGAGCCGGCGGAGAAAGGAGCCCACCAGCCCTCTCCCACAGCATTTCCTGGAGCTGCAGGGGGAGGACAGGAGAGCGTCTGCTCTGGGAAGGGAGGGCTACAGTGAGGGAGGAATAAAGTGTTTAACAGCAGAGGTCTGCGGTCCCTCTTGGTGAGGAACAAGGGCACAGCTTTTTGGGTGCTGGCTGCGTTGCTGGCTCTAGGGAGACCAGGAGTGCCAGTGTTTGGCAGGAGACCCCCAACCCCTCATCACTGACTACACTTTGGCACCAAGACCAAGGAAATGCCCATCTCCATCCTCCATGCATTCCAGATCAAGTCCCTTTCTTGCCCAAGAAAGGACTCCCAGTACTTTGTTGTCTGCTTTAACCAGGGAAGAGAAAACAGATGCAAACAAAAACCCAATCAAGGTCTCAGGTGGAGCTGTCTCTGCCTAATTCCTGCTTGGGCAGGGAGGAGAACAGAAGCTGCAGTATCCACTGAGACTAGGAGATAGATTTCAATCACAAAACAATTGAAAGACAAGCAGAATATACTCTCCTAAAGCTTTTAAAAGCCTCAGCACAGTTGTTTCTCCTAGCACTGCACTGTGAAAGGGAGCTCAGTCAGGGAAGCCCCACCAAAAGTCACCGTGGAGGGCAAAGGATGGGACCTGTGCAGCAAACAACCTGCACCTGACACCAATTACACCTTGCTCAGGTGGGGACAAGGGAGGCATAAGTAGCTGTCCCAGGCAAGGGAGTCTGTTCTGGTTCATGAACCAGGCATCTCCTCCCTTGGCCACCAGCAGGCCTCAGAGAGGAACAAGTTCTTGTCTCTGCCCAGGTTACCTTCTCCCTAAGCCTGGTCCCACAGTGTGTCCTGTCCCCCCTCCCAGCTCCACCCAGGTCCTTTTCATCAGCCAGAACAGCCCCCAGTTGAAGCTGGCCGAGGTGGAGGGTGCTGCCAAGAGCCACATTCATCAGGGCACTGGCTCAGGCTCAAACCAAACAGGACAGTGGCTCTGAAGCTGCAGGGAGGACAGGGCTTGTCTGGGCTAAGATCTGTTTGCTCCAGCCTCAGCTGCTTGGTGAGTCCATGCATGATGAGTCCCAAAGCCCGAGGCTGTGCCAACATTGTGCAGAAGTCCAGAGACAGAGCAAAAGGCACCTCTCCACCTCCTTTGGCTCCCTTCTGTACCTGGAGCCATCCCAAGGAAACCTCGTGGGATGACCCTGCAACCACCAGGCCAGTGCAACCACAACAGCACAGCTTGCCTGGAGGCAGAGCACCTGCAGCTTGTGGAAACAGAACAAGGGGAAAGAAGCCCATCCACACAGACAGGAGTATCACATGCTGCCTCTGGGATTGGGACTGGGACAGTCACTGCTCTTTGAAGGTGCCTGTGGCTGCTCACCACTCCTGGGACAAACAGGCCAAGAGCTTGCTTTGATGGGGAGACAGAACAGCACAGCAGAGCTGGGAGCTGAGTGACTGACCAAGGCAGGAAGGACTTTTGAAGTGGATCTAACAACTAATTCACAATGACCAATATATCACAGATAATTTTCTTCCAGTGTCTCCCTCAGGGCACCCAGTTCAGCAATCCCAGCAGGCCACCAGGACCTGTTACCCTCCCCAACTCTCTCCCTTGGGCTGTAGGTAATAAACCACAGTGGTGAGGTGTTAGGGTCAGGTGAGCAGTGCTTTTGTATGCTCTGGGTTCAAAGATGTCACTGTCCTGGCCAGAGATGCTGGTTTGTGTTTCTTCAGCACTTGCTCTCACATAGGGAAAAATAACAGATGTTCTATTCCACTGGCAAAAATAACTCCTTTTCAGTAGTTTCATGGCAGGTGTGGTTTTTTTAAGCCACTGCTATATCCATTCTCCACCAGAGTGGCATCAGAGATCTCTTCTTGGCCAGAAGACAAAAAGCAACCAGGAAAAGCTTGAGCACCACAAGTGCTTGTATCACCTTCCCTCCACCCCAGCCAGCTCCCCCAAGCTGGGCCTCAGGGAAGACTGAGAGCCTCTGCCAACATATGGAACTTCACACACAGTCACTAGATGTAGCACTGACTTCAATAAGTCCTTTATTTTTAAATAAAGAAACCCCACTGAATCAAAGATAACAAAATTACATTTTGTTTTGCAATGACTTCCATTTTACACCACACAACAAAAATTAAAGAAAAAAATCAAAGACAGTTTTATATATATTTATATATAATTTTAAAGGTAAACATCAGCAGATATAGAAAAAATTGCATTGCTAGTTGCAAATCATCTCCCCTGCAGCTCTCAGCTCCAGAGAATCTGACTCAGAACATGGCAGCAGGGAGGGTGTCTCAGTATACATGCTTCTCCAGGGCAGCATTTAGAGATATTACAGGATATAATTTTGCCAAATTGAAAATATTTTCGTAGTCAACTGTTCACCAAGAACACTGGAAGTCACTGAGCCTGTTCTAACACAGCTGCACGAGAAAAATAAGGGCACAAGTCTCCTCTTCCCAAGCTCTTTACACACCTTTTTGGCTAGGAATTTTCAAAGAGTTATGCTTTCTCAAGAAGAATGGCTTAGAGATCTGTCACTGGGAATTACAGTCAAGCTGTCATGTAACACAACCAGCAAATATGCCCCTTTGGAAAATTGTTGACTGGGCAAAGCAGTAGGATTTGGTTCTATCAAATACAAATGGGTTTTACTTGGCTTTTTTATTTTAAAGACTTTCCAGTTGGCGGGGATCATGAGAAGGGTCAACATCCCAGCAGAACTATAGTGGAGATCCCAGAAGAAAACTCTGTATCTCCTCTCTGGTCATGCAAGAACTTTGATTACAATGGAAGCTTGTCAGTCAGACCAAAGCAAAGCAGCTTTGTGCCACCTTGTACAGATGCTCAGGATACCTCCAGAAACCTTTCCAGCACAGCACAGAAAGCTGGCAACTGATGGCACTTGTGCCTAAGCTGCCCTAGGAGCTGAGGAAGTCCAGGCCAGTGTCACTCCCAGGGAGAAGAGGGTACAGTAACAGGGCACCCTCCCTTGGGCTGGTGCTGCTCTGAGGCATTCTAAGCCTGGAGAAAAATCATGAAGTCCTCACACCGAGAAGGGCTGTTTGCTTTTCACCTAAAGCCATGAAAGAGACACTGCTTTGAGTCGCTGTGGCTCCAGCACCTTTCCAAATGAACCAACCCACTTAAGGGACACGGACACATGGAGCATGACTCAAGCCAGAAACAAGATGTTCTTTACAACAAATGACTTACACAGGCAGCACAAGGCTCAGGCCTCCTCTGGTCTCACAAAAAAAGATTGAAGAATTTCAGTAAGCTCCAGACAAGCACAGCATTTCCAGAAAAACTCGGAAGCAATCCAGGTGACTAAACTGGCAATTAAGTCCTGAAGATGGTACTCTCTGCTCCTTTCTTTGAGATGTAGCCACTTGAGCAATCTACCTCCAGCTATGCTGCTGGAGTGTTAACAGACACAAAAACTTTGGGATTGCAGAATAACAAGTCACACATTAAGCAAAGCAAACCCTGCTTCTATGACTCAATTCCTTACTGCTCGAGGGAGCAGAGAGCTGAAAGTGATCCACTGCTTATATACATTGTTATTTTAAGCGTTGAAATGGACTGTAGCCAGCTGTAGGCTGCCCACAAGAATCCTTTAAGTCAGCACTCAGTTGTACAGCGTGCATCACTGGTGTGTCTCAGTAACAGTGTCTGAAAATTCATTTACCAAGAAGCAAAGCCCCAAAAGCTCTGTCAGAGCTGTTACTGAAGTCTCTAGATATGCTGATGTCAAGGGAGGAGGAGGAAAAGGGCAAGGCACCACGTGTCAAAGGGCTGTGGCCTAGGAATTTGTGACAGACCCAGAACAGATGACACACAGGTAGCTTGGCTAAATTCAGTACTGGTGTTAATAGTTCCCAACATTTTTACTTAATGCCCTGTCTTTGTAACCCATATCTTCATAAACAGGAACTGCAGCAAAAACACTCAGGGGAAAGGATTGCAGGGAAGAAGTGTTTGCCTTTACAGTGCAACTACAACACTGCCAGACCCACCTGAAAACACCTTGATTTAGAAGCTAACAAAGGGACAATTAAAAATGCTGGCTGAGCTCTTGTAGTGGAAGCTCAAGTTCCTTGTGTTCAGTCAGAACAAGCCTGAGCTGCTTATTTACCATCTTCAGATATCTCCAGAAAAATGGCAAAGGTGATGGTTGGACCAGCCTAACCATCAAAGAGTAATAGTTCTGCAACTTGCTGTCTGATTGAGAGGGTCCTCAGGGTTCCTGTTCAAGTACTGCTTACATTCAGTGATGGGGAAGGTGTGTTTACCATGAGACTACCTGTGGAAGAGCTCTCCTAATGATTTTTCTAATCCCAGTTTGGAGCTAAGCACAGCACATGCCAGATTCACCATGTTGTAATCTTGAACTGCTCCATCAGATCACAATGATCTACAATTGCACATTTCAGCAGCCTCATGTGTTTTGACAAGAGATGAAAGACTTCCTCAAACTGCATTTAAGGCTGGGTTCACTGGGCAAATATAGACTACCTGCCCACATAACAGAACTAGTATTGACTTATTTTGGGAGATAAGAGTATTTCAGATTAAGACTGGACAAAGTCCCATGTGTCCCTAGGTATCAATTATCCATCATTGTTAGTAGTAATATTTAATATACAGTTTAAAGGTCTTAAGATAACACAAACTGCAGCTTAATTATCTCCTCTCCTAGTTCCCCAAGACCTCTAAGTGACTGCAAGTCTGACTACAAATCTTGCTTTGAAAGAAGCATCAAATTTGTTGAGATGGAGAAAATAGGTTCTATTTTACACTGCTTCCACCTACAGGCTTAAAAAGCTGAACCTCAAGCTCCAGAAACCTTGCACAAAAAAGCCACAAAAGTTATCCTTCCACAAAGAAGCCAGACTCAGCCAAGTCACAAGTGATTTGAACAGCTTTAGATTCAAGTGCAAAAACAGGGCAATGGAGCAAGACAGGGACCCACAGCACTTCTGTAGTTGAGAGTTTCAGAAAGCCCACAGCATTTACTCTTCTGAAGTATGAAGGCTTGGGTTGTGGGGCAGGAAGGAGTACTCCTCAGAAAGGCTCTCCAAGTTGAAAGGAAAAATCTCTACTTTATTAGACAAAGCTACAGCTCCTGCTGCTTTGAGAACTGCCCAGTTGCTCATCTCATTTTGGGAGACTTAGACACCTAAATTTATACTGTATCTATTTGATGTGTACATGTGTTGTTTACATTCCCCTTCTGCTGAAGTGAGAAGATATTTAAGTCATGCCCCAATGAATATTACATGAACACTACTTAAGCAAAAAAACTGAAATGTCTTTCATGACATACTTTAGTGATGCAGTATGAATAAGAGCATAACACAGAGACAAGATATCCATCAGCTAAGAATATCCTTGCTAACTGATGCCCTAAAATAGTTCTTAAGGAACAGCCACAAGCACAGCCAAATCCTGCTGTAGCTTTACTTAGTTTCATCTTCTCTTTGAAGAAAAAAAGAAGCCCAGATTTACTAACTAGGAGAATGTGCAGATACCCACAGTTCATCGTGGATCACAGGCCAAGGTGTTTGGCCTAAGGCAAAGGAAAGAAATTTCCTGATGTGACAATGCATCTTCGCTACAATAGTTAATTATTGCTTTATTAGAATGAAACCCCACCTACTCGACCTACTGAAGTTCAGGGACAGGGCAGTCCAGAAGGCTTGTTCCCCTGCTTTGTTGTTACCAGACTGAAGTCTTGCAGCTTGTTTCACCCTTAAGCTATAAATTAAAGTGCCTGGAACACAGACCAAGGCTGAAGCTATAAAGTGCTGATGAGGGAAGTGTGACAGGAAAACTTCACTGACACTGTGATAAAGAAATCCTAAGGATGGATTAAAGACACTACAATATTGACAGAACAAACAGTAAGGCAAAAAAAAATAAAAAAGATTTTTACCACTAGTTTCAGTCTCCAGATTGTCATGGGACAACTTTCCTTTAGTAACTATCATGGCACAGACCATAACTGTCACTTGAGGGAAAAGGACAGGTGAGTAGCCAGCTCTCCTGCAAACAGCTTTCACACTTCACTTTGCACATTAAAACTAGAAGGGGATGTCTGGTTGTGGAAAAGAAATTCCAGTGAGAAGGAGCCCAGTGTCTTACTGGAGCCAGTCACCCTACAGCACTACACGGATCTAGAAGTAGGCAGCCATGCAAAGATGTCATTTCAGTTGCACAGGGCTGGAGACTTCCAGTTCCACATCAACTGTAAGGCAAGTCACATGTCTCAAACCCACCTGATGCTCTGAAAGCCAATGGGAAGAATTTTGGTATTATTTACCCTGACATAAGGGGAGTAAATCTAAGTAGATACACCCTACACCTCCCACCAATTAATCCCTAGGAGAGTATAATGGCTCTCCATGAAATAGTCTTTCAAACAAACTGAGCTCACAGAAATAATCCTGCAGATTCTTCATCATTGGTTTCCACTTGGAAGCCAGAGCCAGCTTTAAAAAGACCCAGGTCAAACAAAGAATCCAGTACTGAAAAGATAACAGTATTTAGAAAGAGGCAAAGATGACAAGGTGATTGATCAGGTCCTGAAGTGAGAACATGTTTACACAGAAACATTAACTGGCATTACCAGGTTGCACCTTTTATCTGCTTGGAGACACAGCAAAAAGCCACCTGACAGCTCAAGCATGGAAAAGTTGAATATTTTTAAAGTGATTCGCTTGTGCAAGTGCATTCCTAGGTACTAAAAGGTTTCCCTTGAGATGGTGCAAAGCTGACACTACACTTGCAGTCAAGCATCTGTTTCTCCAAGCCACACTGTAGTGGCTCACAGAGTGAACCACTCACTGGCTTGGTACAGGGATTTTCCAGCACCCAGACAGAGAACAGAGTCACAGTTATCCCATCATTTACACCTAAACAAATGCTGCAGATCAAGTTTTTGACCAGCAGGTGAAGAGATTTTGACATGTGAAACTTCTGCTATATTAAAGCAAGCAGTCTTTAGGCCAGTAGCCCTGTAACAAGCTAGAGTCAGCAACCCAATCCTTCAAGCAGAGCAGTAAATTACAAATCCATGTGACTGGATACCCAAAGAGGCTCTGACCAGATCTCTGCTTTAACTCCATTTTGAAAAAAAAAACCACACTGTGATCAAACCCCAGCCATCAGATATCAAGGAGAATGGAAACCTGAAGCAGCAGGTGAGGGAACAAGATGTTCCCAGAAAGGGAGATAAAATGAAGTGATCCAGAGTCTTTGGGCTGGTTACTCCTGGCCAGACACAGCCTGCTCAGCATCTGAGCAGTGAGGCTTTGTCTTCTCCCACTGGCAGATGGCATTGGCATACTGTACCACGAGCTTATCCATCCAGGTAAGGGGCTCTGGGAACAGCACAGACCCCTCAAAAAATCCCAGGTGGCCTCCATGAAGGGGCAGCACATGCATGACATTCTCTCTTTTCTCTGTAAAAGAAAAAGAGGCAGAAAGTTCCAGAAGGTTAGTATCTTCAAGCTGAGAATGAAAGCATCTTGATTTGCCAGAACAAAAGCTGCCCAAGGGATGGTGCTGGCTGGGCCCTAACAGCAACACCTGTATTGCTGTAAGAATGGTCATTCCTTAACAGATGAGCACCTTTAACTCACATCCACTGGAAACAGGACTGTTTGCATCATATCAAGCTGCACTAAGCTCTGCCATCAGCCATCTTGTTGCAGGGACAGTCAAAGACTCTGTGCTTGCTTCTGTCTGAAAGCAGCTGGGGATAAATTCTCTGCTCACAGCCTCTGACCACAAGAAGAATGAACCCTGCTTCCCTCCCTCTGCACCCACTCTGTGTGATGAAGCAGCAGCAGCTCCCTCTTCTGAGCTACTAAGGATAATTTACCTTTTTCCTTGTTTGAAGTCAGACAGCTCAACTCCTTTCAAGGGAGAGATCCCAGTTCAGTGCCAAGTGACACAGCCATGCATGCACTGTCCCCATTTCATCAGCAAAGGGGGATGTTTATCTGTGCTTCATCCAGACTGTCACCACCACCCATCTTCCTACAAAATCCCAGGGAGCAATTGAGATGTGAGGAAACCTTTTTTCATCCAAGAATGTGCTATCAACACAAGCAACAGGTGCCTGAAAGGACTGAAGTTCTTCCTGCTCAGAGTTAACCTTGGTAATTCTAGCAACTGGTGACTTAAAGAGGCTTAGCACACCTCCCACAGCATTACAGATGTAAGGAGGCAAGCTGCTTTGAAATCAGGAATTGTGATGTGATAAGCAAGCTGCAGGTACACAAATATGCACAGCTTGAGGAGACTGTTTCAGCATACCTGAAAGAGCTCTTGGAATTGATAGAAGACTCTCATGGACAAGAGGGTCATCAGCAGCATTAACCAACAGAAGAGGAACATAGATCTGCATCAGGAAACATGACAGGAAAGGAAAAAAAACCAAAACAGAAAGGGGTTGGTATTTGAGTGTCAATGTACCAACTGTAACAGTATCTTAGCATAATTCAATTAAGATCTCTTATTTCAGAGTTATTTTTTTCCTCTAACCTAATTATAAGAAAGAGGCTGAAAGCAAACAGATTGAGTACTCATTCTCAGAACTGAAATAACTACACCATTTTTCTGTTCTGCACTGCTTTGCACATCAGGCAGCTACTGCCAGCTCTGTTGTGGACACCTTGGTTAAAGTCCAGGAAACTTCCTTGGAGCATCTCCATTCTCTGGCTCAGTAGAGAAAGGAAGAATTAATCTCAGTTCCATTTTGGCAAAACTTTGCTCAAGCATCTGCCTGTCAGTGTCCTGAGACTCTTCCACAACACTCAGTAAGCCTTTCTTCCTTGAAGGTGCAGGCTCCATGCAGGCACCCATTTCCCACTTTATCCTCACACACTCAGAGCAGTTCAGCTGAATGTGGCTTTATCTCCATCTCCTGGGTACTAGCACCTGCCAGAGTTAAAAGCACTTAAGAGCCAGAGAATTTAGCCCCAGTGTTAGAGGTAGCAGGATCTGAAATCCCACTCCAATATACTGTGTCTGATGATTTCTGAAAATGCCAGCTGAGACATTTGCAGGTATCAACAAAAGAAACCACAGAGCATTTTCCCTCTAGTGCAAGAGCAGCCTGCTGCAAGAGCTTACCCTGTGCAAGTACTGCAGGCAACTTTCCTCTTCATAGTACTCCTTCAGTGAGCTGTAGCCATGGAATTTCCTGAAATAGAGCAGAATGTCATTAATATTATCTGTTTCAGCCATGTCACTATTACTTTTAAGGGAGGACACATATGCACACGCCTTGATGGTTTTTGTGCCTTCTCAAACATCCTGAGAGCATGGACAAGCCAAACATGCAAACTTCAGGGTGTTTCTTTTAAAATACCCCACTTCACTTAATTGTACACATGGATAAAAGAAAGTTAGGATCTTGTTCATCTTTCCCTAAAAGTCTTTTCAAATACAAACCCAGCACAGCTTATAAACCTCAAACTTACTGGACAAATTCCCCAGAATTCACTATGGTCCCACTTTGCAAAATCCCTTCACACCATCTCAAACCAGGAATTCAGTAAGCCTATATTCAAGTGCCCCATTTTTTATATAAGGGACAACATAGCTGTTGCTCCAAACTAGAAATGCCTCAAGGATGGGAGACAAGCAGGGAGATTTCCCAAGGAATTTTTTTTTTTTTTTCAAGCAGCCAACCATACTCCTGGTTTGCCAAAAGTGTCACAGCTTTTTGGGTAACACTTTGCAGCTTTATTTTGGAAGGAGGTCAATGCCTGATACAGAACATGCCATGGTATGAACACTGCCACTTAAAGTGCTGTGTTGTTGTCAAGGACACAGGCAGTAACAGGCTACTGCTTATTAAAGCAGAGCACTTAATTAAGTGTTAGTATGACAAATAAGAAATGCTGCATTATCTCAGCCAGCCCTACTGTGTACTGGGAAAGCAGCAGTGTTTTATGGGGAGAAGATTTTTCAAACAGAGCTAAGGAAATCCATGAGCAGTTCTGAGCTGCTTTCCACATTCCCCTGTTTTGTTGCTATAGCTTGGCAGCAGAGCTGGCCTCTTCCTACCTTAGAGGAGGCTGCAGGTTCAGGTATTACCAATAAATAAATAAATGCCTCCTGGATGATTTTAAGGAAGTTGTGACTGTAAACAGTGAGTTTTTTTTTTTTTTTCCTCTAAGTCTTCTTTAATGTAGAGGCAAGTAAGAATTTGAAGCTGTGTTCACTGTATTTCAGCAGACTGCTACAGGCACAGCAAGGGGCAGGCAAGAGCAACACTGGGAAAAGAAGGGACTTCTGAAGTACTAAGTTCTAAAGGGGAGCAGAGAATTGCCCTTCATACCTCATAACATTATCATCAATCTGCATGAGGGATGTTGCTGTATAGAGCTTGCCCAGATCAGCATCTGACAGGCTTTGTGGCTTCTTCATGTTGTTATCTCCAAAAAGAACTTGCCTGGAAGAGCGACATCAAGAATTACATCCAAATAACACAAGGGCAGCAAAATCATGACCTGTTCAAGGACAACTGAGTTTACCAAATCTGACAAGATAAGATTAGAAGTGGGCTACATAAACACGAGGCTTTCCTGGGAGCGAGAACAGCTTATTTGTCTACTTACCTTTGCAGCAAGACATAACAAACCCTAGCATCCCCCTTGTAGGAAAAAATGTTTTCCTTATCTACTGAAAAACTGCATGAGAGGGCCTCTTAAAAGAAACTTCCCAGAACAGAGAGCACTATGGGTATTTGGACTAGAGGCTGCATGTTAGAGGGAGGGTTCTTTGGCTTCAGACCAAGCCTGTGGGTGGTTTGGGTGAGAGCACCAGCAATGCTGGGCATAGCACCTCCTGCACCATCTGGTTCTAAAGCCCCTCAGCACAGACTTCAGGCTACCTCACACACAGAAATTACTCAGGGTAGTAAATAGCTTTCTGCTAAGGTAATATGGACACTTGTCGTAATTGGTTATTGCCCTCAAGGGAGGATGTGTTTCTTTACCAGAACAAACTTCTTCCCTAACAAACAGAACAAAAGCCACTTGGAAAGGGATTTTTATTCCCTTTGAGAGGCAGCTGCAGGGCAGAGCAGGAGGGAGGCTAGGTTTGGTTTGGGCGAGGTAGAGCACAAGTGATTATGGAAAAAGTTTACTTAATACACTTCCCTTCAAGCCAGCACTGGTTTTTTTTGGGTTAAGAATTTAAGTACCTTTTAATGGGAGCTTACCTAACTTCATATGTCAAATTTGTTCAAGTTGTCTAAATATTTGTAAACCTGAAATGAATTATGTGGACCATCATCTGGCTACCCTCCTTCTACAAGTGTTTCATGCTGCACAGGACTGCAAACAAAGAACCAGAAGTCTGAAGTGACACATGCTCCTTCAGCAAAATAGGTCTTCAAGATATTCCCCTCCTTTCCCCTCAGTCAGGCAACTTCCAATACACATAGGTGAGGTACCTTCTTGCCTAGAAAGTACCACCCAGAGAACTTTGGATGGGGAAAACATCAACATCCAGCATGTCACCTGTTTAGCACACAAATTTCTTTGTTATGCAAGAGCCACAGATCAGCAACAGCAGCACAAGGATCCTACAGTACACTTGCACTCCAGGAACAGCAATGTTAAGTGTTTTGCTGTCTACATGTTCTTTCTAGAGGAACAGCTAGAAGCCAGAGCTACAGGTTTAACTATTTGCATATCTGATAAGCAGCAACTCCAGAGAGCAGATCTTGAAGATTAGTCCTACCTCAGGTAGGTGGCAGAACAAGAGGCTCCTTCAATAGGGAATTCTTTGGCTAGAAGTGAAACAGATGCAGAATACTCCACTTTGAAGTCTCATTGCAGTGTTTTCCTGTGCATGTCTTGTTTACTCATTAAGCAAGTTTCCACAGAACACAAAAAGACAACAATGTCTTTCTTATTTGTCTATTTTACAGTGAGATTGACACAGGCTCACCTTCTCTCTTGGTTCATCTAAAGATCCACCAAGGAACCTGTGCTAAACCTTTCAGGAGTCCTGTTTTAAAGGACCAGGCAGACAAATCCAATATAGCAACTGACCCAATCAATACTGTCAGTGTGAGTGATGTACTGCAGTACCTGTGAGAAAGGATTATTTTCTTCATGTTGTCTGCCATGAGGAAGTTATAAAATCTTCTACAATGGTCCCACTGCATGAAGGTTTCCTGTGCCCTAGAAAAAACACAGCACAGAACAAACAAAGCTGTTAATGGAGCTCTTGAAAGATCAGATTAATACACTGTTAACATCTTATGGCAGCCTGGGGGCTGTGTAAACAAATCTCCAGGCCTTCTCTGACACAGCTTAACCTTTTCCAGGAAATGACTTCCACTTTGATGAAGTTTGTTAGTATCAGAAAACAAATCTGCAGTCTCATCTTGCACAATGCAATTAGCAGTTTTGATCAGAGCATTTAAGAGCTATCAATCAAGATCCATAACACTGACAAGAGGATTTTAGTATCCCTTTGCAGAAATTGAATGTAATTTACATAATGGAACTTTCAAGGAAAGGGCTAAAACCTGTTGCTCAACAGTGTTGCCTATTGTGTAATATAGCCCTGCAAAGGAAATAATCTGTGCAGATGTTTCCAATATGTACAGATACTATTATTGTTTCATTTCATTGGCAGGAACTGTAGGAATAAATACTAGTTGCAGCTGCAAGTGGCATCTGAGTTGAAGTCTTTACCTATTCTCAAAGCAGAAGAGCACTTCACAGCTTATCTGCTGTTAAAACAGAATTTAAGCCATCCAGAGTTGTGTGAGCTCTGCCAGATATCAGCACTCCTTTGCTATGCAGGGTCATGGGCAGGTTAGAGCTTTACTCCTAGCAGAGTTTGCTGTTACTGAGGGAACACACCACCATTTACTGAGAGACTGAAGAATGCTGGGAGCACTTTCAGCTACTGAAGCTCTCCTACCACTTAAACATTAACATACCATGAGAACTACTGTAGATTTAGCATGACCTTCCAAGCTATAGCCTGCAAACCCCCTGCCAGGCAGAAGGCAAGCTGTTTTCTTGTAATTAGCCATGCTGGAGAGTATGGATTAAAAAAAAAAAGAAAAATCCATTACCTTTTCGTCTAGCCAGGCTATACCTATCACATTTATGCCAGGGCAGGGGAATGAAAGAAGAAAAGAAAATGCACATTTCTTTCTTCACAAAAGGTTTTCCAAGCAAACCTATTAAGTTATTACAAGATGTTTGAAGTTAAAGCTACTACATTTCCAGTTCCTGTGGTGTACAGCAGTACTCTTAATATGAAGAGTTGCAAGTTTCAAAAAAAACCCAAAAAACAACACAGGCAGCTTCCAGTATTTTGAGGACTGCCCAGGTTTCAGAGCTGAGGTCTCTCCCCACAGCCTGTAGCTATGGTAAAGATGCATTCCACAAGATCAAGAAGCAGAATCAAGCCTATGCAGGCAGAGATTAAGCAATAAGGAGACCTGTCCCTGTTTAGCCTCAGGGAACACATTCCCTAGACTGTGTTAATTCATTGAACTAAGTCTCATTCTTCTGGCACATCCTAGTATTGCTGTTGCTCTGGAAAGGCTTTCCTATTTGAGATCCTTGGTTCACCTTGCTCACTGAAACCTTTTTTCCTTCACTTATGAACGTTATTTGGAGAATAAATGCTGGACAAGCCAATATCAAAAAAAAAAATGGAACTGTAAACTAACTGGTCATGTCACCAGGGTAATCCACTTCCATGTAGCCCTGAAGGCTGAAGGAAGCTATTTTAATGTACCAAGCCCAGGAAGGCAGGGGCTTCACATTCTACCTGGAGGTGCTTTGTACCTCCTCCCTCCCACTTCTATAACCAGGGCACAAGGCCCTCCCTCCTCCTGTCTTTTACTCAGTAGATGTTGCTTTCCCCTTGTCCTTCAGCTAATTAGCACTTAGAGCAGATGCAGATATTAGGAAGGGAGACACAAGACCTGAAAAGCCTTCCTGCTGGACATCCAGTAATGGAGAGCAGATGTTTTGTGGCAGGAGGTTTGCTAGGAGATGTTTACCCAGCAGGTGGAGGCAAGAGCTCAATAATCCACACAACCCACACGATGGGGTGCATTAAACTCAGGGGGGGAAAAAACCCAGCCAATTGTTTTTCCACACAAATATCCAAGTGGAGAATTGTTAATCAGGTTGTCCTTGCCATGCAAGCATAACAGCATTACTCACAACAGCATTTTGGAGATCAGGAATACAATATTGCATAATTGTAGAAGATGAACCAAGTGGCCCTTAGCCAGATATTATCCCTGCAAACCCTGTCTGATGGTTGCAATTAAGGAGCTGGCTTCAAAAGGATGCTCTGTGTTCTCTGCCAGAACCCCGGGACAGCTAAGAACATTTTACATGAAACAAAACAGAACAGCTGTTCCTGTAGCATCTGTTCAGATTTTAAGGGTGTGAACTAGCAGCAGATTATAGACTTTTTTAGCAGTAGTCACATTTGACCTCAAAAGGGATTAGGTAGTTGGAATATTACATGCATATCAAGCTTTTACTCACATCTTACTGCTTCCAGAAAAGTTTTTTGCTTTTACCTGTAAGAGCCTGATTCATAAAAGGTGTCTTCAGATTGCTGAATAACAGACTGCTCCCTACACAGGCAGGCATCATCAGCATCAAGAGTTCCAGCTACCCTGACCAGGCTGTGAGGCTGAATTCTATAGCAAGCCCCTCACAGATCTGCCACAGTTTCACCACTCATACCAGCCCAAAGGATCTTGGCTCAAATACCTGAGTTTCAACAGTCTTTTGCCTTGTAAGTAGTCTCATAGCTCAAAACTGCAAGTGAATTACTGGAGAGTCAGCTACACCTTAGTAATTGTCTGTATGTCCAGACAGTAAAACCTGAAACCAGCAGCTTAGCCAGTTACAGTGTTTTAATCTTCATGAGCTGTGCATACATGGAAAGGTTAAAGCACATTAGTTGAATCCAGTTTTCACTGCTGTGCCTGGTGAATGTGCCTCCATCAGCACATGCAAGTGAAGCCATCACAGCTCCTAAAGTGCCACAGCCCTGGCTTCTAGGAGGGGAGACACGAGCATTTTCAGACTTCAGGGCTGTAATACTTTTCCTCCCTGCCCTCCCCACTCCTAAAGCACTGCTCCTCTCACAGCAAGCACCTCTCCATCCCCTGATCAGCCTACAGCAATGTTTCAGAGACACACACTGAGAGGGGAGCACAGACTGACAGAGACTGTGCTGTGTCTTTCCAGTCTCCCCAGGTAAGAGCTGCCAGATGAAACTGCACACTGCAGCCAAACATGCTATTATGAACCACAGGGTATTTCTCAGGGTGATGAGACAGTGTAAACTATTGCTTGCAAAGCTGGCAGCAGCTCAGCAGCTGGTCACGCTGCCCAGCCTGCCTGGTTAATTACACCAGGGCACAGGGAATGTCTCCTCTTAGGACACTGTAGCCATGAGACAGCATCACATGCACAGTCCAGAAGCTGCCAGCATGTACCTGGTCAGGTACACAAAACCTGTTTGCACTGCTGACAAAGTTAACTCGTGCTTGCAAATCAACAAAGCTTCAGGTGCTCCTTCAGGAGAGTGCCATCCTACACACTCAGTCTGTCAGACCAGTTCAGTGCAAGACAAACATTCATCTTCAAGATCTGTCCCCTCCTGCACTCCCAGAGGGGAGCAGCAGAGGAAAGGCTCCAGACCCACCTCAGTGCACTGTACCCCTGGCACACGCTGACACAGCACAGGACTCGCTCCTGGTTGGCCTGGCTCTCTCCCAGGTATTTGCACACTATGTTTCCACCCAGGCTGAAGCCCACAACAACCAGCTGGGTCTGAGGATAGGTCTTCTTGATGTAATTCACCATGGCACCAAATTCCCAGGTGCATCCTAAAAAGAAGAACAAAGTTACAAAACGTCTCCTAATATGTTTAAATTCTCATTTGAAGCTTCAGTTGCGTGCTTTGAATTCAGCTTCTTAGCCTTTTTGACTTTTCAATAACCTTAAGGTTTTAACTGCTCTGATTCACATGTGTTCATACATCTGTGAGTCCTGTGGAGCTTAGCTCATGCTTAGTTCTGACTGGGTGCCAAAGCAAGATGAAATTTAGTTGCTTAAAAATCATGGTGACAGTTAATGTGACAATCAAAACCCTCCCTTTCTAAAACAGCTTTAAAAAGCAGAGTCCAGCAACTCTGTTTGACATTACTATGGAAGAGCAAGAGCAGCACACATTGTTACTTTCCCGAGGCAGTTTGCCATTTCTGGGGTATTTGGATTGCAGTTTGCTCCTTTTGTTTCTAGCAACACTGCCATGGATCGCTAAATCCACGCTGCTGTGGGGAGGGAAAGGAGTGGCTTCTCAGGAAGAGCTCTCAGCAGCCTGCTGCAGAGCTTGACTAAGCAGGTGATCTCTGGAATCAGGGAGAAGTGTTTAGCAGATATTCAACCCTTTGTAACCAGTGAACAGGTAAAGATACTGCAGCTGCCTGAAAGACACTTCACTTGGGTATCCCCACACCAAGAGAACAGTTAAGTGTCTCTGTACAGATCTGTTCCACTGTCAGCAAACACCCACTTGCATCCCACAGGCTGCAGGCACTGAGGGATCCAGTTTCTGGCAGTGCTGGCATCCTCCAATTGTTTGACAGACTTGAAGGCCCCCACACATACAATCTGAGTATCTACAGCTATTTCTCCTGCCTGTGAGTATGGGAAAAGGAGATATGGAGAAGCAGCTGCAATAGTGATGGCATTAGGACACGGGTATCAACTGTTTATGCAGCTTGTTAACCTTCCCTTTGGATTTAAGGCTGCAAACCACAGAAGGCATCACATGAACAACAGAAATAGAACTCCAGATGTTTCTTCCTGTCCAGAGTCAGAAACTCAGCTCTATTCTGTGGAACTTGTCCAGGGAGTTAAACCCTAGGATTCCAGGATTCCACCCTGTACTAACCTAACACTGCTCCACTGTGCCCCACCTCAGCTGTACCATTCTCAGTAGAAATCAGACACCAAATTTACCTAGCTCTGGAGTAAACTCTGAGCACCAGGGTTTGTTTGCTTCAGTGGGACAGCAAACTCCTGGCTGAGTGTTTCAGCAGGGTTTGGGAACTTCCTTGGGAACATTCTTAATGAGCAATCTTCAAGACAACAGATTCTGTGCTGCTCTGGTTTCCTCTGGAAGAAGCCAGCGGTCAAAATACTTCAGTGTTTGACCTTTGTGATTTCAGGGCAGCTCAGAAATCCAGCACTAGAAAAGCAACAGGTCAAGCTTGACAGAGAGGCTGGGATTCAGCGAATCCCAAATTTAGGCTACTTGCTCCTCGACAAGCATGCCTGGAATACAGCAAAGCTGAAAGGGCACTGAGTTATTTGGGTAGGAGGCAGAGTGAAGCCTACTGGACTTGCTGGCACTTTACAAGCAACTCTGCCAAGTGATTTACTGTCTTACTCAAAGGAACTGCTAGGCATTCTTTGCCCTTTCCAAGCCTATAAAAGACTCAGAAAGGTATGTCTCCAGAGATGCACTACAGAATAACACACCAAGGCCTAAAGCAAAGCTCCAGGAAAGCAAACTCTTAACTTTTATCAAAATAGCAAATGCTTTAACAAGGACAAATTTAGTTTTCAAGACATAGTAGTCTTGCAGTCATTAACAGCCTAGAGACTCACTACAAATGAGGGTATTTTGTATTCCTGAAGTGTTTCCCAAAGAGGAGTATATTTAATAATTCTAAAACAAGCAACAAAGTATTACAGCCTATTTGCCTGCCAGACTTGGCATCTCAAAGCACAGTTATTTCTGTTTTGACAATTTAACTGTTCAAGATAATATTCTGTTAATCCAAAATCTAAGCAGTAGTTTAGCTAACTTTAAAAAATAAAAAAAAACAACACAATCTGCTAAACACACAGTTGACAGGTACCTACAGATACTTACAGTAAAGAGGGAGATGAGGGTTCAAGAGAGCCGAGGAATAAGCAGATTAGGTCACAGGCAAAGAACCTCATTCTACAAAGATCACATTACTCACCAAAAGGGCAATTAAGACTAGCTGGAGTCACCTTTCACACAGTTTCAAATCCTTTCAATTCCTTTTAATTTCTAGGTTAAGAAAGACTTCCTCATACTGAAGGTGAGAGCCATAATCATGGCAGTTAAGCACTACCACTTCTGTAGCTTTATTGTCATACTCCTGAAGTGTTGCTGTTGTTGACTTGTGTTACACCCAGGAGCAAATCCTCATGTGTCCCTCCTAAGATATAAAAGTACTTCCTGGATAGGCTGGTACAAACTTCTCAGGTTGCATTTTACAAAGCCTCAGAAATGGCATTTATCCTTCAGAGAAAAGTTTGTTTCACATTCCATGAAACTGGCAAATTCAGTAAGTCTAAAATCATTTGAACAGGCTCTGGGTAGGCACACAAGGGCTTTTTCCCCCAAAAAAGTTTTCTGACAAAAAGCTGCCTCCTTAATGAAAATACACGCGTAAGAGCTGTCAGAAGAGACAAAAAGTGAATTTAGTATTAGTCTCCTCTCTTCTTCCCATCTAAATTCAGCTTGGTTCCTAAGAGACAGTTGGGGTACAGCAGTTCTGTTATCCTGAATGAGGCTGATCAACTCCTAGAAGTCCCAGGAGCTTGACAATAAGTTGCCCAGGTGCCACAAAGTACCTACCATACGTGAACATCCGTGGTGAAGTGAGCTCAATGTTTGGCAGGGCTCCCAGGTGATTCAGGACAGCACATCTGTAGCCATTTTTCTGGGCATAGTCAACAAAGGTGCGGATGTACTGCTTCTCACTGTGGTTAGCAATCCCTGGGCAGATCACCATCGTGACATCCTCTGTGCTCAGAAAGACAGGGAAGTTAAGTAAATGTCACTTCATGCAAATTAACAGAGTCAGAAGGTTTTCCATTTTGCATCCGTGGGAAACCACCTACCCCAAGCAAGCTAGAATTCCTACAAGTCTGCCAAAAATCCCGTGTGGGACAGGAGAGCAGCGGCCCTAGTGCTGCAGATGTGAAAAAGTAATTCATGCTATGGGAGATGAACAGTTTTTAACTTCAGGGAAAGCTGTGCAAACAGCTCTCCAGGCAGTGCCTAGAGACCAAGAGTACATTCTTCTGTCTGAAGGACGTTTTTGATGTTACACATGCTCTGCCTTCTGACAGCCTGTTGTGACTGTGACATGCATGGAAGCTGTGGAGCCCAGCACTGCAAGTAGACTGGCTGTATTCCCCCTTCATTTCCCTTCTAGAGCTGGGTGTAATACAGATCTTCCAAATAAAGCTCTGCTAAGCACAGACATTCTGATCAGCTGACATTAACCATCATCTATTTTGTGGCTAATCTAATGATATTTGATCTGCTGACACTGTTCACTAGTTTAACAAGATATCATTTCATCAACCAAGAAAGTAATTGCTGTAATTCAAGTAAGCACAGTAAATTACATTCAGGATTATCATATGCACTTCAAATTAACTGTAACTCTCATGTGCAAAGCTCCAACATTACCAGCTCTAGCCACTGAATTTTTACCTCATTAGAAAAGCACTGCTCAGATTCTCCTCAGCAATAAAGATACCAGTAACTGTTCTGGTGGCAGCACTGTACCATGAAGATCTCAACACTGACAGTTTAAAAAAAGAAATCTGCTTTTTCTGAGGGCCAAATGGGAGCCGTGGGCTCTGTCCTCATCTGTCCCCCAGAGCACAGAATCAAGGCTAGCAGCTAGATGCAGCCAGCAGCTGTTGGACTGACCTCCAGTGCAGTGCTCAGAGCGTGGCTCAAAGAGATCAAAGGTGGCTGTTGCTCCGTCTGGCATCGTGAGGTACTTGCGGAGTCCATATGGATTTGGTGATCTCACTCTCCCCATTTTTCCATAAAGAGCTGTCTGGATATGTCCACTCTTTCCCCAGATGAGGGGTGGAATGTACCTGAAAGGCAGTAATTTAATTGCTTACCCCTGCTGTGTTAACAAGCCCCTGAGAACACAAACACTCCCGTAACAAATCTCTCACCAGCTCCCAAATACAGTAACAAATGCAGAATTGTTTTTGCTCTGACAGAACTGGCAGCAGTGATCTTTGCAGCCTTACACAAGAGGAGAGACCAAAACACTCTCAAAGTTGAAAAATCAGCACTGATAGCAGCACCAGAAGCCAAAACCCAGACATTCCCTATATTGAGATGTTAGAGGAATAAAAGCTTCTCGCTAAATACAGAGAGGCCTTGTTCCTCTGAGATTGGGACTGCATGTTGCCAACCAACCAAAGTGACCTCCAGAACTGTACAGTGCTGTAAATCTGTTTTAATTGAAACACTGCAGCCTCCTGGATTGAGCCACATCAACTTGTGTAAGCACTCGACTGTACAAGCCAGTGGCACAAACAACAGGATTCACACCAAGTTCCTGGAAATTGAAAGCCTCAAGACTTGCTAGTTGGGACCATTTCACACAGAACTGCTTTACTAAGTAAAGCAAAGAGCACAGTACAGGTTGATTCTGCCTTTCAGAATTAGCTAAAAATTTGGACAGTGTTAAGAGAACCAGTGAGAACTGACCCAACTCCACTGAATAACAAATCCCTTTCAGTAAGGGGGGTGAATCTACCAATTACTCATGCTTATGAAGGGTACATTAAAGCTATGTGACAAAGCAGATTGTCTCTCTTCCTGGCTTACAGGCCCTCAAATAAGATATGTGAGAAACATGGCTATTAGCTGGAAAGCATTAAAGGCTTAGTTACCAGATTTTTTTAGGACAAGTGGAGCTGCAAGTGGTTTAACAGGAAACATACTGTGCTCTAGCACCACCACCATGTGGGCAAGTCACCTGGTCACTCAGCAGAGGAGACTGAGCCAACGCCTTGAAAAAGAGAGTTACATCAGCTCTGAACAAGGAAAGCATGAATGATTTATGGCTGAGGAGAACAGCAGTCCCAAGGGCCACACTTCCAATTAAAGAACTGTGGTCTCTGGTGCACAGACCAGGGTATCCAGAAGAAGCTTGAGAGCTTCTTACTTCACCTTGGATCCTGAGGGATTAGCAACTCCCTCCCTATTGTGTTTAGGGCTTCTTGCAATTATTCTTTTTGACTTTTAGAGAGCGTATGAAGCAGAGATCATGTTCTTCCCTGTTCACAAAAACCTAGGCAGCTCAACTACTTAAGCCCATAATCCACTGGAATGTGACAGAAACTCTACCTTTGTGCTCTGACACTGCCTACTCATCCAGCTGGACCTTTTCCCCATGCCAGCTCTTATGTGTCATATCTGCAACTCCCTCTTCCCCTACACACTCCTTAAAGACTTCCTATCAAATAGAAACTACTTAGGGTTATTTAGGAAGACAAAAGCAGCAGTATTCCCTCTTTCTCCCCATTCTTTTTCTCTCATCTACAAGGGGGACTTCTTACAGTCAAAGCAACACAACAGTTTGCTGGAGTTTCAATCATTTTTGCAAGTGTACTTCCCAAAGAGATCTAAAACACATTTCTGGAGAAGGAGATATTGCTTCAATAAAGGCTGCAAAAGCTGCCAGCTGATGTTCACAACTCTGTAAATTACCCCTCAGTGCATTCTGGATTTGATCACACAACTATAAAGCTTTTCAAATGAATGTGGGCAAGGCTAGGAGCAGCACCCCTCTTCTGTCAGCCCAGCATCTCTGCACTGGCTCTTGCCAGGCACAATGTACAACTGTGCAGATTCCCAGCAGTGACAGAGGATCATCCTCTGCAATAGCTGCTAGAGGTGGAAAGCAGTCAGTGGCTCCATTCTCACAATGCAGGGCAGGTGATCCATTGGGATAAGGCAGTCAGACTAAACCAGGCTGCACAAGAATTACACATGGTTCTGCTCAAGTCACATACAGCTCTGTGCAAGGGCTTTGAACACAACTATTATGCCAGATGGAAGAGACACTGCTCTCCCAACAAAAGGAAAACCAGCTGGCTTCACCCCAGTCATTTACTGTACCACCAGTTCATACCAGCAGCCATACCCCACACTAGACAGTGCTTGACTGGTTCTTGTTTTTGGTTTTTTTTTTTTTCTTCCACAGACATCCTTTACAGATAGGGTTTGCTAGCACCTTCTGAGGAGAGCTGACAAATACAACCTATAATAAGAATTTTCAGCTCTTTCAGAAGAGACTCAGATGTCAACATTTATTCAGGGTTTCTAATCTAGGGTGAGAACATGCATTGGGAAACTTTGGTGATTCTGCCTCCATACAAGTGCTTTTCCAATCAAAGACTATCCCCAAATCTTACCCTACAGGGCTAACAGGAAAGCAATTTGTCCAGCTACAGCAGCTAACTTATACAACTATTACTGATTATTACTACTACTACCATGAAAAAAACCAAAACAAACCAAAAATCAAGGACCTCTGCAAGCACCAATGCTATCCTCATGCTTAATGTACAGCTCAGTTTCCAGCTATAGGTTGTAGCCATTCACTGGAACAGATGCAGCAGCACACACCACAGGATGCTGCTGGAGATGAAATTAGAATAGTCTTCAAAGCCTCACCACTACTGCCAGAGTTTAAAGGAAGGCAAATGGTTTCAAGCACACTGCTTCCTAAGAGTGCACTGCTCCCACAGCCTGCCTCTTCGGGTCACTGATGGTTTCCCTGGGGAAAGAAACCCCCAGACCTGTCTTTGCACAACCCAGCTGGAGGTCACCTAAGTACTGATCTGCAATAAATCAAACATTGAGACTGCTTTTACAAGCAAACAGCACACCCAGTTTCCTTGACATGTTTTTTTAATCTAAGGCAGGAGTCCCTTTTGCTCCATCCATAATGATGATCAAGTGACAACTACAGTTCCACATTTCCCTCAAAGCTAAATCTGTGTGAAACCCTATGGGCAAGGGAGCATTCACTGTTGCTCCCTGCAGAATGCACAATGTTTGAGCATCCTATGGACGGGTAAAATGCTCAGCTTATCTTTTATGATGCTAACTCCAGTCAGCTGCTTAAGCATGCCTGCCTGCAGCAAAGATGGCTTGTGTTAGTCACTCTGCATGTAACTACACTCTTTTAGATAAATATTCAAAAGGCCAAGCTTCAGCATGAGTAATGTGCATAGTACTCTGATACAGAGATCTGTAACTTGCACAGAGGCATTAAGCATATTTCTAGTTTGCACATAAGTTTTAAAGCAGTTGAAGCTCTGAAATACATGCAAGTGTTCAGGCAGAAGCTTGTTATCTCACCAGTCTTTTTGTTTAGGCCCATCAGCCTTTGAGCAACAGACTTGTGAGGCAAAACACATCCCTTAAGTATCCAGGCTCAGGAGACTGAACACCACAGCACTTTAACAGGCAAAGGGATGAAAGCTGCCCAGATAGTACAAGAGCTGTGCTATCTAAGTAAAAAATTAAGACAGGTTAGAACTTACCTTACTAGACTGATGCAAAACCAAGCAGCTAATAAAAATATTACTTCTGTTTATCAAGACAAGTTGCCAATCTAACCTACTACAAAACCCTGTAAAGCCTTTACAGTGAGAGTGATTCCTCTCTTTTACTGAATTCAGTTAAAACCTGTTCTCAGCTGAGGACAAGGAATTCTCATAACCTATAGCAGAATCAGACATATGATCTGCCTGTCACACTGTTTCTGCTGACCCTCCATTTTGTCAACGGGCAAATCTATTTTTGAAATCTTCATATGACTTATGTCTTTCTCTGAGACAAAGTCCACAAGAACTTCCAAGAGCAAGTACTGAGCCTAATGGTGCAAGACTGTACAAGACTAAAGGATGAGTCATCTCTTCACACAGGGTTTGTCTGGACTTCCAGCTTGCTTTTACTAAACCCATTCAAGGAAGAGCATGGAAAGAACTCTTCGGTCCTGAAGATGCATGATACCACACTGGTGAGGGAGAAAATTTGCCAGGAATTGTGCAAAAACCTTCACCCTCTGAAAGGACAGATCAGATCAATTTTATTTAAGCCTATTATAGAAAAGCAGTTCCAGAGACATTTCTATCCTCAACCCAGCTGAAAAAAACCCTAACTAGCCAGTGCTGATAGCAAGAGCTAGAACACATTGTTTTGTAGTGAAGTCAACATTCCTTCTGGCAAACAGCTGAGAAAAGATGCTTCTCCAAACCAATCATCCTGCAGGCAGAAGAGCATATACTCAGGGCATTCTGGTTTACCTTAAGAAAACAAGCTCAGCAGGATGCAACAAAGGGAAACACAACCATGCAGACTGAGCCACTAAGCAGCATTCAGTCTAAGGAGCATTTGAGTACTGCCCTTCAGATTTTATGCTAAAATGGTAATTACTGCTAAATTTAACCATGTCTTCCAAACAAGGGCCCTTCACTCAAAAGCAGGTGGCTTCCTTCCAGCATTGATAAGCAGAAACAAGGAAAATGTTCAAGGACAAAAGATTTTTCAACTCCTTCCTCTCTGTCTGCTATAAATGAATGTGTTTCTGAAAAGCAGTGTACTGCAGAGATGACTCCAGCACAGCATGGAGATGGTTCAGTACATATTTCTCAGTGTCCTGTTCTGGAGAAGCTGCTCCCAGATGTACAAAAGCCAGGAACAAACACCGTGTCCATAAGCAGCATTTCCACTGTTATGCAATAGTGGCTTATGGTGACAGGAGCTGAGCAGTGAACATCAGCCAGGAGGACCTTTTCCATGTCCTCCACACGAGGACAAGGACAGCAGAACACAACAACCCAGACAAGAATGTACTGATAAAAAAAAAATCCAAAGGAAAAGTTGTGTTGTACCAAAAATAGAGATTTTTATTTCTGTGAACCAAAAATGGTTCCAAGCTTTCTCCAGACCCAAAGGCTTTAACTGACTCATTTCCTTGTTATTTGATTTGCTCAGTTGCAATTGATAGCAAGCACTCTGAATAAAAATTAATATTTGAAGCAGTAATGTCTTCCAGTAGCAGGACCCTGCAACAGAAGGCAGACATGAGAACAGGCCTGGGCATGGATGGTGGTTACTTATTATGGAAGGTCACTGACATGGCCCAACAAATACAGAGTTCATCACTCTTAAGTGGCTAAGTGAATTCACTGCCAGTTACATAAATCTGCTCACCAATGTTCGTGTTTGAGCTCGAAACCTGCATTTCAGCTGTGCAGCACAACCTCACACCTTGACAGGTGGCTGCCCACAATGCTCAAAAAACAAGACAATTCCTAGGTTTTCCCAAAAATTTCTCCTAGCATTTTAATACTTAAAACAATTCCAGCATGTGATTGTAGAGTAGGTTTAGGGGCTCTCAGGCAGTAGATTATCATTTTAGAGCACATACATAATCTAGGATGCAGGAATTTAGGAAAGCAGCAGCTGTATAAGCAGCTCACACAAAGCACATAAAAACTGTGCTATTTTTATTAGCAGGCATCAGCATTCAGGTCCTCAAAGAAGTGAAGTGGAAGTTCAGCAACAGGCTTATTTCTGGAGCATTGCTTCATTTCATCTGAGGAGATGAACACTTTAAACATTAACTCTTACACAGCCTTCATGTGCTATAGCACACTCAGTACTCAGTGTGAGAAAACAGCCTATAACTTGTCAATGTCAGGACATTCTGAGAACTTTTGCCTGCATTACAACAGGTAAGAGATTATTTTTCCCCTTTAGAGAGCAGTTTGGAGGTATTTAAAGAACATTTTACAAAAATCAAACTTTGTCTGAGCCTTGTCCTTTATTTGATGCTAGGGAATGCCAATCAAATTCCAATCAAGGAAACTCATAAAAGTCTGCAGGGTTCAACCCTTGACCCTCAAAATATGTGGAAAACAGCTTTTTCTGCATCAGCTCAGCTAGTCTGCTCACTGTGATGAGGACACAGCAAAAAAACTGCAGCAAAAAAAATTAAGCAAGTTATGGAGCTTGCACATTCCCCGAGTCTCAAAAAAGAAACAAATGGAGTAGAAGTGTTTGTTTGCTGCCCACAGTACCTGTATGAAGGCAGAACTATTTAAAAGCACAGACTGGCCTCCTTGGCTAAACCACCTCCTTCACCATTTAAGAGGCTTTTATTTAGTAAAGTGCCCATCACACCCCTCCTCCCCCACCAGTGACTACAAAAAGTATTTTAGTCAAAACAAGGCATGAGGATTTACAGCACTTAGAATCTTCCTTGCTGATAAGAGCTGGAGAACACAAGGCTGCTGCCAATGCCACAGCACCCAGCAAATCTCAGACCCTCGAGGCTGCCTCTGTACAAGGTCAATGCTTCAACTTACCAACAGGGAGCTGCCATTCTCCTCTACCTCTCAGCATGTTCACCTGCCAAAGCTTCAGGGGTAACAGTGTTCTTCTAGTTTATTATTCTCCTGGAAGTGTTCCTCCCAGAGTAAAACACCTAGGAGTTGACAGGGATCAAACACTGCTTGCTATTAGGGGGAAGAAAAGAACACTGAAAAGCTTGAAGGCAGCTTTTCTGACTACTCATCTCCTTGCATCTAAGAGAAAAGCAGTGACAGCGTAAAAGAGTCTCCTGGTACCAGGCAGCCTGCTCACCCAGCACAGGTTGGTGTGCAAACAAAGGATAAGAAGGATCTAGGCTGGATCTTTGACAGTGTTTACTAACAGGCTTGACAGTCATTTGCCTCAATCTTTGAGGAGCTTGCCTTTACTGATGATAAAGTGTGCAGACAGCAAGGATAATTATTTTCGATACAGATGACACGTGCCACATCTCTACAGAAATAAAGATACACACACTTTGTAGAATAAACTGTAAACAAAAATGTCTAGCCTAGTACAGCAAGCACTGGCCAAGTTTACCCTCATGAATCAAAGAGCCAGCACTGCATTTCTACAGGAATAAGAGCAGATGAAGGACTTTTCTGTACCCTTTTGAAAGGCAGGAAAAGGACCCAGCTGCCACCAGCAGTTAGACCCAGGTGCTGAAGGGCATCAAGAGCTGTGCTGAATTGCAAGAGCTTCCACACGAGAAGCAGCAAACTGAATGGAAAAGGGTCTGATTATGCCACTCCCCTTGGTAAGCCAAAGTACAGAGCTGGACAGGGTCAGAGGAGTGGAAAAAGGGAAAAAGAGAACATGAACTCTAGGAAGACAGACTCTCTTGCTTCCCAATGTTTGGCAGATATGTAGAGAGTTCCTGGCAGTTTACAGAACTGTAAAAACCAGTACTAACATCTACAAGTACAAGGTACCTGGCACATCTCCATCTCAGGCAGTTTTACAATTCAAAGTTCTTAAATTATTCATCCACCACCACTTGGCATACTGAATGACACCAGTTACAATGCACTGAATTAGACCAGAGGTGAGGATTGTGCCATAAAGGGAAAATAAAGTCCAAAAGAGTTTACTCTAAGAATTTTTAAACACCTGCACAGATAGCAGAAACAAAGTTCGTTTTTTTCTCCCTGACAGTCTGGATTTCACAGCAGTGCCCTCACCCCTTTCTCCCTTAAGGAGGGGCTGAACAAACCAGGTTTGAAAGCCAGTTCACAGCTATGAACATTCCTCTGCACAGAAGAATTGGTCTTATCTGACAACAAACCCAGGACTAATATAACAGAAGGGATTGCTGGGCTACTTATTTTGCTTTCATGGTAGAATCTGAAAAGAGCTGCTTAATCAGCTTTCCTAACACTCTGAATAATTAGCAAGTAATCAAAGCTTTGCAAGATTTTTCGGTGGAGTATGGCACAAGCTGTTTTCACATAGCTTTTTCCTAATTATCCTACAAACTGTTTCATGCATAATTGCAGGAATTTAAATACATTTGTTCCCCTTTAGTCTCCAGGTGACTTTCATGCCTAAAGACAGGACTTCTTTGATTTTTTTTTTTTAATTTCTATATTGGAAAAAAACGTCAGTGATAACATCACTAGAATAGTAAAAAGAAATAATCACATACATCTTAGAGTTGTCTTTCCTATAAACTTTCAATTCCCAACAGCAATTATATTCCCAACAGTCCTGCCTTCCTTAACAGAGACAGAGGTAAGAACAGCTACCTATTGACACATTCTGTTCTGGTTTGTTTCAGCTGAGTTTGCTTTCTTTTGTCATGGAAGCCTTTCAGACAATAATTTGCCCAAGAACCAGGTATTGGAGATGACTGCTACAGTTTTCAGAAAAGCTGGCAATCCTGAGCTCAGCTGATCCAGAGAAAGCAAACAACCCACACTTGCACACTATGAACACAACACCAGGGTTCTACAAGCAGCTCATCACTCCTGCAATTAATGCACAACAGATGTCTAAATGCTGCTGGACACATTTAGCATTTTCACTCTTTTGGGAATGCTTTGTTCTGTGACTGAAAGTCAAAGAGGTGGCCCTAATACAGCAGTCCTAGGAGCTGTGCTGTGAGAACAGAGCTGAAATAGCAGGAAAATGGACTCTAAATAAGCTTACAACCCATTTCCAAAGACCAGCCTGATATGAATATGCCTTCAAGGCTGGTAATCAGCACAGCTTCATGCTGGCTCCTTCAGTGACTAGGGACATGTCATACTGCAGTGCAACACTGAGATGGCAAGTACCTGAAGTACCAAGTAACTCAAACTTCCTCAACGTATTTTTTAGAAAAGGAGCTGCTTTGCAGTGAAGACAGTAGACAATCAAGAATCCAAACACATTTATGTGACTACCAACCTGGAGCACATCACAGAACCCTCTCCAGGTTCCAGTTTCAACAGATAATGCTTTGTTTCCTCTAAAAGTTTACAGACCCCACAGCCTAGCATCTTATACTTTATGTAATCAAGGCACCTAACACAGCACTGCTAAAAGCCTCTCATCTCCCCTAAAATGACTATCCTTAAGTCAGCTTGACTTTTGAGATCCAAAAGGAAAGTTCATGCAGCTGCACTCAGCACTTACTATCTAATTGATGTACTCAGAGCTTCTAAATAGGACTTGCAAGTTTTCGAAGTGATTGCAGAAGAGAAATACTGTAATCAGAGTCCTTGTCCCTCCAAAGCCTCATGAAATTGTACTAAATGCTTGCTATTATTGAAGAATGTTCTTGGTGAAGCTAAGGGCAGCTGCACTGATTCTGGAGGTCTTGGAATGGAAGATCAGGGATCAGCCTGCTCAAATACACAGCTGACACAAGGTCAATTTGAAAGTGTATTCAATAGGCTTAGAGCTGGCCTCTGTGTCATTACTTTATTAAACTAGTTAGGATGTGCTCTACTAGTAATAAATTTCATTAGTTTTCAATCAACTTGAAGTACTTCAGATAAGAGCAGGCACTTTAAAACTAATAGCCAACCCCGTGTTCATTATAAGGGCACTGACACACCATTAAAATGTTTCCTTCCTGTGAGCCCCAACAGATTCCTTCTCTAATAAAAAGGAGTACAGGAACATGACCAAGTGCTGACTGCATCCATCCCTCCCTCACTTCCACAGACACTGAGCTATTGGTGCTGGTACAGCACAATATCAGCACACAGCTTCTATAAACATGGACAGTGATGACTTTTTCTATGCATCCGTGGAAAACTCCACACAATAAGGCTTGGTCATAAACCCATGTACCTAAGACAATAAAGAAATGCTTAATTAAACAAAATATTTATTTTAGCAAGAGTATACCCTGACATTCATTTGAACCCAAGTCTATGAAACACATGAGGAAGAATGGACAAGTGCAGCTCTTCTTCCTATAATACAGGTCAGCATGGAAAAAATATACTACTTACTCTTTGGTCAAAAGTGGGCAGGATTTGAGTAGAAAGCGAGCCAAAGCAGAGTCCTGGTAAATGAGTTCAGGAGGGGCAGTTGGGCTTTTTAAATTCAAGCAGCGAACAATAACATACAGAACAGCAGCAACTGCAGCTAGCTTCACCCCATCAAACACTGCTGGCAGCTCAGAGGTTTCCAATATTGTACTCATTTTCAGCCTGGAGATAAAAAAAACATTAAAGCTTTCAGAAATATAGCGTTAGATATGAATATCAACTGTCATGTTAAATATACAACTGTGCTAACCAACCAAATTTGTCAGTCAACACTGCCAGGAAATCCCAGAGTACCAACTCAGACTAGCAACTTTTAAGTTGGAAGAGCATTTAGTTGGTGTTGTTCTAAACACCCTGACCAACAGAAGAAAAACTGGATGATCAGCTGTGAAGGAGATTTATTCCTAATCAGTGCTGCCCTAGAACTGCATCAATGTCTCAGGTGTCAGCCCCTGGTCTGCAGCCAGTCAATACATGCAGGATCTTGGGCCAAGACTACCCAGGTCAAACAGAAGCTGGGTGAAAAGCCAGGCTATAAAGGCACCGTGGCAGCTCTGGACATCTGTTCCTTCACAGGTGTACAAGCCAGACTTGAAAAGGAGCACCTGAAAGAACTACTGTGTTAGTTTCTTGGCCTGAGTCTTGCACTTCCATGAGAACACTGGTACTAAATCCTGCCCACACTTAAGATGGGCACTTTATGTACTGGCATTTCAGCATTTCTTCTTGCTCACTGCAGTTCTGCAGCTGAAGGACTAGATTAATATCTACTCTTTCAAGGGCGTCAGAGTCAAAGAACAGAAGCAATGAAGTATAAAATTAGATCCTTCCAGCTTGAAATCAAATTCACAAATTGATCCAGCTTATTTTGAACATACAGTTCAAACAGCTGGCAGCATTTATTGTTGAAGGGACAGGTTTTTCCCTGGGTCTTTCCTGAGTCACATGGGTAACCCAAATAAAACAAGTGACAAGCCAAGTCTTACCAATTTCAATTTTCTTCAAGCTAGGAAAAATTGCCAGTCCTCAGCAGACTTGTCACCGATCCACGTGCTGCCTGAGCTACCCTGTGGAGGGGGAGCAAACTGATTATTATCAATAAAGCTGCATTTCTCAGCTGGAAAGGATGAACACAAATTTATAAAAAGGTCCCATCACAGACATGGCAAGCTATCTGTGTAGTTAGTCAAAACCAACTCTGATCCATCTGCATCAGAAATCTGTTGCCAGTGGACAGATTCCAGACTAGACCACTCGCCTACAGCGTATTAACTTATCTGCAGTGTGCACTTGCAGCTTCAAGAGCAGAGATACTTGATCTCTGCAAGACAGCAAGACATTGTATTCAGAAACCCTACCCAAACCTCTTCCTATTTAAAGGACTAGGATTAGCAGGATACTCTTCTCAGTTTTGCAATATCTAATGTTACTGAAGTGTGAAGCCAGTCTGAAAAGTTTCCTGCTTTTATTCAGGCTTAGCAAGGCAGCTCACTCCTACAGATGGAAGCTTGTAAACAGTCTCTGCTTGTTCCCACACTTGCTTTTTGAGATGTTACAAGATACCACACTTCAACACGGCGGGAGCCACAGGAGGCTCAGACAGGCACCTAATTAAAACGGGTGCACATGCAAGAAGGGTTGTTAGAAGAATTCCATGATGCCATTAAAGGAAAAAGCTTTCAGCCTGTGACCAGGCAAGTGTAAGCAATACTTGCTATGAGAACTGCCTTCTCACAGGCACAACAAATCGATGGGGACTCAGAGCTTCCAGGAAAAGCTCTGGAACTGTCTGCTCTCTACCACAGCTGCTACTTCCAAATGGAAAACACGCTATCAGGACACACCATACCAAAGCCTTACTCTCCTTTTTAGCAGGAGTGAAGAGCCTCAGAAGTACTTCCTGTACTCAGGGTAGTGACACCAAAACCCTGTGGAAGAAAACACGTGTGACATCAGCTATTGACTAACAGCGTCCTGGAAAGCTGCAAGTTTCTGCCACCACAACCATCTGCACAGCACAACAGAGTGAGGGAAGCAGAGACATCTCATCTTGGACAACTCCTCAACTTTTGTTTTCCAATTCTGAGCTTCACAGGAGGGAGAGGATGGGTCACAAAAAGCCTTCTATTCTTCTGCTCAGAAGACTGCATGGGCATCATGCAATGATGAGAGGAGTTCAAGTGCAATGTTTAGCTGCAGGATGTTCTCACATCCCTGCTTGGTAAGCTTTCCCCAACACTACCATCAGTTCTGTAGGAGACAAGAGGCAAACTGCAGCAATGATTTCACCAGGGAAGGTACAGCTGGCTGAAGAGCAGAGCAGGTCCCTGAACTCAAGGACAATCACATGCTCAAGCAAATCTCCCTCACATCAAACTCACACAAGTTCTGTTGACATCTTCCTATCATTGGTTTATTCAGAAAATGAAGATATAGTAATACCTGAGACCATCCTGACACCTGGATTTTAAGCTAGTTTGCTATTTACAGCTTTCACCTTAGTTATTTTTTTAAAAATAAAACTATGCACAATTAGTCATTAGGATTCTGTACTAGTGACTCAGTATAATTAATCCAACTAGCTCCCTGAGAATGTTCTCTCCTGTATAACCTCTAGATTACAAACACAGCACATCTTTCCTGGTACTTTTACATCTCATGTTAGCCCATCACTCCCTTAAAACAGCACACCAGCTTGCCATTACTTTCAGAAAAATCAGCTGTTGATAGGCAGGATTATGCTTTGACACTTAGGAACTAGTATTCTCCATTTTAGACAGTCTGAAACACACATTTACAGAACTCACGCACCTCAAACATGTGCTAAAGGCTCATGTATTTGTCAAAGTCTTTACCCAAAAGCTCAGATCAGCCTGCAGATGTAACACAAAGCTGGCACAGCTTCAATTGCACAACTCCCTGCAGTGATTATTTAAGCAGTAGATCTAGTCCATGAAGACTCCATGCCCTGTGGATTCAGCCCTGTCACTTGAGGCACTGCCTCTAAAGGCTGGTATTTCTGAAGACCTTAAACAGACCTGTCTCAGCCAGGGCAGATTTACAAGGACTGAGTCAAGGCACTCAGCCCTAAAATTTTAAGGGTTTAGCTTGCTAAAAGGGATTTGAGCTTTGCCTCTAATCACACAGGACAAATGTCTCCCTTTTTAACCAGCTGGGATGAGGTCACCTTGCTTCTGTTTTGTTAAATGCTTTTTGCATTGACCCAATAAACTTGTCTGTTTAGAAAAAATAAAAAAAAGAACCACAGGGTTGAGCCAGACAAATTTTAATCTAGAATCTCCTCTAACTGGGTCACCATTAATCTAAATGGACAAACATTTGGCTTTTTCCATATACAAAACACTGGACTCACTTCTGGCAGGCTAGGCAAAATTACCAAAAGCATACCACTGGAAGCAATCAAGTCTTTCCACCCATCAAAGCACCTGAGACCCACATCGAGGAACCCAAGGAAGTTGAAGCTCTTGGCCCCAAGGATATTATTCTGAAGCATCTTAATTGCACAATTCTGAATCACTTACAGGCATGACAACCTCAAAGACCTGCAGCCCTTTCAAGCAATGTTTAAGTCCCAATTTTAACTGAGGGATAACTTTAAAATCAAACACTGGAAAGTGAGTGCTGGATTTGTGATCTTTTCATTTGCCCTTTCATCACAGAAGGCTGAAAATCATGTTACAGGAAACATTTCAGCATTATTGTTAACAGAGTGCACTTCATCTGTACAAGGAGAAAAAAAAAATTTCAAGTCTCACCCTTTCCAGGCAGAAACAGACACAAGTACAACAAAAGCCACTAGAGCTACAGCAAACTCTTGGCGTAGCCTTTCAAAAACACTGGAATTTTGGGAAGGCCATCATCAAAATATTTACTTGTGCAGTAAGTGAATTCACAACTATCAGCAAATCCAAGACCTGCAAACCTGTTTCAGGTTGTTTGTGGAGAGGAAACTTCCAGGGACAGAAGGCACTGAGACTCAACAGGGCACACACAGGATTGGGTAGCTACTGAACTTCACAGCTCCTCCACCCACAGAAGCAGAGTCTGACTCTTCATACTGGAAAGTCAACATTAAAAAAAAAGCAAAGAGATTAAAGGAAGTCGTTCCCACAGGATCCTCCCCCCTGAGGCCTTTTAACAAGCCACTGAAAGCCTGGCAGACATTTATTTCACTGAGGCATTAGGAAAGCTTTGGGCTAAGGCAAGGATGCAGCTACATGGAACACAAAGAGCAAAGGCCTCTTGGAAAGGGGCTCCACTAACGAGATATTCTATTCTCCATTACATGGACTGAAGAATCTTGAAGGAATGCCATTTCCAGGAAGGGCAGATTGGTACAAAAAACCTCATGGATGCCTCCCCACTCCTCAGCATTCTGGCTCACTGATGCTCAGAGCTCACCTGGACACTAGAAACATGCCTGGCCAACAGTGAGAGTCTTTAAAAACTCCCTTTCCTATTCAGTTACAGCTTACCAAGCAGAGCAATACTCTTACCCAGGACTCAGAAGAGTCAAAGAGGCCATTTCTGACAGATTTAAGCAGGCAGGCTTTGTTAACTAACATGTCAGACATTTCTCAGACTGGTTTCATGTATTTTAGTGCCTGCTTGGGAATAAAACTCTGAAAGAAAGTACAGCAGACAAGAGGAAAGCAAACCCACCCTACTTTAAAGAGTTGTGCCTAGGCAGACTGGGATCAGACACATGGTAGGGTTTTTCCCCACCTTTTTAAGGAGGAAGGTTGAAGTTAGTTCCTTATTGAATGTTTCCAGGAAATTAATCATCTTTAATATCAGCCAAAGCTAATGACTTTTCTGAAAGATACACTGCAAAACCAGAAGGTATAGGCTTGTCACTACCAGGTAAGATATTCAGAACCACATTATGGGGAAATTAACTTTATTAAGGAAAGGGTAGAATGTCAGAACTGCATAGTTTTTTTAAACAAAGACAAGTTTTCTGCCAGTATATTGCTCAAATGCCACTCCAGGAAGCACATGCAAGAAGAATCACTGCAGAAAGGCTCTGAAGCATGTGTCCTGATGGCAAAGGCTGCCAGACTAAGCACTGGAGGACAAGCTACACAAATACAGAACCTGCATGAGAGGACTCATGAAGAAAGCCCCAAGCTTTACTGCACTGTTCCACATCCTGTCTTTTACCCAACACTTGTATTAAACAATGCCTCAATTTTTAGGGCAAAATGTGAAGTCTGAACTGCTTTGTTCCCTGAAAATTACATAGACACAAGTATTTTAGGGCCACACCAATACTATGCCTCATCAGCTGAAGCACAAAAGTCATAACACCACTTATCTTGAGACTGGCATCCACCCAGCTCAGAACCTCCCATTCCCTTCAGCATGGCTCAGAGAGCACGTCAGGAGCAAACGCTGAGGTCCTCTGGCCATTTTAAAAGAGCCAGAGCTCAGACCTCAAAGCACAGAGGGTATAATTAAGAATTAGCTGAGCATTTAAGGCACTGAAGTTGAGGGTTAGATGTGGCCATGAGAGATAAAATGCAGTCCTCGGGAGTTTGGCAAAGCCCCCACGGGTTTGTTGTCCAACATGTGACAGATTTTATCTCCAAATAAAGAAGGCACACTGACATGCCCCATCACAAGGACACAAAGATAAACACTGTTTGGACAGACTATTGAAATCCTCAGTGCAAATCCCCCCCTGTGCCAGGACCATACCCAGACCAGGATTTGGTTGGTTGGCAAGTACAGAAACCAGCAAATATTGTTTACTCTCTGTTCCAAGAAAATTTCTTGGCTGGTGCCTTCACTGGAACTTGACCTTTCCATCAGTTACAATACTTGGCTCATACTAAATTTAGAGGTACTCTGGGGTTACAGGGATAAAGTTCATAGCACAAGGAACTATCACCACAGTCAGAAAGACAGCTGCCTTGAACTACAGGTTCTTACCTTGCCCTTAAGGGGTTCTACACCTTCAGAAGAGAAATCAAGCATCTCAGAGGGCTGGGTATATATCCCAAGGTAGGTTGCTTAGAAATGCACCCAAGAATAAATCTATAGCCAAGAGGGCCAAAGTCTCTTCAGCACTCTCACTTCTCCCAGAAGGTTAATTTACAGTCAAACGAGCCTTGATTTTCACTTCCTTCTAACTACAGGAACTGCCTTTGTTTCCCCACAATATCTTTTTAACTGATCAGAAATAGTTCTAGTTCAGGACAGGCAGCTTTTATACATTACCTAAGGTTGCTACAAGGAGTCCTGTTACATCATCTTATCCTGGCTCCTGTTTGTGTCAAATGGACTGAAAACCTCTGCATCAGTTTTTATTGCACACACACCTCATGAACATGATTCAACCAAGACAGGATCAGACTCTGACTTCACAGAAACCAATAAATGGCAGCAATCAAATAATTATGTTTGTTCAAATGACATGAGCCTTCCCTTTAAGATAAGAGGCAGAATTGAGACTGTCTCCTTAACCACTACCTTATGTAACTACAGGGCAAAGCTTCAGGCCCTTGTGGAAGGGACCAAGGTAACTCTTAGGTAGAGTGAAATGTTGGGTAACACCTTTCCACAGTCCTACAGCATTAGCAGGTGCCCCTTGCCTACCACATAACAGTGCCAGAGAGCAGCATTAAGCTCAAGGGAAGAAAGAGTAAACAGACTGCAGAGAACCCAACAAACCATGCTCAGTAGTTGAGGGAATGCTGTTGGAATCAAGCCACAGAGAGCTAAGTGAGCTAATAAAAACTGCATTATAGACCAACCCTCCTCAAGGAAGTCTGCTTTATTCCTTCATTATATTTTGAAGCATCACATTGTTAAAGCCTCATTTATGCTGTGACTCCAACCCCTCCATTCCTACACTGCCACAGAACTCAGCTGAACATGCTGGAGGAACAGCTCAAAGTGCAAGCACATCACAGCTGTCTGCTCAGCAAGAGGGTTGAGTAAGTGGGAAACATGCTCCACACACAGCAGGGAAAGCCCACCTATAAAAAAAAAATCACAACACAGGTAAGAGAACCCTGAGAACAGTCCAGCTGAAGCAGTCTGAATACACCTATACTGAACACAAAGAAAAGCTGAGGTGCTGTTTCCCTGAGGTCTTTAAATACCTTGCTTACTTTGCTCCCCTGCCGTGCAGCTCCTCTCCAGAGGGGAACAGAAGATTTGCAGAGTCATTCTCTCACAGCCTGTCCCTGACAGATAGAAGGCTCCCACTGGAGGAGTAACATAATTCACACAAATGCATTGAAAATGAAGCAGAAATGTTTCAGGACAGAACTACAAAGAAAGAGACAGAACCTAACCAACACACAGCTACCACCACTGCTGAACGCTCAGGTTGTCCCAGACTGCAGCTGAGAGAGGTTTTGGAGAGCTACAGCAGTCACCAGCAATCCAATGTGCAAAGAGCCCTCTCTCCTGCTGATTCAGAGTGATAGCCTAGGGGTATTACAGGCTCATGCTTTAGGACATTTTGTCCTTACCTCTTACAAGGAGGTTCGCTGCAAATGACTGTGCATGTGCTTATTTCACTTAGAACAACCCTTCATATTCACATATGCTCAAGCAGCACTTCACAGAACTGGGTGTTCCAGATGAGGCAGAGCCAGGCTTGAACCCTCTCTGCACAAGCTCTTTAGAACCTGCAGCTCTACACAAAAGCCCCTCTGAGGATGCTTTGAGGTAAGTTTAGAAGCAGGACAAGCTACGCAACAGTGAGCCTCTCAGCAGCAGTCAGTCCCATCCTATGAGGGGCCTGTACTATACTTTTTGAGTATTTGATGCCCTGAATAGGGCTGTAGCTCAGTTCCTTGCAAATAAGGCATGAGACATTTCAGAAAAGTTTGGTGTTTGCAGGGGCTCAACCCATATTAGCAGAGGAAGCTGTCAATGTCATTTATTTTAGGCACACAGAACCCCTGATAAGGAGAAACAAATGCATTTCTCAACAGCAGAGAGTAATAGGCAACTGCACTTCTTAGTCAGTCTAGACATACAGATAAAAATCTGTTCTTTGCCAAGTCTGGCACTGCCTTCCACTGCCATTACCTCTAAGAGCTCATGAACAATGACATTCCAAGCACCTGGTTTGTACTGAACTGCTCTGCAAAGCATTTTCAGTTACTGCTGCCTGATACTGGCAGAGTAAGGCTGGCAGTCAAAGACAATCTTTATTATTAAGTCAACAGAGAGTTCAGGGAAAGATAAGCCCTTGGGTGTAGAAGCCTTCCTAGAGGCAGAAAAGGCTAAGATAGCATCACTGCCACCCATGCATGCTGGGCAAGTGGGACTTGGCTTCTGCACAAGAAGGACACAGTGCCCTTGCACCGAAATGAAATCAACTGAAATTGAATCAATCAGCTGAGTTTGATCAAATGTTTAATGGCATATAAGCTTAAACTTTGCAAGATATATAGGCAGAGGAAGGGCAAATACTTGCACAGAAGATCAGCAATTCAGAGCTGTAGCACATCATGAAACACACTCTTGCAGAGGAACTAAGAAGTGTAGATGAAGACTCTAAAGTACTAACAAACTAAAATTGTTTAGGCTTTTGCTGAAAAGTCCAAGGGCCCAGTTTCAGGCTGGTCTTTGGACCTTTCAGTAGGAATTACAAGCACCCAAGAATCCAGCACTTACACTCCTACCAGAGACTGAAAAATCCTGTTCTTGGTTAGCTTAATCCAAGTTCTGGTACTGACAGAGCTGGCAGTGTGAAAGTCTAGATGAAGAGGCAAGAGACATGGAAGAAGAAAGGCAACAGGACAATGTAAATCCAGTAGCACCCAGGCATTTCACTGCTCTAAAGCAACCATTTCCTATCCTACACCAAACCCCACCTGGAGTATAACTGGACCTTAGCAGACTCAAAACATCTCCATATGCCTGTGTCAAGGTCAAAGGGTGTTATTTTGCCATCTTTCCTTCCCAGTGCCACATCCCAGAACAACTCTTTCAATGTGCTAATCTGAGTTTTCACATGACAAGTTTAATAAAGCAGCTTTATGAAACACTAAGAGTTTAAGCTGCTATTCACTCCCTGAATAGAGAAATACAGCTTTTACAGGAAGAGTAGAACAAGTTAATCTTTAACTTCTTCAGAAACAGTTCTACAGGATAGAAGGTTTTATCCACAATCTCCACATCTTTTCCACACCTAAAAAGACAGTCTGGCACAGTCTTAGGTCAGCCTCATCTTCTGTGCAGCTAGTTCACCTGGTAACACAGAGGACCTTCCATGCAAAAGCATGGGAAAAAATTCTTATTAAGAATAATACAGGAGAATGGAAGAAGTCAAACATTAGTTTTTATTTCTCTTTTCATATCCTTCCTGTTCTTACTCTTGACTTTGAGACCAAAATAAGTGATGTCTAAAGTAAGAAGAATGGCTGCATGTCCATTGGTCTAAGAAGAGATAAGAGAAGCTATTGAAACTTCTTCTCAGAGAGAAAGTGACATATGAAAGATAAGACAACAACCCGAGAGTACTTATCAATAACCAAAACTCCCTGCACAGGAAATATGTTATCAAAGAGAGTCAAAAAATGAGATATCACAAATGCACACAACTGAACTGAGTGTTCTGTGGATACCATACCAGCAGGGACTAGAACATGTCAACCTAGGAAATATTATGAACATGACTGGGCATGATAATAATTAATAAATAAGGCACGTAAGATGAACACACAGTACCAGCTAACTGACTAATAAGCCAGGAACATTTGCTACAGAAGGACCCACCAGTGCTGCAAAAGCCAAAAAGCAATCTAAGAGGCTGACAGGAATCTTTAGTACTTGCCAGACCAGTGAGAATTGTTCATCAACAATAAGAGGAAGCTGCTATGAATTCTCTGAGGGAACCTACATGAGAATGCAAGTACAGAATGCAACTCCTCCAGCCATAACTGCACAGACAAAGCTGCTCCTCCTCTGCAAACAAGTTAGCATCAGGTGAGAGATCTCAGCAGCTGTAAGTCATCAATTGTGAGAGACACGTCGACAGATCCTGTGCTGGAGGAGAGCCCCGAGGGACATCGGAAGGTGCAGGATGGAGCAGAGCCCCGAGGGACATCGGAAGGTGCAGGATGGAGCAGAGCCCCGAGGGACATCGGAAGGTGCAGGATGGAGCAGAGCCCCGAGGGACATCGGAAGGTGCGGGATGGAGCAGAGCCCCATGCAGGTGCACAGGAGGCAACACAAGGGAGCCTGCCGCTGATGCAAGGTGCTCGCAGCAGGGTCAGGACCCTGGGGCAGGAGCACCAGGGAAGCGGCTCGTTTACCGGAGCAGTACGGCCTGAGAGGGGCACAACCGCCCGGCT
>VXBQ01015638.1:986141-998920 GCA_013400175.1 Phainopepla nitens | reverse complement strand
CTTCCGGCCGCCAGAGCCACCCCCGTGACGTGGGGGGCGCAGCCCGGGGAGCGGCTTGGCCGAAGGACGCGGTTGCTCCTCAGTGACACGGAGCTCGGTGTTCTCGAGGAGCAGAAGTGCCTCCGGGCTGCCGATCAGCCGCCTGGTGTACGCGGTGCTGGGTGCTGGTTGCGTAATACCGCGTCTTTTAGAAGCGGTATCTTGGAGCCTTCAGAAGGGTGGCTGGGCCCTCAGCACGCTGCGTTCGTTTCTGGTGGGCCCGCGGGCCGGCGCTGTGTATTGGCAGACCATGGGAGCGGCCTTGGGCTGTGGCAGCAGCACCGAAGGGACTGCCCCGCTCCCTCAGAGTGCTCAGCATCGTCCCGCCGAGCGCGGAGTGTGACAGGGACAGCGAAATGCCCTCCGAGGTACGCGGACCCTGCCCCGTCCGAAAGGCACGGGAGGAAAATAAATGATAAGAGAAAAAAAACTGTCCACAGTGCAATATTTAGAAACCTGTGTTTTTTTGTGTTCTTCCAAAAGGGCCATGTGTTACGTTGCTGGTAACATCAACCATTCTGAGCTGTGTTAATGGTTGCTTTATATAACTGGGTGGAAAAATCCTTCCTCTCATTTCAGATATTTTGTTTCCTCTGTTTACTGGGTGTTGGAGCTTCCTACGTGGGGAAGGCTCCCAAGGAGCAAGTCACATTTTCCAGGGCGCTGTGTACGTGGAGAGATGAGTAAGTGCTGTAGCCTGAGTCACAGGGAAGGAGGGAGCTCTGGGTAAGGGCAGAGGGCGAAATTCTGGAATGAAGGTGGCAGGACAAACAGCAGCCTCCTCTCCTCCGTGCTTGCTACAGGTGTGATCCCACACCACTCAGTCAAACAGAGTTGTATTCCTTATCTTTTAATTAACCTTGTGAAGATACCCAGGGTTTATGGTTGCTAAATTTGTCAGCAGCTCAGCTGGGCTGAGGTTTGATGTGTCTCAAGGCAGCCGAGTTACACTTATGATCGAGTTAACAGATAGGCTCAGCAGATAAACATCCGGTATCAGACTCAACTAAGTATTTGAGGAATGTGTTTGAGTTTGATTACAGAAAATTGCAGTCCAGTTGATTCCAGGTGTACCTTAACTCTTTCACCATCTGATCCAGGCAGGAAAAAACAGATCCGGGCAGGAAAACACGCCTCGAACTGGAGCTGAGCCTCCAGGCAAGGCTTTTATTTTAAGTCCTTGAGACTGTTGGAGATTTCTCTGACCTGAGAGAAGCTCAGCTATTAGAAGAGAGCGTTGTTATGGACCTGGCACAAAACAAAGCTAAGCAAACTTGCTGCTCACCTCTTGCTGAGGAGAGGTTAACCCTGAAGAAGTGGCAGCATAAATTTACAGGTGGCTGTGGCAGTGGCAGCCAAAATCCTGAGCTGTGTCTATCGCAAGGACAGAAGCGATGGAAAAGGTGCTGTGTCTCCAGAAAGGGAGAGAAGAACCAGTGCAAGGCATCGATGTTTTACTCTGGGCAGTGTTGAGGGGTTCCAGCTGTGCCCTGTAGCGTCTGGAGGAAGCAGGCACATTTTGGGAATGCAAACCCGACTTTGGGCTGTTAAAAGAGCTGGTGGGCCGTGGCTTGTGAAGGAAGCTGCCCTCCTCTGAGCGTGTGGGGAGTTGCTCCGGCCGATGTGCTGGGGGCCCTGCAGGCTGCTGCAGGAGCAGTGTGTGCCTGTGCCGAGGGTGGAGCACTCCGGCCCGGAGCCCGGAGCCAGGCTGTGCCACTCACAGGAAACAGGTCATACTCAGAAAATGCCGTCTGAGCAGGAGCCTGAGCCATCCCCAAAGCAGGAGTGCTGGAAAGAGCTGAGCTTCATCTCTAGCCTTCTAGGGAGCAATTGAGCTGCTTCAGCCCAGCAGATATTTCTGCCTGCTGTCATGGCTGGGAGGTGGGATGGGAGTGTCCAGGAACACCCCAATGCTTTGGAGGCAGGAGGATCCCTCTCTGAGCAGTGTGGCTACAGCAAAAGGGGACAAATGTACCTGCTGGAAACTGCAAGCACAGGAAGAATGCAGCTTTGCCTTGTGCATTGGGCAGGCAATTACCTCTGTACAGAGAGGCCAAAAAAAGACTGATGGAAATTCCACCTTTTTAAATGCAGCAATTGGAAAGGTACCAGGCAGAGAGAGCTCCACGTGCTGCTGAGCCAGCCCAAGACACCCCCGTGCAACACCGTGGTGACAATCACCTTTTGTTCTTCACATCCCTCTCTCTTTTGGCTGTTGCTGCCATAACTCTGAACTCTTTTTCTGCTTCATTTCCCCTGGCCCAGCTTTTTCTCCTGCTCAGTAAACGTGCCGTGTGCTGAAGGACTCCCGCGGACTTTGCACCCCTGAGGAAACCTTTTTGCCAGAGGAAACATCAGGGTGTTCATCTATGGCAGTGTGTAGCAGGAGCAAAGAGGAAAACACCTCTTAGGCAGGGTTTGATTGCCAGCTGAAAATAAGCAAAGTGCCTGTCAGTGACATGTGAGCACAGAAAAGCTTTGCAGATGGAAATAAAAGCAATGCTTTTTCCTCTTCTCCTGCTCTGCCTTCCCTGCAGTGCCAGCAAGGCTTTGGCTCGTGGGCTGCAGAGCCATGCTGTTCCAGAGCCTGCTGGATCTGGGGGCACAGTGGTCTTTGGACTCTTACATATTTTCTGAAAATGGTGTCTGAAAGAGTAATGGGCACTTTGCAGAGCTCTAAGTAGACCAGCCTCTGTCCTGAGGAGCTGGCAACGCAGGGAGGCAAGTGCAGGGATGGGAGAATGGCTGCATCACACAAACCAGCTGGGGAGGTGGCACGTGGCCCACCTGATCAGTATTTTTCCATCACATTCTCATTCAGCTGCTCCTTGCCAACTTCCAGCTCTGTCACGCTCCTCAAAAGCTTCTACTCTGGGTTTATTTAGCATGCCATTTATTTCCTAATTATAGAACTGAAGTGACTGACCTCAGCCCTTCTGGGTACTGCTGTCCACCTTTTTGTCCCCTCTAGACCACAGGTTCTGGTCTCCTCTGATGGCTGAAAGCCATTGCTAAAGACTTTCTGACTCACTTTTTTTTTGTTTTTCTCCCAAACCCAAGAGGGCTCAGACTGCTTATACAGAGAGCTTCACTGATCATTTCAGAGCAGATGGGCTATTGCATTTCCAAATTCTTTAGGCCAAAAGAGAAATGCCACTGAGCTGAGCACTTTACCAGGCTGTGTCCTGCTGCTTCTGTCCACAATTTCCCAGCTGCCAGCTCACTGCTTTTATCCCACATCCAGCCACAGCTGCTGGCCAGAGGAAGAGGTTTTGAAAACCCCTCCCTGGCATCAGCAGTGCTGCTGGTCCTGCTTTTGGTTGCTCCATGGCACTTGAACCCTGCCTGGCTCCACAAACAGACTCGGTGGTCTGGGAGAAGGATCCATCTGTATCTCCCTGGAAGGAATTGTGCCACAACACTACTGAATTTTCCAGGGAGTCTGGTTAGGTGAAATTCGTACCTTCAGGTTACCTTCTGCTCCAAAAGGTGCTGGGCTGAGCAGACCTGCAGCCACCTCTAATGCCACCTCTTGTTCAGTTAGAGCTGTTTCTGCCCCTTTCACTCATTTTGGTAACTTGAGATACAGCTGCAGGAGCCAGGCAGTGCTTTGATGTGGCACCTGTCCCTAAAGCCACCTACAGAAGCAGAGGGGTTCGTTGCAGGGAAGCTGACAACAGTGTGTGGCAGGCAGTGAGGGCAGGGAGAGGAGGCAACTCTGAGGGAAAGCAGGGTGGATTCAGACAAATGGATGTCCTAGAGCCAGAAGGATGTATGAGCTTCTCCTGGAGAGTTTCCAAGATGTTATACTGAATAAAGGAAACCGCTGGTCTTCTGTTTAATCCCAAGTGGTCTGTCTGACATTTGCCACTGTAGTGTGTTCCTGAGGTTGGAGTCTGGAAAGACTGTGTTTGTCCCACCTCAGAAAAAGAGCAAGGGAGTCTGCTAAGGCCACGGTTTTATGTTTTTCTTTCAGTGGCTGCTTGCAAAATGCTTTCTGTGGAAAAGTTTCCATAGAAGTAGTGGTGCCTAAGGAGAATGCAGGGTTGCCATCCTGCAAACTGAAATGCTCAGTGAACTGAACAACGGCATTAGCAGCCCCTTGTAAAAATCCAAATTTTAATATTGCCTGAGGAATGGGGAAGGGCCTTTTCCTAGAGAGCAATATTCATGGAAATAAATTGAGTGGAGGCGGAAGATTGATTTTGTGCCAAAATAGTGGGAATTGGGATAGATTTGGGAGGAAGGGAGGGAGGTAGAACACAACAGTGTTTGGAGGATGGTGAGTACAAAAGAAATGGTTACAGTTGTGATTTGGGAGAATGGGTGATGATGCCTGGGAGCAGAGAAGCAGAGTTCTGTTTCCTGGAGGTGTAGAAGGAAAGCAGGGGTGAGAGGAAACAGAGTTGGTGCTGGTGCAGGGAGAAGGGTTGTGGGTGAGGCCGGTGGTTTGGTTTGGTGGGGTGGTAGGTGAGCAGGAAGCTGCAAAGAGCAGTGGGATGGCTGGCATGAAAGGCTAATCCAGAGCATCTCCATCTGCCTGATGGCTTCCTGGAGATGCCCTTGCAGTCACAGCCAAGCAGTGAAGGTCTGCCACCATGGCCAGGGGTGAGCTGGGAGTGACCACCCTTTTCCATGCACAGGCCCCTGGAAGGCTGCAGATCAGTGTCCCAAGAAAACAAAGCACCTGCAGAGCTACTGCACTCCATTCCTCTGGCTGACCTTCCCTGGCTTTGCAGGAGCAGCACTTCCCTTTGTACCACCTCTGACTTGAAGTATTGCATGGGCTAGAGGAAATAAACAGTGCTGCTGACGGTGTGTAATGACCCCATCTCCAGGCTGACTCCACCTTGGCTCATTGCAGGCTCCACTTTGCAAGACTGATGTCTCAACTTTTGGGAAATGACGTCTGATTTGCCACATGTCTTCTCAGAGCGGACCAGCTTTAAGATCCTGACCTCTGGAGTTCCCATGAAATCCACCCTGGGACTTGGAAGTGATGCTGCAGGAGGATTTTGTCGGAGTTGTGCAGGGAGCAGGGCTGGACTCGTGGGGAGTGTGGCAGGATGGGAGGATGCGTGGCTGAGTGATGGTGGTGAGGGTGCATGGCCGAGTGATGATGGTGAAGGTCCTTCCTTCCTTCCAGCTCAGGAAAAAGCTACGGCCCCGGCGGAGGCTAGAGGGTGCTGTGCTGCAGGGAATGGGTGTCCTCCTCCTTCCCTGCTCAGCATCCCTTCAGAGCCAGGTAAAAATGTGCAGGAAATGCTGCCTCTGAGCTGAAATGAAGACTAAGGTGCTGGCTGGAGTTACGAACAACCTCCAAGGCTCTTTTTCAGACCAGAAAGTTCATTATTTAGCACTCAGAAGGTGACATACAGAAAGGAAGGGTGTCTTTTCTCAGATAGGTGTAAAAAAAAAAGGTGGGTAAAAGGAGTGAGAAAATGAGGAACAGATCAGGAGATAAGGAAGCTGAGTGGAACAAAAGCAGACAATAGAAGGGTAAAGAAAGAAAATAAAAGGATAAAGGAAGAAAATAGAAGATGAAACCAATGCAGAGGATCACATCCACTGCTGTGTCCAATTAAAGGCTTCAGATCTGCTGAATGATGAAAGGGAGATTTACTTGGGAGAAAAATAAAGGAGCGCTTCTTGCTTGTGGCAGCTGAGGCTGCAAAGCCCCCGGCTGACGGGGCAGGATCGGCTCCTGTTTACCCAGCTGAGGTGTGGCTAATCCTGAGCGCCGCAAAGAGCGGAGCTGAGGAGTGAGAAGGGGCCGGGGGGGGAGCACGGGAGACAGGGCTGTGTTTGTACAGCAGCTGACAGGCAGCTGCAAGCCCAGGCAAAAACACGACACGCTCCCGAACAAGCAGCTCTGTGAGCCGAGGGCTGCTCCCTGCAAAGCCTGCCAGGAGCCGCAGGCAGCAGGAGCAGGCGGGGCTCCTGCGCGGGGCTCCACGTGCTCCGCAAAACACTGCCCTGCCGCCCGGCCTGCGGTCCGGGTCGCTGTCCTCACGGCTGGCAGGGCTGCTCTCCCTGCCTGCAGCAGGCGGGGCAGATCTGCAGGCGTGGCTGGAGCAGGAGGAAGCACAGGTAGATGTGTTCTTACGTCCTCAGGTCTTGTAGGAAACAACCTGGCGAAAGTGAAAAGATGCGGGCAGACAACAGGGGAGGAAGGCTGCAAATGAGCCCTTATTCACAGCTAAAGGGACTGCACCTCCCTCTGGGCCAGGGGGAGGTTCTGGGGTTCTGTCAGGTGAGTGGTGTGTACAGCACAGTGTCAAGAAGCAAGCCCTGCTCACAGAAAGGACCCACATCAGATCTTGATGCAGGTGACCTCCCTTATGTTTTCTGCCTCAGTTCTGAGGTGAGTTAGCAAGAATTGGAAGAGAGCTTCCTAAACTGGACACAGATTACCACACAAGCCCCTAATTACTGCCCTGGCCCTACCACACATGCTGAAGGAGGTGCTGGGGCTGCATCCCTGGGTCCCTGGGAGACATCTTCAAGAGGTACAAACAAACCTGGCCCAGAACATGGAGCGAAGGGAATGCTGTGGTAGACTGCAAAGCCCTGTTAGGAGCTGAGGGGCAGTTGAACCCACATGTTTTCACTCTGTGTCTACTCTGGATGTCTGCAGCAAGAGTCAGTGGTTTTACTGCTGGGGCTCTCAGGGCAGCAACCCATTGCCAGCATGTAGAGGGACTCAGAACTGGAGCTGCAGCTGCTTAACTCTCCAAGAGCACTGGAAGACTGCAGAATAGGTGGGATCTACTATTATTAGCTGATCTGTGGGGCAGGACAAGGAGGTGAGAGGGAACAGTGAAATGTGAAAATGCCTGGAGGGGGAGTTGATGGCAGAAGGCAAATTGGGTTCATGCTCTAATAAAGGCTCTGTTGGAAGCTGGACAAAGTAGTTGGTGTGATGGGAGATCCCACTGAGAAGGAGGGGTGATTGCAGAGGACATATGGAGTATGACTAACTGAATGCATGTTGTAAAAACATGTTAGTATCAACCTCCTGGCAGAGAGGGAGAGACACTTGGGAGCCTTTACAAGGGTCACGCAGCTAAGCGCTAGGAAACATCCCTTGGAGGAAATTTGTGAAGCAGGCAGGGGAGGTGGGTGGATACCCCTGCCCATCAGCCCACTCTTGTTTCTTCTAGGGAGCTCTTCACCGCTCCAAACAGTGTGTATGGGAACTGTATGGAGACATCTGGGGATGTGCAGAGCTATCAGCTGGCTCCTTGCCTGGAAGTTGTTGTCGCTGCTGAGAAAGGAGGTAGCACAGCGGCAGGCAGAGTGCTCGGGGAGGACACAGCTGCCCGGCCATCCCGTGGCATGCCCTGCTCCAGCCTCGTGTCCCCTTGGCTGCGTGCTGCCCCTGGCACTGGCTACGTGCGCTTCTCCATGGCGGGGCTGGACACCTGACCAGGCAACAGCCCGGTGAGAGCGGGCCGATGGCTCTGACAGATGGGCTCCATTGAGGACACATGTCTGGCTTGGAGCTTGTTTTTGTTTCCTTTTGAGGGAAGGAGGAGCCACGGGAGAGGAGTAATTGAGTGGCTGAGCCGGCTCTCCTGGACACAGACCGCGGTGCCAAATGAGCTCTTGCTGCGGTTTCCGCTGCGGCTCTGGAGGCTGCAGCCCAAGGGGCAGGAAGTGGTTGAGAAGGAGCTTCAACTGGTGTGCCAGCAGTGCAGAATCGATCCAGGATGAGAGAGAGACAGAATCATAAGGGGAAGGCTCTGATGGGTCATGGGATGAGGAGAATGTATGGCTCTTTGCCAGCACAGGAGCTCCTGCAGCAGCTCCAGCGCAAGGCACCAGTCACCAGGAACTTCCTTTGACAGAGCAGAGGTCCTACAGGAGCCAACATCCTGCATCAGTGCTCACCAGCCTCCACCTAGGGACACAAGTGACTCCAGGTGGCCTCCGAGAGCTGCTTTGGCCAGGAGAAACCAAGGGAATAAGGAGCTGCTTTTGAGCTGTGATCACCCTGGATTTCCTCACAGGGTCAGGTGTGTGTGTGAGAGAGGAAGGTGTGCTCGGACTGGTGCTTTCCTGCTACATCAGCCGTGGTTGTGGCTACTGAAGTGTGTTTTAAAAGGCCACAAATATGCTTCTGTCCAGGAAGAAGTGAATCCTAGAGCTGTGGTGATTCTCCCCTTGCCTGCCAGGTTCTGGGGGATCAGAGCAAGTGAGAGGTACAGAGAGGGCGGGACGGGCAGAGTTCAAACCTTCTCATTACGCTTTAAGATACAGAGATCAAAAGACAACTTTACAAATTAATAAGGCCTCCACCTGGGCAGAGCCTCTCTCGGCATGGATGGGCGGGAGGGGAGCGTGCGGTAATGAGCAAACTGCCTCTTCTCCACCAGCCGGTAGGACAGGTTCTGGGCTCCTGCAAACAAACCCTGTGGTCTAGCTTGTTAGAGTTCATGAGTGTTGTTCCATATTCATACAGCATTAGCGCCATCAGGCCCCATGTTTAATCAGACTGTGAGTTTGTCTTAAGCCCTGCAGGCGTTGGAGGACCTTCCATCAAGCATGTGCCAGAAGCACACACACCAAATTAGTGCCTTGAGTAAGGAAGGGTCTTGTGAGCGTGGTAACAGGGTGAGGATCAGAAACCTGCCACAGAAACCTGGGTTATCAGAGGAACCTGGATAATAAAGCTATAAAGTACACAATTTAGTGCTTTGTGTCAAGGCAGGAGCTTGAAGAGCTTCCTGAAAAAGAACAAAAGAGCCATGGCTTATCTTGTGTGGTATCTCCTTGGTGCTGAGGCATGGTCAGGCTGCTCACAGCTTCTAATCCATCAGGGGTTTTGATTAAGCATCGAGGTGTACCACCGAGTGTGGGCTCCTGTTACAGGTTGGTGCTCCCAAGCAACAGGCCACAGAGGGCAAGTCTGGGATGTGGACTGTGCCCCATCTGTGCTGGGCAGTGCTCTGAGATCAGCACCTCAGGGAACCACCACCACGAAGGACTTTAATCCTGGCCCCAGGTTGATGCTAATCCATCATCAGTGAGGACACAGGTATTTCCCAGGGTAATTCCTGCAGTAGCATTTACAAAAGACCTTTGGAAGTGGTGCTGTTACCGCTGGCTGGTGCAGCTGTGTGTGTGTAAGAGGCCAAGCCTGCATGTCTAGCTTTTGGATGGACAAAATGAAGGGAGATATGTCCTTCCCTCGAACCCCTCCAGCCCTTGGTTTCCCATCTGCCAAATGAAGATGAAGGCAACACCTTTTCTGCTGGAGATAAGCATGGATAAATCCTTAAAGACTGCAAAGGATTCAGAGAGGGGGTTATATAAAGGTGCTTATATTAAGTACCTTACACAGACACACCAGCTCTAAGCTGGGTATAATCTTGTTTATTTAGGTTAGAGCAAAGGACTTGAAGTTAAACTGGCTGGAATCTCATCTGAGCTCTGACAGGGTCAGCAGCAGGTAGCAGGGCAAAACCAAGGGATGGTGCTGCCCTTTGCCTTCTTCCTTTTAAATCAGAAAGTTTTAGATATCCTGAAGGGCTCTCAGTAGCCTTATGGAGCTTTCCATGCCCCAAGGATATATAGTATCTAGGTTTCTTGGTTAGTCCTGAAGTTCCCAATTCCTAAACATCAGCATCCCTAAGTGTACAGTATGTGTTTAAAAAAACTGTTGCCCTTTTGGTGGGAAGGACAGAGAGTGTGGAAGCCTTTTGTTTCTCAAGAAATGAAACAGAGAAGTCTGGCTACATGCAAGGATTGTCCCAGGCAGTGGATGTCTTCGGCAGCTGTTGGAAGCCGTGTGCTGGCAGGCCAGGGGCAGTGACACTGGCTGGGGCTGCAGGAGGTTAGAGATGCTGGCACAAGCCCTTGGTTATCCTGTTAGAGGGATTAAGAGCAGACTGGGGCTTAATCCACTGCTATAGTGCCACAGATCATTTCTCCTTCCCACTCAGAGTGGCTAACACGTGTGGCAGGATGGGAGGCTTGATCCCACACGGCAGGAAACTTTCCCAGGACGGGTGCTGTGGCCTGAACCACAACTTTGAACTCTAAAAAAGAGTCGTGCCTGCCAAGGATGGGGGCTACCTCTGTCAGGGATTTTTTGGGGCCTCTCAAAACCGAGGTGAGATAGGAAAATCATGTTGCAAGGAGTGTTGTGGGAGCGTTTTGGGTGGGGAATCCCTCTGGGGTGTAACAGCTGACTTTTGAGATAGACCTAAGCCAGTGAACTCCTTTACAGAACAGATAGTTGAAACAATAGGAGGTGCTGCCTAAAGAAAGATCCATTCAACGGCTGAGCAGGACTTTGCTGAGGGCTGAGGGACTTCTTTACTACCTGATTGTGTTGGGGAGAGGTCCTGTGAGTTTCTGAGAGGGAGTGGAGGAAAGGAACATGAAACTGTGCTGATACCAAAGCTGTCATTGCACATTCATCAGCCGTGAGACGCACCCTGGTCAGTTTTATGGCAGATGGGGGCTTTATGCTTGTGCAAGGGATCACCTGTGCATTGTTCACCTCTCTTGTTCACAAGAAAACACCTTTGTATAAGCTGGAAAATAAATAAGATTGCATCAGAGAAATGCATGTCCCCCATCTCCACGTGTTTTCCTCTTTATCACCCCAGGTATGAGAACCAGGCTATCTGCTATCAGCACAGCTTGGAAAGGGTTACACACAGCAGAATCTGGCAGATATCTGTGCAGAAGAAACCAAACCCAGTGGTAAATACTGCAACAGCAAGGCCTAAGTAGTCCCTGCAGAAGGGAGTGAAATTACGCCTGACCTTCGACCTACCCAACTCTTTCAAGCAGAGCCATCCCTTGCAAAAACTTGGCGGCTGTAGGAGCCCGGGCGTGGTGTTTGCCTGTGGGAGCTGTCTCTGCTCCTCGTTTCTTCCCCGTCCTTGACAGGTTGTTCCTCTCTCTTCTCTGCCACACATGTTCAGAGCTTCCCTCTGCCCGCTGGGACAGCAGAGACACTTCCCAAGTGTAGTTTCTCAGGGGATGCCCCTCTCCATCGCAGGTCTGCGTTCAAAGAGCTGCTGCTACTTGCAAGGAGCACTGTCCCTGTGGACAGCACTGCTCCATCTGGCCTCCACAACTCGCTTTTTAATATCCTTTCCCATGCGCGTTCTTAGGACATTGGCATTCATGCCTCTGGGGACAGAAAGAAAACATTTTGCTTGCTGTTTTTAGAGAGGCTGATGCTTTTTCTGCAGCTCCCTCTGGGTCTTGCATTCTCTCCGAGACTAATCCAGCAGTAGCCCCTCAAAAGGCCGAACAAACACCCTTGTCCTAGTTGCTTCTGCACAGCCCTGGGAATCTTGCCCTGCGCTCTCCTCCTCCTGACCTTGTTTTCCTCGGAACACCACAGCAGTAATTACCCTGAGGTTGAAGGGTTATTCGAAAGCAAGTACTGTGTCTTGTGTGCTCCCTCCTTTCCAGCTGTTTCTCCCTACGCTGGAGTTAAACCTGGAGTTTTCTTTGTGTTGTTACTAATTTAGGGAAACACCAGCAGCGAGGGTGGTGGGTGTGGGTGGGAATACGTGTCCAGTTCCAGGTGTTTCTCATTCTCTGGTGCCCTGAGAAGTCGCCAGTGCAGCTGGACCTGCCACAGGGCCTCTCCCTGGGGTGCTGCTCGTACTCTGGGTGCTCTCATGGGCACTGGTTGACTGGGTCTGACAAAAGCATTAGCTGGGCACTGGAGTGGAGGTGGGAAGACTGGTCAAAGTGCACGGCATGCAGCTGGACTGCCCAGCTCACGGGTGGCTGCATTGCCAAAGGCAGAAATGTAGCAACACTCTGGCGGAGTCAACACATAAATATGAGCAGCCCAAGTGTCTGAGGTGGGTTAGTTAATGCTGAAATGGAGGGTTTTGCAAGAAGAGATAAAATCAGCCTCACGTTTAGGAGGAGGAGAATTTGGAGTGGATTTCCATTACAAGGTCAAATGATGCAGCATTCCTGTACTGTGCAGTGCTCTTTTCCAAAGAATTTGCTGCTGAATATGGATTTAGCCTGAATATGCTTTAGCCTTCCAGGGCTAAATATGTTTCCAGGGCAGAGCTCCCCACAGGGCACCGGTTCCTCTCAAGAGCATGGCTAGGCTTTTCCAGCTCTTGGTGGCCGGGCACAGCTCAAAAAGGAGCTAGTTTGTGGCCAAACCAGTGGAGCTGTGGTGCAGTGCTTTGGGCAGAAAGCTGTTATGTCACTCCCAATCCCTTTCACATATTCGCCAGACCTGGCTGCAAGCTGTTTTCCTTGATGCTAATTAAAAGGAACTTGGGAAAACCCCGTGCCACTGGCAGGCTGGATGACAAGGATGGCATGGGGCACTCCTGCTCACTGTCCATCGGAGGGCAAGCCCTCTCCAGCTTTCATCCCACCCAGGAAGAGAAAAGTGGGGTTTGTGCTGCAAAACAGCTCTTCCTTTGCCAAGCGCTGGCAGTCCCCAGTACATTCCGGTCCAGCTCTGCACCCTCTGCCTGCCAGCCAGGGCCAGGAGCCACGGGCACTGCCAGGTTCAGGAAGTCCCTACCGGCCACCCGAGGGCCAAGATCTGTCGTGGGGTGTGCCAGCGGTCCCTCTCACTGAAGCATCACCAGCGTGGCTCTCACTTCCAGAGACACCTTGGCTGCCTTGCGGCCCGAACCCCCCGCGCCGCTCTCCCCCGGGGGCGCGGACCCTCGGCCGGGCTGCGCGGGGCCGGTCCCGCCCCGGGGGCGGGCGGCGGAGCACGTGGGGCC
>VXBQ01015638.1:962907-978255 GCA_013400175.1 Phainopepla nitens | reverse complement strand
CACCCTCCCACCCAGGCTTGGCGGTCCTGGTGGCTGCAAGGGCTGTGCACGCCATCCTCACTGCACTCCACTCACCCTCCTCTGCCCTGCGCAGGCCAACCTGCTGCGGAAGATGCGGCTGAGCGGGATCATCACGCAGGGCGCGCGCCGCGTCGGGCAGCAGGAGTTTGTCCGCGCCTATAAAATCGCCTACAGCCTGGACGGGCGGGAGTTCACCTTCTTGAAGGATGAGAAACGGGATGTAGACAAGGTGGGCTCTGTGTAGGGGGTGGTGCTGTGGGTGCTGAGGTGGCTGTGTGTGGGAAAGTGCTTTTGTTCCTGGGGCAAAGCTGCGTTGGGAACCGATGGGAACTCTCCTAGCAGTGAGATGGCACTGGCGGTTCCAGTGCCAAGCAATAATCCCTGCCTCTGTTTAATTGACCATAATAAGCATAACCAAAGAAGCAGCACTGACTTATTTGGGTCATTCAGATAGTATCTTTATCACTGACACACTGTGGGAACTGGGCTTGGTCTGGGAGTGCTACTGAGCATCTTGGGTATCTCGGTGTTATATCTGCAGCAAGCACCAGCTGACAGCGTGTCTCTCAAAGTGGGAATACTTGTAGATTGCAGCGCTCTCCACTCCCAGTTCTTTATGGCAAATGTCTCCTGCTGACTTTCTGAGCTTCCAGGGAATGGTTGGGATTTTCTGCTTTGCTTTAAAAAAATAGAAAAATTCCTCTTGTTTCTGCAGCAGTGGAAAAAGTGCATGAAAAACAATTTGATTCTATTTATTATGTTGAAAAGAAAGAAGCAAGCCACCTCTGTGTTTGTCATGATTTGAGGGGCATTGTGGTAGTGGGAGTGGTGTTGCTGCATGTGTGGCTCTGTGTGGGTGAGGACGAAGCAGGGAATGTTGCAAAGCTCTGTTGCGAGTGTTGGAGCTCCTCCAAGGTCCTGCACTGTTCCAGGGCACAAAACCAGAGCCCAGCTTCCCCCTCTGTGCTCTTCCGCCATCGGCAGTGCGGGGATCTCTGCGTCTGCTGCGCAAGGGATTTGATGCAGGAGATGTGGGGGAGCTGGGGCACTGAGCCCTGGTCACTGTTGCAGGTTTTTGAGGGGAACGTGGACTACGGCACCATGCGGACCAACATGTTCAACCCTCCCATCACGGCCCAGTTCCTCCGCGTCTACCCCGTGATGTGCCGCCGCGCCTGCACGCTGCGCTTCGAGCTCATCGGCTGCGAGATGAACGGTAAATGCCGGTGCCTGTCCCCTCCCGGCGCTGGGGGCAGGGGGTGACACGGGCCAGGGACAAGGGATTTGTCGGTGCTTGTTTTTCCTCCTGCTGATGCCTGGGAGTACCCAGGGGTGCGTTTGGGGAGCACAAGCCGTTAATCCCATCGGCTCAGCCAGCTCGAGCTGCATTCTCACGCTGCTAACACCTTCCCGAGCCGGGAGGTTTTACTGTGCCCCCTCCCCGTCTGAGCTGTGAACCCGCTGCTTTTCCTGTCAGAGAGCTTGAAAAGCAGCGGAGGATCAAAGTCCTCTGGGAAATGTAAGGGATTGTCAGCCCAAGCCCTTTCCCTGTGCCTCCTGCATTCCTGCCCTGCAGCACATCCCTGGGAACCGAGTGGGACTCGCATGTGGGTGTGGGAGTGGGACGCTGTGGGGGCTTGGGTCCTGTCCTGCTGCTGCGTGGGTGTGGTGCCATCCGTGCTTTTGTCTGGGGATATCTTTGCGTTGCTCTTTCCACATCCTTCTCTGCCTCCTGCCAAAGCTTTCTGTGTTCCAGGGCTGGGCTGGGCTGTGCTGTGGGGACATCCACTCATCCCTGCAGCAGGAGGCAGTGTGAGCCAGGGAATAGCTGGGAGCTAAAAATCCCGGGAAAAGGCAGCCCTGCGCATCTGCTGAGCATTTCCCTGCCTGGCCCTGATGCCGCTCTGGGCAGTGGAATGAGAATGTGGGGATGGTTTCTGACAGGTCTGCGGGGTTTTGCTTGCAGCGGTGCTGTTGTCTTTTTCCTTTTCACCGCCTGTGTAAACTGTTGTGTTACAGTGTATTTCAACACGGCAGGTTGCTCGGAGCCTCTGGGCATGAAATCCCGCCTCATCTCCGACCAGCAGATCACAGCCTCCAGCGTCTTCAAGACCTGGGGCATCGATGCCTTTACCTGGCACCCTCACTACGCCCGCCTGGACATGACGGGCAAAACCAACGCCTGGACAGCCCTGCACAACGACCAGTCCGAGTGGCTGCAGGTGGGTCTCTGGTCTCTGTAACCTCATATCCCCTCACCAGCTCCTCCAGCTGTGCCTAGGGCCACCTCTTGTTTCAGCTGGAACAGCTGGGTTGGTGTGGCCAGAGCCTTGTTGTTGGTCACAAAGTGCAGCAATGCTCTCCCCGAGCGGGGCTCGCAGGGGCAGGTCAGGATGGGACCACAGCCACTGCTTTTAACAGCAGTCCTGCAGCTCTGGGTCAGAATCAGTGCTCATAAGGGCAAGGTGGTGCTGTATCTGCACCTTCTTGTGGGGGGCATCAAGCCTGCAGCAGCCCAGTTCTGTCTCAGCCCCTGAGGAAATGCCATCCCAGCCTGGAGTGACCATCCCAACACCCTCTGGCTGCCCAGAACACCATGTTTCTTTTTTGCAGGAAAAAATCAGGCTTGCTTTTCTCTTACCAGTCTGGAATAGAAACAAATAGTTTTGAAATTTCCTTCTCAGTTTCCTTTCCTCCCCTGTTTTTGTACTTTTCACATGATTCCATGACATAATAGGACAAAGCAGTTTAGATATTTGTCCTGCTTTTTATTTGGGAAATGATTAAAAGCAGCTGCCTCACAACTCTAAATAAACCAGCTTATCGAGACGTTGGCTGATGACGGGGTCGGGATGACATGCTGAGTTGGGCTGTTGCACCACAGGCTGCCTGTTTGTGGACGTGTGTGTGGATTTACATGCACACTCAGGATTTATCTGTATTGTGTAGTTGGAACTGCCCTCTGTGAGCATGAAAACAGAACTAAATTAATGAGGCTTTCAGCTCCTTTGCTGATTTATCCTGTAACGTGCCAGCAGCAGTAAACACAGTGTGGCAGAGTAAAGAGAATAGAAACTGTCTCACTTAGAACCCGAATGTCAGATTGTGTTGAACTGCATATTTTCTCAGGCAGAATTATTTTCCAGTGGAAATGCATTTCCTCTGTGAATCCTGTATTTTTTTGACTTGAGATTTTTTGCTGTCCTTCCCACACTGATGTTTCCGGCAAAAAACGTGGAGATGTCAGGGGTGGGCAAAGGAGCTGAGATGGGTTTGTGCCCACTTTTGGTTGCTTTGAGGGGTGCTGGGAGTGTTGGAGGATCAAATATTTCACAGTCATGTTCTGTGATTTGTCTGGCATTGGCATGGGGGTAAAAAAGTGTTTTCTCCATTCTTGACCCCTGAGGGCCAGCTCTTCCTGGCTGCCTCTGGGGCATGGAGGGTGCTGTAGGGTGGGAGCACTGCTCCTGCAAGGAGCTGTGATGAGCCTTGTCTCTGCCAGATTGACCTCCGGGACCAGAAGAAAGTGACAGGCATCATCACACAAGGAGCCCGTGACTTTGGGCACATCCAGTATGTGGCAGCTTACAAGGTGGCCTACAGTGACAACGGCACAAACTGGACCTTGTACCGGGATGCCCAGACAAACAGCACCAAGGTGAGTGTGGGGGGGGCAAGGTGATTTCCCAGGGCTCAGGCATGCCAGGGTGGGGAGGGAGGAGTGGTGGGGCTGAGGTCATAGAATCACAAAAATATGCTGAGTTGGAGGGTACCCACAAGGATCACTGAGTCCAACTCCTGGCTCTGCACGAGACACCCCAAGAGTCACACCACATGCCTGGGAGTGTTGTCCCCCAAAGGCCTCTTCTGTCAGTCGGTGCTGTGACCGCTGCCCTGGGGTCCTGGCAGCACTGATACCCACCTTTCTCCTCTAGATCTTCCATGGCAACAGTGACAACTACTCACACAAGAAGAACGTGTTCGATGTGCCCTTCTATGCCCGCTCCGTCCGCATCCTGCCCGTGGCCTGGAACAACCGCATCACCCTGCGCGTGGAGCTGCTGGGCTGCGATGAGTAGGCAGGGGAAGAAGGACGGGGCTGCTCTTCCCCGCTGCCCAGCCTGCACCCTGCCTGCCCCTGCCTGCTCCTGCTCTGACCTCACACCCCTCCCTCCATGTCCCCACACTCAGGAGGCGGCCAAGAGGGCTCCCGTGCCCCGCATTGGTGCTGGGGCTGCAGCACTGCACTTTACGGGGGCCCTTGAGGTGGGATGTGGGGACGGCTCCTGCCCTCTTGCTGCTCCAGCCAGGGCTGAGACCCCCTCCTGCAACTGAGGTTTTCTTAGGGACACCATCCTGCAAATGAGGCCTTGCTGGGGGACTGTGTCCTGCAAACAGGGCTTGGATTTATCTTCTCAGCTAAGCCTGGGGACAAATTTTCTCCTTGCTTCTGCTTCCAGCAGAGAGGATGAAGCCAGTGGCAGTCCCCTGCCTGAGCTGTGTCTTGGGGCTCAGCAGTTTTCAGGGTTTTAGGGCAGGCTCCCCTGGCTAGCAGCCTCCGACATCCCTCCTGCTCCCTACTTGCCTGCAAGCAGGGGCTGTGAAAATCCTCTGAAAAATCTCCGCTGTTGTCCCCTGCCCATTTTGTCAGGCCCTGAGTCTCCTTGCCTGCGATGTCAGCACCACATAGTGTGAGTGGAGTGATGAGACGGCTCCCGTCAAGAGGCACCGACTGTCCACTGATGGTGGCTCTACCTACTGGGCACTCTGGCAGGCACCCCAGCTGGCATTTTGGCAGGCACTGCCCATTCCCCTTCCTGGGATGCCAGCTCCAGCAACCTCCCCAGTCTCAGCATTGCCATCAGCCCCAGCTTACTGCAGTTTGGGGTGCCTAGCCGTCCCCTGTCCTCAGAGCCCAGTGGTGACCAGGGGGACTACGATCTGGTAGTGGGGAGAGTTGGTTTGTAGCCACAAGGATGTGGAGAAAAGGTGGGAAAGGTGGTGGTTAAACCACCCAAATGCAGTGGGCAGAGAGCCGTGCCATGACCCTTTTTTTAACCTGATTTTTTTCCCTTTACGTGGGGTGGAGGGGAGCCTCTTGCAATGCTCGGGCCCTCGGGATTAGCGGTAGGAGATGAGTGAGACCCAGGTGGGAGCACAGAGGGGCCGTCCCGGGCTGGCAGCGAGGCGTCCCCTGCCTGCTGGGTTGTGAAACAGCCGTGGGGCTGGGCTGGCAGTGGGTTCGCTGTGGCAAGGGCTGAGGGAGCCCGGGTGGGATGGCAGCGATGGCCCCACTCTGGGGTGTCTCTGACAGTATTAAAACCAGCTGAAACTTTGGGGGTGTTGGCCTGTCTGCTCTGTGCCTCCCTGAAGGCCATCTCCCAAAGCCCGGCTGGTCTAGCGATCCTCCAGGATTCCCTCTGAGCTCCTCGAATTCTCCATCCTGGGGGAGGGCTGGCTGCTGTGCTGGCCCTGCACCTCTCCTGCCTTCACACACCCTCCTAGCTCCATTCCTTGCCTGAAAAACAGGGTATCTCAGGGCTTTGTGTGCATCTTTCCCACTGTCTCCACCCTGTCGCAGCTGCTGGAGAATGCTCGCAGCTGGCCAGGCGTAGTGGGATGGGACTTGGGGAGGGGAAGCCTCTATCAGCACCCCACACCCTGTGTCTCCTCCTTTGGCTTTGATCCTGGAGCAAATGTCCCAGCTTGGAGCTAGATTGGCTCTTAAACCCAAGCATGCTCCCAGGGCTGGAGGGAGCTGCGAATTTTGCAAGGGCTGACTGCGGGGATGTCCCAGCAGGCTCTCTTGGGAAGGGCTGGGGCATGGATGCTGCTGGAGCAGGATCTGCCTGCACTGAGGATGTGATCCCATGTAGGTAAGGGGCATTGTGGTGACCAAGACAGAGAAGCTTTGCTCAGAATTTGTCCAGAATCTGCCACACTGGGCAGGGACCCCTGAAGTTGGCATGAATAGCCAAGTGTAACTTATGTCTTACCACAGCTCTCTGTCCCTGCAGCTCTGGACAGTCTTCTTGCACCTCTCTGCTGCCAGCAGTGCCCTGCTCAGCCAGGCATCTCCTCCTTAGGCCTTGCCTACAGGAGGTGGGCTCATGCCTTGCCCTGGGAGTGCTAGCCGTGGGCATCAGAGGAGCTGGGGATCTGCTTGCAAAGACTGAGCTGAAATCATTGTGGCTGTGGCTGCAGCTGCTTGGTGACAAATAGCAGCCCCAGCTAGAGCCAGGGGCAGGGGGGACAGTCTGCCCAGTTCACCTCCAGACATGCCACCCTTATCATCGGGAAGCTGAGGCAGAGATAAGAGCAGTTCGCTTCGAGTCCAGCCAAGACAGCTGTGAGCCAGGGGAATGGCAGAGGCTCCATGAGGAGGGTGACAGGAGCAGATGCTGCACATCAGAGCAGGGAATGCATCCTCAGCCCCCTGCTGCTGCCTCCCCCTGCCCACTGCTACCCCCCAAGCAAGCCCCTCTGATGGATTCTGAGCCCCTTCCCGGCCTTGTGGCATTTCCTTCATCCCTTGGAGCCCCAGGATGGGGGGATTGAGAGAGCCAGAGTGCCTTCCCCACCGCGCACAGCCCCTCACGGCTTGTCGCAGTGCCTCGGATGCTGTTCCCGGACGTGGCTGGGCTGCTGGGACAGCAGGAAGGCCGGGATGGCCGGCACGCTGCGGCACCCTGCTGCCTGCTGACCCTGCTGCTGCTGCTGCCAGCTGCTGGGAGCTGGTTCCTCAGGAAGCAGCTGTCAGGGAGAGCGTCCTCTCACCACCGCCCGGAAAGCCCAGCACAGATCACAAGCTCCTCCATCCCAGCAGGAATGTCAGTGTTCCTGCTGGAATCATCCTGTGCAAGCAGCATGTCACGGACAAATCTCTGCTGAGGCCTCAGCAGAGTTGTCAGGCGCTGGCTTTGAGCTGGGGAAGACAGAGATGACACTTTCATGGCTCCCATTTGGCCAAATGCTCAGCTAGCCCTAGACACGGGCCCTAAACATGCTCCCAGGTCAGAGCTTCCCTGACCCTGCACAACTTTGCTCAGCCTGAAACCTGTGGTCACATCTCTGGGAATAGAAAACAAAAAGAGGGCGAGAGGTGGGAAGGAATGAAGGAGACTCCTTCTTCCTCAGGGACTGCTGGTGGCCAGATCCTTCCTCATGCCTCTGCTCCCCGGGAGGAGATGGAGAAATCATTGGCCACATCCAGACAAGAGTCACGGTCTAAGGTGAGCCAGGAGCTGTTGCTTAAAATAGGTGCCTGAAAGCATCCCTGTCCCCTTCCCTGCTGCTGCTCCCCTCCTCAGGCCGGGCAGAGGATGGCTGCTGGCAGGCACCGTGGTGCAGGCAGTGCAGGACACTGTGGGGCTCGTTCCTCGGTTCTGGAACAATGGGATAGCCATGCCAGGGAGCAGCGTGCCCCGACAGGGCTGTCTGTTTTCTGCGCAGCCCGTGGGTGGAGGGAACCATCCCAATTGCTGGATCACTGGAACAACTTGGGCAAGCAGCTGCAGCGGGGCACTGGTGGCCAGGGTGCAGCTGGGACACCATCCCACCACCTCCTCCGGCCAAGTGGCAGGGCCGGGGGTAGCAGCGACCCTCGGCCAGGATGCAGTGGCCCCATGCCGGAAGATGTAATTGTCCCTCCATTGTGGGCTGCGGGACAGGCTGCTCCGGGCAGGCGAGCAGGCGGCGTGCCCGGCCGTCACACTCCCGTGTCCCTGGGCAGCCCGGCTCCGCCGCGTCCCTCCTCGGGGAGGGCCGGCCGGGCTGGTGGCTGTGCAGGGAGAAGGAGAACAAGGAGGAGCAGTGCTTCCAGACCCCGGGTCCCACAGCCATCCCTCGCCGGGGCTTCCCGCAGGGAGCACGGGCTGTCGTGCCGGCGCTGGCGGCAGATAACGCCGTTTCCTTGCTGGCTGCTCGCTATCAGCGCGGCGGCGACGGGCAGACAGGATCGCAGCCCGAGCGCTCCGTGCTGGGCGCTGCCGGGGAGGGGTCCTGGCCCCCTCCACCCCGCAGCCAGCCTCGGGCCGTTTATTTTTACACGGGTTGTTTTCTTTCCGGCTTGAAGCCATCCTGCACGGCGGCAAGAGCTGGACCGAGGCCCCCACGCCTCATTTCCTTGCCGTAAAACAACAAAGCTGGGGGCGAAGCAGCGCACTGGACTGGGACAGCGGGTCGACGGGTCAGGGCACACGCCGCATCGCGGTTCCTCTGTTTGTCCCATCTGTCTATCCCCTGACCGGCATCTCCTGGCGGTGCCACCGCCGTGCTGCCCTTCCTGAGGACTCGATCCTCTTGGAGCTGGGTCTGCCTGTCTGTGTGTCAGTGGGAGCTGGCATGAAGGGCATCGCCCAAGTTTAGGGATGATGCCCCCTCGGATGGGTGCAACTGGGCACCCCAGAGATTTTGCCCTGGTTTCTGTGCTTCTGCTTTGTTCCCACAGCACCAAGCAGACCCTGAAGAGGCTGAACACCACAGCTCAGGTGTCTCTCCTGAATTCCAGAGCTGGCAGGCACTGCTTGCACATTCTGGGCACAGAGCAGTCCGTGCCACAGCCCACCTGTCCTGAGCTGCTTGTGTCTGTAGTGCTCCTGCCACATGTGCGTTGGACATCACCTTTGTCTGGAGGCGGTGGCCAGTCCCCTCCACTGGGATGTGGGACAAGGGATGTCTTTTCTTCCCCGGCACTGTGGTTTCACCGGGGCTTTACTTGGAACATCACAGGATCCCAGCAGCCCCAACAGGGCACGTTTCTCCCCACTGCTGTCCCTTCCATGTCGGGGGCAGCGCAGGCAGCTGGCACACTGCAGATAAGGTGTGTGAACAGCGTGTGGGCAGCGTGTGGACTCACGGTGAGGCCATCACCCAGGCATGGTGGGCAGGCGGGGGGCCAGGGGCACCCACCCCAGCTCCGGGCTGCGAGCAGGGGGTTGGGAAAGGCGTGTGTTTCCCTTTAAGAGGCAGGCCCTGGAGCTGCTTCCTCTCAGCCCTGCAAGAGCCCTAAACACAGTGCATCTGCCTGCAGCCTGCCTGCACGCCTGCCTGCAGCCGGCCAGCGTGAGTAGGGCTTGGCCCCAGCGCCGGGACTGGGGAGGGCTGGCACCCGGGGTGATGGGCACCCTGCTTGCCGTGAAGGGCAGGGGGGGTTGGCATTGCCATGGAGGGAGCAGGACATCACTGTGGTAGGTGCCAGGCATCGCTGGGCTGGGCGCTGCTGCACGATGCTCACAGCACTGCGGCCGAGAACACCGGGCACGCTGCACATCCCTGCAACGCCGGCTTCTGGGGGGTCACCAGGCACTGGGGTGCAGGGGGAGCAGGGCTGGTGCCCTGCAGGCCGAGGTGTGAAGCTGCCGTGCCTCGAGCCCACCCTGCGGCGCCTGGGCAGCACGTGGCGGTGTCCCTGCGTCGGTGTCCCTGCGGCTCCGGTGCCAGCGGCGCCGCTGCTGCGCCGGCTCCCGGGGCTGTGCTGGCGCTCCAGCGGGCGCCGGCTCTGCTGGCCCCGGTGTGCGGCGAGTGTGGCTGCACCCCGTGGTGAGCAGGGGCACTGGCGGCAGAGGAGAGTCTGGGGTTGAGCAGCCTGCGGTGAGAGCAGCCTGGTTCACGCCCCGGACCCTGGAGAGCACCACCGTACTCCGTATTGGACCCTTCCGGGCTGAGCATCTGCTCTTCCACAGCCCCCTGGCCCGGGGTGTGTTTGCAGGCACTGGTGAGCCTTGTCTAAGCAGGGCGCAGATGTCAGATCCCCCCGGTGCTGGAAGGGGTCTGCCGGAGGCTTGCCGGGTGCCGGGCCCCCTCTGCCGGCTCCGGGAATGCTCACAAGTAGCCAATTCTGCTGCTAGCACCCTGGGTGAGCCCCGTGCAGGGCACCCTTGGGTGTCCTGGCCCCCAGAGCTCGGGGCAGTGCACATTTCTGGTGCCGTGGGGCAGCCAGGCTACCCCCCACCCATGGGACGTGCTTTGGCAGCCAAATGCGTTGCTTGGGGTCGGTGCCAGCCATGTCTGTGATGCAGATCGGCAGCCCTGGGCTGGGCTCGGGGCCCTTGGCCAGGACGGCGAGTGCTGCCGGGCTTTGTCGGGAGCCGGGGCAGCGGGGGCAGCTCGAGTTGAGCTCTCTTCCTCACTCCTTGGTCGGGTCGCACGCTCGGCTGCCTCTGTAAACCGAGCTTGCTGCTTTACAGTGGGGCCAGCCACTTGTCTCCCCCTGCACCCCTACGTGATGTTTTCCCAGTACTCCCTGTTCAGAGGGCACCCTGGGATCCCATTTCTCCAGCTGCCCCGTCCCCGACTTGGTCTCGGGCCAGGTGCTCCCCACAGTGGGCACCCCCACCATGGGCAGCAGCGGTGAGCGTGGTGCTGTGTGCTGTGAGCCGGGCCAGGTGTGGTGCTGTGTGCTGTGAGCCAGGCAGGAGGATGAGGATGGAGGGGACTGGGAGCACCGGCTAGGGGCGGGTCTGAGGGCACGGCTCAGGTTGCCTGCACTCTCCCCTGCGAGCAGGCGACCTGCTCTGCTAGCTCTTCCCAGCTCTCTCCTTGCACCCCTGGTATGGAGTCTGCTTGGCACCACTGCCAGGCAGTGCTGGCTTTCTCCTCTCTGTTTGAGGGTGTCACACCTGTCCTTTCCTCCTCTGCAGCCCGGGCTCAGGGTTCAGCCTCCCTTCCCAGCCATGCTGCTGCTCCCACTCCTCCTGAAGGCCACCCTGCTGCGCCTGGCCAGTGGCTCCTACCGCCCTTTCCACAACGGCTTCTACTACAACCACATCATGAATGACAATGGTGATGGGCAGGACAAAGGTATATCGGGAACAATGGGGGCTGGCAGGTTGTCACAGGAAGCTGAAGTATCCCCCTGCCTGTGGGTGGGGTGGAGACCCATCACTTGGTGGGGTGTGGGTCCAGAGCAGGTGGGAATGCTCCAGGGATACTTGGGGGATGCTCATGGTAGAAGAGGTGGTGGCTGGAGGGAAGGTTTGGGGATGCTGCTCAGCCCTGGATCCTGACCTGCCCATCACACCTTCCTTCTTCCCCACAGTAGATTACTTCAGTGGAGCCAGACTAATGGTGGAAACCTCCAAAGACCCTGTCTACAGCTACAATGGTGCCAATGTCACCCTGCCCTGCCACTACCGCTACGAGCCCGACCTGGGGCCTAAGCGCAAAATCCGCATCAAGTGGTCCAAGCTGCGGGACGACTACACCAAAGAGCAGGACGTGATGGTGGCCATTGGCAAGACCTACGTGGCCTTTGGGGACTTCAAGGGCCGTGCTCACATCCATCAGGCCGGCCGGCACGAGGCCTCGCTGGTCATCAGCGATGTGCGCCTGAAGGACGATGGCAAATACCGCTGCGAGGTCATCGACGGGCTGGAGGACGAGAGCGATGTTGTGGACCTCCGGCTGCAAGGTGGGGACAGTGAGCCTGGCCTTCCTGTCGTACCTTCTCCTTTGGGGACATGCCAGGGCAGGGGGGCTGGGGAGCTGGATCACGGCAGAGAGGGGCTGAGATGCTCGGTGTGATGGGGCAGTGGCTCTGTGGCCTCAGGAGTGAGTGAGCCCAGAGCTGTCTGCCCAGCTGGGACACCAAGGGTGCTCTTGGAGTCAGGGTTGGGAGTGACCCCATGGCCGCAGCATTTCCTGCCTTTACCCACCCACCTTCCCACTGTGCTGCACTATGGGGAGCTGTCCCCTCCCCTCCCAGCTCTGGGTATTCTGATGCATCTTGTGACGATCCTTGGTAACTGGTCCAGCCTCTCTTGCTCACTTGTCATGAGGGAACTGACTCAGCCCTGACACTGCTTTCAAGCTCGGGGCTGTGGAAATGTCCCCACTGCTTGTCCCTGCCCCACCCCCTTGGTCCCTGGACCCTGCCTCCCACAGTGACTCGTCCCTACCAGTCCTTGTGAGTGTGTCCAAAGCGGTGATGCCCGTGGTTCTGTTGTCCATCCATCCCCAGGACAGAGGTTCATTCATCCTCTTGCTGGTGGTCCATGTCTCCCCTGGGATCATGGGGATTTGTCCCCACGATGCTGACCCTTGTATCCCTGTTCCTGAAAGCTGTGCATCTCCATGACAATGATCTCTCCATCCCAGCAGGGGTGGTCCATGCCTGCCTGGGACCACTAAGTGTTCCCAGGACCGTGGTCTATACAACCCCGTGGTGGTGGTTCCTGCGTCCCCATTATAGTCTGTGCATCCCTGTGTGTGCCGGTGCTGTCCCCGTGAGGGGGTCCTTGTGTCCCCAGGACCGAGCCCGTGTGTTCCTGTGCCACCAGATGTCGCTGGCAACTCGCTGCTGGCGCCTGCGTGCCCGGAACGGCCCCATCCCTGCATGCCTGAGCCTTGTCTCCGCCACGCTGAAGCGGTCCCTGTCCCAGAGCCTGAATTTGACACGGCTCAGGGCCCCCTCTGGCTCCTGCTGGGGCTGGGCTCGGGTTGGGTGGGCTGCTCACCGAGCCAGCTGAGTCTCCCGTCTGCCTTCAGGCATCGTGTTCCCCTACCAGCCTCCCCGCGGGCAGTACAGGCTCAACTTCCACGAAGCCGAGCAAGTGTGCCAGGACCAAGGCGCCATCCTCGCCAACTTTAACCAGCTCTTCCAGGCATGGAGCGAGGGGCTGGACTGGTGCAACGCGGGCTGGCTGGCCGATGGCACGGTGCAGTACCCCATCCGCCTGCCCCGCAAGCCCTGCGGGGGCGTGCACCTCGCCCCGGGCATCCGCAGCTACGGCCCGCGCCACCGGCACCTCCACCGCTTTGATGCCTTCTGCTTCTCCTCCGCGCTCAAAGGTGGGTTCTGGGGCTGGAACGGGGGCTGGGGTGCTGGGGAAGGTGCTGTGCATCCCTCCCTCTTGGGGCACAGGACTTGGCCGGGGTGGGGTTGTTCCAGCGATGCTCCAGATGGGGATGCTCGGGATGACGCCCAGCACTGATGCTCCCCTCTCACGCTCCGCTCTCTCCCTCCTAGGAGAGGTTTTCTACCTGGACCGCCTGGCTGGGATGACGCTGGAGGAGGCCAAGCAGAGCTGCCAGGATGCAGGGGCCGAGATCGCCCGGGTGGGGCAGCTCTACTCCGCCTGGAAGTTCCTGGGGCTGGACCGCTGCAGTGCCGGCTGGCTGGCAGATGGCAGTGTCCGCTACCCCATTGCCACTCCCCGGGCCAATTGTGGCCCCGCGGAGCCCGGTGTGCGCAGCTTCGGCTTCCCCAGCAAGGGCAGGTTTGGAGTCTTCTGCTACAGAGAGAGATAGGAGCCGGGAGGGATCCTTCTTGGACGAAGGATGTTTCCTGCCTGCCAGTGCCCAGTGTCGGGCATTTCCAAGGGCTGTTTTGGGGGTGACCGGGGGGAGGTGGGATGGGGGGGAGATTTCTTTTTGTTTTGTTTTGTTTCCTTCCTTTATATTTTCCAGATCTTGCTCAGCAGCTGGCACCTGCAGCTGCTTGGTGTGGCTGCCAGCTGGGCAGCATGGGACAGTCCCTGTTGTGGGATGTGTGCAAGGATGATCCCCACGGGCTACTGCTGCCACCCCACTTGGCCGTGCCACCCCATGGGTGGTGGCCCCTTCCTGTGGTGGCAGGGTGTCACTGACACCCACCTGCCCTTCCAGGCTGGTCCTGCCTCCCAGTTCATGAGGCAAGGCCACGAGGGAGCGAGGCAAGGCTGGGTTTGGCCAGAGCAGAGAGCGGGCATCTCCCTTGCACCCTGGCCCCTCTTCCAGCCCCGTCCCTGTCCTGCTGAAGGATGCCATTGTGCCTGTCCCTGCCAGAGCACAAGTGCCTTATCTCCATGTGCCCCTTGCCTGGACTCCATTTGAACTCTGGTGCCTTCTTTGAGCATTGGCTATGAAAAGATGTGTTTTTCTGGACATCTTCTAATAAAATGGTGGAGAAAGCCCTGGAGTGACATGGCTGTGTCCCCATCTCTGTCCCAGCACAAGAGAAAAGTATGCTATGGAGAAAGGATTTGGGGATCCCTGGCTGTCTCATCCTTGGCTGAGCATCGTCTCATTAGTGCTGGCTCAGCTCAGCTCCTGGAAGGACCTCGTGTTCCCTCATTAGTGGGTGTTAATTAACCTCCTGGGTGTGAGGACTGGAGGCTGGAAGGTGAAGCTGTTCCTGCTGGCCACGGGTTTTAGGCATGTGAGTTAACCCCCTCCCAAATGGAGAGCTGAACAGAGAGGGCAGGATCCTGCTCGAGGGTCCTTCTTCAGGGGGTTTTGGGACACCCCTCCCACCTCCTTGGTCCCTTAGGTGCTGCCGGGGGCTGAGTGATTCCTCTGTAGCTTGGAGCACCCTCTTTGGGTTCCCCTTCCTTCCTTTGTGCCTTGCCATGGGAGACCCCTTTCCTCCCAGCCCACCAGACATCCCTCTCCCCTAAAAAAAACCCCAAACTGACAAAGTGCCCATTCTGATTTCGCTTTCTTTATTATTTATCATTCTTTCAAAATAGGATATGTTCAAAAATATAAATAGGTGCAGGGAACGCTGGTGCCCCGCACGGTCCCCTGGCAAGAGCACGTTGTCCTGGGACAGGGCACTGGGGAAGCAGAGAGGGGCCACAGCCCCCAGCACCCGGATCCTGGGTCTCAGCATCCCCTCCCTCCTCCCACAGCTCCTTCCACCACAGCCCCCCGGCCCTCCCCACCCGTCCTGACGTGCTGCAGCAGTAGAAGGATTCTGGAAAAAAAAAAACCAAAACCAAAACACAACCCCCAAAAGGTGCTGTTCACCCTGGAGATTAAATTACAGAAATAATTACATTGTTCATGGATAAAATCAGGAAAAAATAATCATCTTTATTATTTAACTTAACCCCCTGCCCTTTGTAAACCCACCCCCCTCCCTGTCCCCAAAGGCACGAAGATAATTGGAACCGGACGGTTAGTAAAAATGCTGAGATCTAATTCGTTTTGCTTTGGTGCTTGGAAAAACAATTTTTTTTTTTGTTATATATATATACACAAAGGTGGGTTTGTCTTTAATATAACTTTTTTTTTTTTCCTTATATGACAAAAAAAAAAAGCAACAAGAAGAAGAAGAACTCGACTCTGTTAATATAACTGTTCCGTTAAAAATCTCTGTTTCTCGCGTTCCCCCTCGGTCTCTCGCCCCGCTCTAATGGGTGGGTCTGTGCACGGCGCTGCCGCTGGGTTTCGACCGGCTCCTGGGGCTCCTCTTGTATAGCCTGCGCTGGTAGCTGGAGGCTGTGGAGGAGAAGAAAAGGCACCTTGTTGGCAGGAGCCGGGACAGAGAAGCTGCTTGTCCCATGCTGGCGGCCCCGGCCCCTGGCTGCCTGGAAAAACACGGGCAGCCGCAGGCAGCGCTGCCCG
>VXBQ01015638.1:920142-962897 GCA_013400175.1 Phainopepla nitens | reverse complement strand
GCCACCCCGCCCGCACACGCACAATCGGCCCTTCTCTCGCCCTGCCCGGGCTCGCTTCACCCAGGGGAGAAGGTGCCCGCGGCTCGGCGAGAGCCTGGGCAGGAGCATCATCTCCACGGCTGCTTGTCCCATCCCTTTCCTGAGCCCGGCCGGGAGGGCAGCTCTTCCCCATCTCACCCACTGCCCTAAATCCCCAACCCCGATACGCATTACGCTACTGTGTGATGTGCTCAGGGCACGGCAGGGGAAACAGCCCAGTCTGGCTGGCAGGGACGAGGTTTCTGTCTGATTTTTGCTGCCAGTCTCCCTGGAAGCTGGCGTGCTCTGGTGTGATAATTGCACGAGGGTTTTGGTGGAAGCAGCAAAAGCTGCTTGGGAGCAGACCAGGTCTCTTGATTGCTGGCGGTCCGTGTCGGGAACAGCCTGCAGCTCTCCAGACCCACAGCAGAGCCAAAGGAATCAGCATCTTGGTCTGCACCAGGCAGCCGCCCTTGGACCCTCCTCCATCCCTCCTCCTTTCATCCCCTCCCTGGGGCAGAGGTTTGTCCCTTAAGCCGCTATCGGCTTTCCCTGGCTGTGGGACCGTTGCTTAATCTGCCTTATCTGGAATTGCCCAGGCCATCAGAACCTGGCAAGGAGGCCACTGGACAGATGTGAATTGTCTGAGGCCAACAAAATTTTTGGGAAGCTACAGGCAATCAGGGATGGGACAGGGGTGTAAGCAGGCCTGGGAGTGGGCTGGAACACCAGTGGAAGAAGGCTGACTGCCATCAGCTGGAGGCCTGACAGAACGAGAGTCAGGAACCCAGCCCTTGCCTCGGCTTGTATCTGCTGCAGGACTCCTGTCTGCTCCCAGGCCAGGGGGACACCGGGGAAGGCCTTGGGGGCCCCATAGCTCTCCCATCCTATTCTCTCTGTTGATGCAAGTTGTGCCAAAACTCATCCTTTCAGAGGCCATTTATTTTTCTTTCTCTGAGTAGCCTGGGCTGTTGGTAAGCTCCTCGTTGCCCTTTCCTGACTCTGGAGCTGCCCCTACTCTGCCTTGCTGGGTCTCCAGGGCAGTCCTACAGGCCAGGCTCCGTGGTTCACACCTGCCTCAAAAGATGTCAGATCCCATTGCCCCATCAGAGGGGAAACCTCCAAGAAGTCAAGGGAACCACGGTGTCCCCTTCTGCCTGGCTCAGAGCTGTCCTGCACCCTGAGATGATGCCCCGCATTCCCAGCTCCTTCCAGCTGCAGGGAGGCACCAGCCCTGACCCGAAGGGGAGCAGGACGTACGCTTTAGGCAGGATATCCGTGGCTCCTCCCACTGCCCGTCGGGCTGGCACCGAATCGTGGGCACGTGGCGCTGGATGTAGCCTTGGTCGCACTGGTACCGCACCAGGGAGTTTATCTCGTAGCGCTCCTTCCTCCGACCGAAGGTCCTGGCGTTCTCCACCGCAGGAGGGTCCCCGCAGGCCACTGTGGAGAAGGACAGAGACAGGAGAGTGAGGGAGAGAGCACCTGCCTGGCTGGGCAGGCAGCTCTCACCCAGGGCAGGCTGGGCGTGCAAAGCCTCCTCACTCCCCCATGAGTGAAACCTTAACTCCCTTTGAGGCTGCCTCTGTTCACAAAGATCCGGGGCAGGGGCCTATGGAAATTCTGTGATTTGACATTAAGCAGGGGTCTGCCTCAGTGCTCCACTCCTGCCTCCGGGAGAGGCTGTGAGAGCTGAGCATCACAACAGCTGCTTGTGTCTGTGGGAGGGCACAGAGTGGTGTGTGGGAGTGATGCTGCAGCCAGGGTATGACTCTGCCTGAGGATGTTGAATCTGAACGGCTTGTCCTATTTATTTTCAAGTCCTTGTGAAACTCTCTCCTACAGCATTGCCCAGCTTCAGTTTCTAATTCCTTCTATCTCTTTGATCGCCTTTGCAGTAACAAAACCCACATTCCTGGGCATTGGGCACTCTGCTCCAGACCCTACAGCTACCTACTGAGTCCCCCATCCTTGTCAGTATGGCACGGGGCGCTGACCTGTTCCTTTCTTGCAGGTGAAAGGGAGGTGATAGTTGCAGGGGACGTCGTTCCATTCGCCTTTCTCGTGCCAGATCATCACAACGCAGTCCTCGCCCGCCGAAAAGAAGTTATCGGGTTGGTTGGGCCGCCAGTTCTCGTATTGCTGCCAGGAGAGGACAGTCCTTCGTCTAAGGTTGGGCCCTGGTCTCTCCTACTCCCTCCTTCATCCTCACCCCACCTCTCCCACACGTCTCTCCAGCAGAGCCCGTGGTTGCCAGCACTGCCCCTACACCAGTTATTTCTGTCGTGATGGTGCCCGGGACCCGAGCAGCTTTTCTAGAGGCTTGGAAAAACCACGACCCCTACAAAGTTTAGGATTGCCTCCACTCAATGCCCAACCCATGTAAGCCATGGGGCCCTTCCCACTGCCCCCCAAAAGCTGGTGCCTGCTCGTGGGCTCCAGGCTCACCAGGGAGTGCCCGTCAGACCAGCGGAAGTCGTTCTCCACAGCTCTGTCACTGAGGCCAATCCACTGGTAGTCCTGTGCATGACCTGGAAGAGCAGGAAGGGGAGAAAAGAGTCATGGCTGTCCTACACATTGCTGGAAGCATTTCATTGCCATCTCAGCTGTCTCTGGCCCTGGAGCCTCTGGGTCATGCAGTTGCCTCCCAGTCAATATTCCCTGATGCCTTTTTTCCTTACATCGTGTTTGTCCAGGTCCCTCCCCACCCAACCTGCCATGAGCATGGGATACTGCCCGTAGAAGGATGAGGCTTTGTTAGGATTCATATGAGCACCAGTGGGGCAAATGGTGGTTTTTACACCACTTTGGAAAAATCTACCTATAGAGTCAGAGTTCAGTGGTTGGACCCACGCCCAGTCTCAGGCTGCCCTCGGCACTCACTGTTCACAAATTCTTGTTCCTCTGGGGTGATGATACTGCTCAGGTGGGCTTGATGTTGTCGGCATCTGGTCTCTGCATCCATCCAAGTCTCCCTCTCTTCAAAGTGCCTGTAGCAGTGGCCCTGGAACTTGGTCCAGCCTTCCTCACAGTTTTCCAGGTCTGAAACACACAGAGGGGATGAAAAGGAGTTGTAACACGTGTCTGAAAGCTTTCAACTCACCTCTTAGCAGCTCATGCTCCCATGGCATGGGACAGCACATGGTCACTTTCACTAAAAAGCACACCCTGACAGTTGTCTGTAGGAATTCCCTCGGAAAATTGTCAGAAGGCATCCAAGACACGCAGAGAGGGCAGCCTGTGTGAAAGGCCCTGTGTCTGCAGTGATACAACCAGTGCTACTAGAAAGCTTGGATGATACAGACTTATTCCTGAGAAATTCAATCCCTGTGTAATGTTCCTAAAGTGTGCTTTTGAGGAACTGACAAGCAAGAACACCTCTCTTCCTACTTGTGCTGGCCTGCAGAGTTTTTTTTTTGCTTTGGAAAAAAACCTCCAAACCCCATATCCCTCTGTCCAGAATCAATGTATTTGTGCTGAAAATGAAAGAGGGAACCACCAGGTTTGGGTGGTTCCACTACTTGTTGTGATTCTGGAGCTCTGGAGGAGAAACAAACTGACCAAGATGGGTGAAAAGAAATGGAGACAGAAATTTACCATAGTGGAGAGAGAGAACTAAATCTCAATGAAAAAGCTTGGAAGCTGCTAAAGAAGTACGGACATTTCTCAGCTTTTCAGAAGATCTTTTACCATCTGAGAAATATTGAGGAACTGAACACACTTATTAAGAAAAATAAAACCACAGATGAGGGAAAGTAGAGACAAATGGAGAAACCACTGAAAAAGACCTTCAGCAGTTCCCATGCAATGCAACACCACACATCTGTCTGCTACATGTGACTGAAGGAAACAGAAAATGAAATGTGTTTAATCTCAGCCTTTCAGATGCCTGATCTACCATCCTTTCTCAGGCCCTTGCTGCTCTGAGAGTGGTGGGATTCGATGAGCCCTCATGCCTCTCTCCCTTTTCAGTCAAGTTTTCTGTACTCAGTTTCTTCTTTGTTAAACTTGGTAGGTCAAAGCACTTGTCACTTTCAGTAACACTAATTCCTCTTACTCCACCTTTCTGGTGTTCTTCCAGCTGGAGGTTGCTGGTACTTCATGGATATTGGAGTGATTGGTAGTTATTTGAGACATTAAAAGCATATCCTGCCTTCTTCAACAGATTAAATGGGTTATCTGGAAGTAGGTGAATCTCTAGGTGAACCCAAGGATTCTTGGGTTTTGCATGCAGATCTCTTGCAGAAAGTTAATGGAGAACTCGCTCTGTCTTTTGAGATTAAGACTTTTCCAGCATCTTTAATGGCATCCCTTGTCATCATAGACTGGGAATGTGACAGCACATGATAAAGAATCTCAGCAGGCCATTTTTCTAAGAGAAAGGCCATGCTCTCCTACATATTTTTTTTCTTACAGAAATATATGACAATAGCATTTTTCTTGGAAATGAAGGATGAAAATCTTGTTTCCTGGTAAGGACACTTCCATGGTGACAAAAGAGACTGTCAGTGTGCATTGTTCACCTACAGTGTCCTGTTATTCTTGGAGACCAACAGCAAGGATGGTCTGTCTCATGGGAATATGAAGATTTACATTCCCCACAAGTTTTGTGGCGCTGGCTTCCTCTTGCATCTCCCAGGCATCAGAGCCCATAATTCAGAGAAAAAAGAAAATAAAGTCTGGCTTGGATGAAACAAGATCATAAGCAGTCACCAGGTGGAAAGTCTCTGGTTGCATTACAGAGATTTTCAACAACAGATATCATGGGTGGGCAAATCGAGAACTGATGAGGTTGCACTGGAAAATTCATGTTAAGACAGTACAATTCCTGCCCAGAAGGTCCAATGATCCTGAGCCTCCTCCTTATGGTCTACTCCATATGTTCATACTGGAAGCAGAAAGAGATGTGGAGAAAGGGAAGGAGAAAATCCAACATATATTATCATTACTCATGCCAAGGTGAAGAAGATACTGCAACCTTATTTCTCTTTTGTTTGAGCAAGACAGGAGAACTTCCCCTCAGCTAAGCTGATAAAAGTTTGGACTTTATCAGCTTTAAGGAAAAAAGTATTTTTCTTTCCTCGTAGAAACAAAAAGAAGTATTAATGCAGGTCAGAATGCCTAATTTTGATGGAAATACAGGTCGCTTCCCATTTTCTCAAAGATACATTCCCTGCTGGTTTTGCCACAGGAAGCCACGTCATGGAGATGACAAAAATGTCATGCTCTGTCAGATCAGTGGGGATTCCTGGAGTGAGCAATGCTTCTCTCAGCTGCAACTTCCCCGAGAGAAACACAATCATTTTTCATGGCTCAACTGAAGCATCCTTCCACAAAATTCCAGTCTATCAGAGAAAGTTTGCCCAGGGTGAAGAGGTATTCAGAAAGTTCCTTACTGTTACAGATGAACAGAAAGACCCTTGATCCAACAAGAGAGCAACTTCTATGATCAACGTTGTTATGATCTGTGTGGAGCTCCACCAGAGACACTTAAAAAGAGAAAGCTGAAGAAGACACCAGAAGCTCCTGCTCAGGAATCTTAGAGGACACGGTGCTGTGAGGAACAAAATTATCAAATCAGATAGGCAAAAGCCTCAAGGCTTTTCCCTTGTGTGTTTTAAGCTGCTGTTAGAGGTTAGCTCTCCGAGATGAGGGCAGCACTGACGGGAGCACTGGGGATCGGTTTTTTGGGGGAGTAGCGTGGGAACAAGGTGGTGCAGCAGTTAGTAGGATTAGCTGAAGCCAGGGAGGCCGTACCGATCTCACACAGGTCCCCTCCGTAGCTGGGAAGGCAAAAGCATTTGAAAGAGTCGATGCCATCAGCGCAGGTGGCTCCGTTCAGACAGGGGCTTGAGTGGCACACATCAGTGTCTGCAAGAAATCAAGGGCTTCCATTAGGGCTCTGGGCAGGCAACTCCACCACCAGGAGAACTTGTTTCCTTGCTTGTTCAGGAGGGAATATCGACTGTTTTGGGGGGACTTGGGAGGGCTGTATTTCATAACATACTGCCACTGCTGCTGCTGGAAGAATGAAGGCAAGAGGCCCAACCCACCCTACGAGGAAGACATTGGTTTTCTGATGGTTGAACAGCACTCTGAAGATATCAGAACAAAGCTCAGCAGGATGTAACCAACACACAGCACTGGCTGTGGTAATTCTTCCTCGTCCGCTGCGTCTGCCTGATGTATCAAACACGCAAACTTGTGTCTCAGTCTCCACCAAAGGTCAATGAGGAAGAACGTGGAATTCTTTCGTAAGTGGTGGAAACATCCTCAAATAGATCTCTATCTCCTAACCAGTGTTCCTGGTTGTCCTTCCTCGCTAATAGTTTCTTCCTAACCATAATTTAGATGAAGTTCCATGTCAAGAAATCTCTTGTCAGTGAAGATGAAGACAGTGCAGAGAAGAAAAAAAGTAGGTTCAAAGGTGGTTCAGAGCCCCTCAACTTTTTCTCTTTGAGGATCTTAGACCTGGCTATGGGTGCTTGTTCTTTGGTGAGGGATACTGGAGTGCAACGACATTTTCTTCAGACCTGTCCCCACTGTGTGTTCTTCTGCTTGTGATGAGGATGGAAGAAGCTGGTACATCTTTTCCAGCTGTGGACTCCATCTTGATGGAGAGAAGTTTGGAATCAGAAGAAGGATCACTTAGAATGGAAAGATTTCAGATACATTCAACTCAGAAACAAGGAGGAAGACTAAGCAGGAAAATGGGAACACATCCACACAGGTAGGGTTAAATGATGGCTGGTTAGATCCTCATGGGAGACAGCGTTTCTTTCACACTCAGGAGAAGTGTAAGGCTTTAAAATTGATGACTAACACTCCACACTCTTCTTGTGGATGACACGGTTAGTGAGGAAACATTCAAAGATGATAAACATGCTAGCAGTGGAAATGGCAGAGCAGAGCAGCGACTCCCCAAGATCTGTGTTCATCTTCTGACTGGGGTGTATTTGGTTGGATATTGTTTTCTTGGAGCTGAGGCCCAGCTGCTCAGTGTCCCCAGGCACAAGAGAACAGATGGGCGTTATACCCCCTGTGGCTGTCTAGTGACTCAGTGGCCAAGGTCTGATACGTCATCTAAAAGCTGACATGTTCTGTAAAGTGCTTAAGTGATGGAAAAAATCCTTTCTGACCTTGGATAGTAAATCTATGTGTGCTTTGGAGCAAGGAGATTGTCATCTTTACTCTAGGCTGTATCACTATGAGCTGTGAAATCATTCCTCAGATGGCTGATGAGCCTCTTATTCCAATTTTGCAGTCCTCTGAGAGAAGGAATTTTTCACTCTCGATTGCCCTTCTAAATCTCACGAAAAGTTTTTGAATTTCTTTGTTCACTGCAAAACGAAGATAATTCCTGTTTCCATGATACTAGTAAATACTTTGAGACTTCCCAGAACAAAATGGGAGTCACAAGCCTAGAGGAAGAATAGAGGAGCTGAACTTGGCTGAGTATTGCTTATTAGTCACACTTGGAGTTCCTAGAAGATAGAGAGCATAAAGAAAAATGAGGTATCCTGAGGGGTGATTGCAGCTCAAGGGGCCCTTTGGGCTTCCCAACAGCAGTGGCAGCAGAAGTTCATGTGGATTCTGGTGGGCTCCAGCTGAACACGTAAGGAAAGGCTTTCCTTCGTTCGTCAGGCTCCGTGAAGTGGAAAGAACGCTGCAGAGGCGGGAGCGAAGCACTCACAAGAGCTAAAGCTGAATGTTTAGTGGGGGATAATGAGCCTTCAGCTGTCTTCAGCCTTGTGGAATAAAACTTGGCGTGTCCAAGATCTCTTCTGAGATGCAGGAGGCCTGCTGTGTGCTGCCATCCCTGGTCTTGGAGGAGAGAGGAGCAGGCACACATGTGCAAAGTCATTGCCACAAATTTCCAGCTGAGAAATAAGTCTGGAACAGAGTTTCCTTTTACAGATATTACATATAATATGGTTGCACATATTATATATGCAGTAAAAGCAAATCTCTGATTATGATATATATGTTACATATCTCTTCATACATACACATATATATTTTTATGCATAAAAAAAGAAAGGGTGTATACTTGTAGGTAATGTTGGAGAAACAAACAACAAATTCACGTGAGACACAGACTGGTTTTTTTTCCCCCAAAATTGTGCTTCAAATGGCTGGAGAGAAGATGTTTTAAACATGAGATGATCATAAACAAACTCTCCTTCAGCCTGTTGGGCTGCTGAGGCAGTGACCCTCTCTCCATCTGGATGTAGAATCACCTCACCAAGCTGATATCGGAAAACTTAAGTATATCTCCCAGGTTGGAAAAAGTGTTACTGATTCTGGTCCTCCCAGAAAATCTGCATCTCAGAGGTATTCAGGAAGGGTTTAAATGGCAAAATTGGCAATGACGCTGCCTTTGGAAATCCTGGCAAATTGGTTTGCAGGTGTTTCTAGGATAAGGCATCTAAGCCACAAACACGATTTACAGGAGGTGAGAGCTCCATTTAAAAAAAAAAAAAATCCATCTATCACACAACACTTAGCGGTGGTTTTTTTTTTTTTTCCATAGCCTTTTATATACCATGAACGTGTCTACTTCCACATTGTTTGGAGCTAGACGAGGTTAGCAAATCACCGCACACCTCTTCAGGCAGCTGCAAAGGCTGCGGCACGCTGGGTGTGCCAGCTCCGCTCAGCACGGAGCGAGCCCCCACCTCCAGAGCGCTGCCTGCCAGGTACCTTGACACTCAAGGGTTTAGACACGAGCTATTTATTTGCTCGGCTGAGCAGCCATCCAAAAAGTCAGCGCTGCTTTGCCAGGCAACTCGAGCGCTTATCAGCTGACAGGGAGACAAGACCACTGCTATTATTACCCCGAGCTAACAAAGGACAGCGATAGTCGAGGAATGCAGAAGGGAGGCAGCCCTCGCTTTCGAGAGCTGCAGCTGTAAAACAAAGACGGGGAGAAGATGACCCGCGGTGCCAAGAATAGGAAACCCAGTTAGAACGTGTTATTAACTCACTTCTTGAGGATAACGCAGAATTAGCAATTCTTCTAAAGAGGCCTCATATTGCACTTAATATTGCCCAGAAGTTGCAAAAATTCCTCAATTCCACTGTCACAACAGTTTCTATTTTTTGCTACTAACAGGACCCAAGGTCTAACTTTTCGATGCTTTTCTTTTTCTAATAAACCAATTAAAACAAAATGGCCAATGTAAACCAGGTCTTGCACCTGGAAGATGTAAACTGTTGGCTGGAGAAAATAAGGGGAGTTACACAGCTGCAACGCAAAGTTTGAATTTGTTCCACCATTTTCTTCCTAAGACTTCTTCTCCATTGCCAGATATACAATATATCAAGTCAGAATAATTTTCTTTTGGTACAACTAAAAACAAGAGAAGTATTCTTGTCATTGGTGATCATGGTAGGGGGAGGTTCGAGCTAGATTGTCTTTAAGGTCCTTTCCAACCCTAACCAATTTATGATTCTATGATTCTCCCAATGCCTTTGAAAACTTTTTTTATACTAGATCATGAAAATTGGAAAGAGAAACCTGGAAGAAATGAAAGAAAAGTAGATTGGCCCTGGTTTTGCTCAGAAGACAAACGGCATGTAAAAGTGAACATGCAGTGTCAGTGGTGAGAAGGAAATGCTTTTAAAATTCTTCATCTCAAGCTGAGACAACAATACCAGAAACAATGGTACCATTTCCTAAAACAGTGCAGTCTGCATTTCTCTCCATGGCTGCCTAAATGGAAGATGAGCAAGAATATCCACTGAACAAAGTCAGCTTTGGGCTTAAAACATCTACTGAGGAGAAGCAGCTGGTGAACAGAGAGAACGCTATCAGCTGAACCTTGAACAAACTGTAGTTTCCCTGAAGCTGTGAGTAACAGGTTTAGTAATATATTCTGTGATATTTCTATATCCTCCTGTTTTTGTTCTACAGAGCAGAAAAGGTCAGAGAGAAGGGCAGGGCATTTTGAGGATGCCCAACAGTGCCTGTTGTGCCCCTCATCCTTTCTTTATAGACCTCCTTGTAAGTGCAATTATCCAAACAGGGAATCCGAGACCAGCTAGATAATTATCTCCAAGAGACTGGGAAAAAAAAAATCCAGGTACAAATTAAATTTGCTTTTCAGAGTCTGCTGGGAAGTTTGAACTCCTGATCTGATAGCTCAAACATCAAAGAAAAACATTGGAGCAATTGTAGGGTGACTCCTAGAAGAAAAGAATAGGAGGAGTTGGGGAAACCAATTCTCTCACATTTTAAGTTAAATGCTAGTATTGAACACCACATAGCCAGCTACTGACTTACAATGAGCAATTAAGTAATTAAAATAGTTAACTACAATAATTGAACCAAAGCCACCATGCAGCAGAAGGGGCAGGCATTACTGCAGCCTTAAAAAAAACTCTATTTTACTAGAGACCATCAAGTTTCCAGGAGGACCTGTTGATCTGCTGGAACCTTCAATTTGTCCAACGCTCTCACGGAAGAAGAGCTTAGGAAATTTGGATTTCTCTGTCTCCAAAATATTATGTGTAAAAGTAAATGGACATGTAAATAACACTAGTCCAAGACTGTAGGTTACCTCTGCTGAGGCAGGTTTTGTTTAAGCAAATAACTTCTGATGCAAAGCAGAAAGTGTATCCAGGAGACATCAAATCATCTGTTCTGCTCAAAGGGTCTGTGCCTCCCAGCCAGGACTGGAACCTTCATCTCCTTTTTGAGAACATAATTTCCACATGGGGTGAAACATTCTGAATCAGGGGACTATTTTCTTGACTTTTTTTCTGGATGATTTTCACTGGATCAACAAAATTCAATCTCTTGGACTTGCAGGTTGTGAAGTATGAGGAAAGCCCATTAAGACCTTTCCTCATTTTTATTCTAACCTTCTGCTGTGTGGGGCCATAGGCAACAGACTTCATGGACTTGTTTAACCAGAGACAAGCAAAACTTCACATAAAAAGATGCCATGTCAGCACATTTCTCTTTCCCCCCACAACTGGAGTGAAATTTTTAAGTCATTGACTGGTCTGAGAGCTCCAAACCACAGCCTTTCGCTGAAGCATGTATTTTCAGCTAATAATTATTTGTCTTCAAATGCTACCAGAAGCAAAAAGACCCGCTGAGTTGGCAAAACCCTGGGTCGGGGAGCCAAGCCTATGGACAATTCTTTCAGCTTGTGGGGTTCCTGTCCTCATGAAGGAATCAAATGCTGACTAAAGACATGTACATACACAGCCTTCAATTTGGTTAAACACTAAAACATACTGGCACTCCAAGTGTTAATTTTTGGTCTTCTGGCTCTGGCTTTTAGAGATGCTTTTAGGCTCTAGCAGAGCAGAATAATATAATTCTTCTTAAATCATTCCACTAAATAGACTGCTAGATCTAACTGGAAGCCTCCAACAACAGGGCCAGAGGGCAAAATCCACATTTCTTCCTGTTCTTCGCTCTAAGCTCCTGTAAAACTGAACCAGTTTCACCCGTGCTTTAATGTCAGTCAAAATCCACTGCAACTGCATGAGCACCCATTGCACCCTACAGACCCTGAGCACAGCACAAGGCATGCAGATGGGAGCTGATTTTTTTTGCAAGAGCTTAATTTCAAGACTGGGAAGCTTCAAGTGGAAAGGCAGCCACAACAAGGGAAATGGCATTTTGGGATCCAGCCTATGGTTCCTCCTTGCAGGCTTTCCATGTTCACAATCCCCAGAGCTCTGTAAAAAGTAACAACCCAAAAAAGGAAACCTAAGATTCCTTTTCTTTCTTTCTTTCTTTTTTTTTTTTTTTTTTGTATTTTTCTTTTACTTTTTTGCCACCTGGATGAGTTTCCTTCTTACCCTGATCAGGACTGCCTTTAACTCTGTAGGGACACTGTAGTAAAGTTTACCAATAAAAAGAGAAGTTTTACCCTAGAATATCTTCCCTGGAGGGAGTAGCAGCCATACACATGTGTTCCAGCCCATTTCTAATTTATAAAGTGTAGAATTAAACTTCATGCCGTGGTTGCTTACCTCTTGCTGTCTCCTGCTAAGAAACCCCAGCTGCTACATTGTCCTCTCTGTGACTTGCAAATACACATGTTCCAATTTCAGAACATTTTTCAAGATTCTTCACACATGAGCTGCTGAACACATGGTTTTCTTTCAAAATACTTCACAAAAATGTTGGCTAACAAATGATCTGAGGAATCTGGCAATCGCCTTGTGGTTAATTTTTTTAAAAAAGGAGCAGTGGCATAAAATCTACATTTTGGGGCCAATTTTAAAAAAAATTTTTTTAAAATTTTTACTGAGCCTCACTGGCTTCCTTCATCCCCCCCCAGTGCTGCCTTTGCTGGCTTATTTTTGTCTCTGGGTTTGGACGTGGCAGTGGGCATGGCCCAAAAGCAGAGCCTACTTTTGCAAGGGGTTTTGGGTCCATAAGTCCTGTGCCAGCCTGGCAAGCCCTGGGTGCTGTGCCAGGCTGGACCCAGTGTTGAGGGAATGACCCTGCTGATCTGCCCTGGCCCACTCCTGCAGCACCCCCAGGATGGTCCCTGCACATCCTCTGCACAGACAGAGGCCACTGCAGGTGTGCTGTGAGCAGGGCTGAACGAGGGTTTGTGATTACCTGTGCTCTCAGAGGGAGAGAGCAGAGGGAAGTGCAGTGACTCACTGGAAAGGCTTTGGGGATGAAAATGACGTTACAAACCAGGCTGGGCTTCGCAAAGCCCTGCACTTACAGATCCTTACTGAGCCCAGAGCTGGCTACCCTGAATGGTGTAAATTGACCCAAAAGAAGCAGTTTAGGAGGTAATGTGGGAAGGGGTAGAATTGATGACGCTTCTGCCAGGAGGAAGTGAGCAACTCTCTTTGCACACACATTTTGTACCACACTTAAGCAACATGTGGCCCTAAATGAACATGTGGCCCTTTGAGAACTGAGAACATGCAGGACATTCATACGACAGCACAAGCACTGATGGCTTTCCAATGAGGCCTGTCCCCAGGTGCCAGCTCCTGATGGCAGCAAAGGAAAACCAAGCTATGTCCAGGGATGCTGCAGGACATCCTATGTTACCATCCTGTGTTACCAGGACTGGGCATCTCCCTCGGCCAAGAGGCACAATGTCTTGCATCATGTTTTTTTTCTCACTGCAGTGCACTAAGGCTTTCACAGCATGTGACCTCCTCTCAGGAAATGCTCCTCAGAAGGCCAGGAGAGTGTTTTCACAGTAAATGGTTAATCAGGCTTAAATATTGTGTCTGTTCTTGGCAGCAAGAGGGCCCAACCAAAGACAGAGCACTAAAACACTAAAAAGATAGGGCGGAGGGAAGGGCATTTATCAACAGAGCTGACAAAAGCTAGTGATGCTCTGAGCATTATCTCACACATTTATCCCATTGTAGCTGCAGAGAGCAGAGTAAAACAGACCAGAGGGTGGCCACGAGCTGAGCAATACTTGGGGCTGTAGGCAACAAGTCAGCCCACCATGGAAAGAGAAACAGAGCAGGAGTGAGACTAGCAGCCCATCTTCTCCAACTTCTCAGCTGCACGCAGGGTGGAAAACTCTGGCAGGTGGAGCCATTCTATGGAACATTGGAACAGGCTGCCCAGGGAAAGGGTTGAGTCAGCATCCCTGGAGGGATTTAAAAGACATGTAGAAGTGGTGCTGAGGGACATGGGGTAGAGAGGACTCAGCAGTGCTGGGTTAATGGCTGGGCTCGATGATCATAAAGGTCTTTTTCAGCGTAAACCATTCTGTGATTCTGTGATCATGACCTGTGGAAAACCCCATGTTTATGGCTTTCCATCAGAACAATGTTCTGCTCAAGTCTGCTTCCGTGTTAATGTTCTCTGCTGTATAAAAAACCAAAAGAAGTGACAGCTACACCCCCTTCCTCCCTTCCACAAAGCTTTCCCTTCCATATGAGACACATTACCTTCTGTAGTGGGTCCTAATGCGTCAATTGCTTCTTGGGAGACTTGGGGCAGGGCAGCAGTGGTGGTGGCCAGCAGATGGGGATTGTCTGGAGCAACAGCTGTCTCTGTCTCTTGTTCCGACACTGCAGGAGGGGAAGGCTCCATTTCAAGCTGAGCCTCTTCAGGGTTCCTGAGTCCCTGTGTTGGTTCAACATCTGGAGTCCTGGTACTAATTACAATGTCTGGGACAGAGGTTTCCCCTGAAATGCCTGCGACAGAGTGTGTCACAGCTCCAGATGTTGTGTCAGGAATCTCCTTCTCCTCGGGAGTACCAAAGGACTCCCCACTGGCCAAAGATGTGGCAGCTGTTTTGATGTTAGCAGCAGGCAGTGCAGATGCTTCCCCACTGGTTTCATGGACTGTGGATGCCTCTATGCTGATCCCAGGAAATGTTTCACCTCGGGCTTCTTGACTTGTGGGTGTTCCTATTCTAATTTCAGGAAATGCAGAAGTTTCCCCACTGACTTCTTGAACTGTGGATGTTTCTATGAAAATTTCAGGGTAGGCAGATGTTTCACTCCTGGCTTCTTGACTTGTGGGTGTTCCTATTCTAATTTCAGGAAATGCAGAAGTTTCCCCACTGACTTCTTGAACTGTGGATGTTTCTATGAAAATTTCAGGGTAGGCAGATGTTTCACTCCTGGCTTCTTGACTTGTTGGTGTTTCTATGCTAAGCCCAGGGAATGCAGATGTCTCCCCACTGATATCACGGACTGTAGAAGTTTCTATGCTAATCTCAGGAAATGCAGATGTTTCACCTCGAGCTTCTTCACCTGTGGATGCTTCTATTCTAATTTCAGGAAATACAGATATTTCACCACTGGTTTCATGGATTGTCGAAGTTTCTATTCTAATTTCAGGAAATACAGACATTTCCCCACTGATTTCATGGACCGTCGAAGTTTCTATGCCGATTTCAGGAAACGCAGAACTTTCCCCACTGGTTTCATGGACTGTCGAAGTTTCTATGCTAATTTCTGGGTAGGCAGATGTTTCACCCCTGGCTTCTTGATTTGTGTATGTTTCTATTCTAATTTCAGGAAATGCAGAACTTTCTCCACTAATTTCATGCACTGTTGAAGCTTCTATGCTGATTTCAGGAAAGGCAGATGTTTCTCCACTGGTTTCATGGACCGTCGAAGTTTCTATGCTAATTTCAGGATAGCCAGATATCTCACCCCTGGCCTCTTGACTTGTGAAAGTTTCTATTCTAATTTCAGGAAACGCAGACGTTTCCCCACTGATGTCTTGACTTGTGGATGTTTCTATTCTAATTTCAGGAAATGCAGATGTTTCCCCACTGATTTCTTGCATTGTGGACGTTTCTGTGCTACTTTCAGGAAATGCAGAGGTTTCCCCACTTACTTCTTGACCTGTGGATGCTTCTATGATAATTTCAGGATACCCAGATGTTTCACCCCTGGCTTCCTGACTTGTGGATGTTTCCGTGAAAATTTCAGGAAATGCAGATGTTTCCCCACTGATTTCTTGCATTGTGGACGTTTCTGTGCTACTTTCAGGAAATGCAGAGGTTTCCCCACTGATTTCTTGAATTGTTGATGTTTCTGTGTTAAATTCGGGGAATGCAGACGTTTCCCCACTGATTTCATGGATTGTGGATGTTTCTATACCAGTTTCAGGAAATGCAGATGTTTCACCACTGATTTCATAAGCTGTTGATGTTTCTAGAGCACTTTCTGGCGGTGCAGGTGTTTCCCCACTTAGTTCACCAGATGCAGAGGCTTCACCACTTGGCCCCAAACTGTAGGGAAACGTGACAGTTCCCCCACCCAGTTCCTGTGATACCGTTGGTCTTGTCACCACTTCTACTAAATCAGAAGTGACTAAAGTGATTCCTGGAAGCCCTGAGGCCTCCCCACTGATATCAGTCACTGTTGAAGACTGTCCACTTAGATCTGTGGCTCCAGAAAAGTCTCCACTGATGTATGGGATTCCAGATGGCTCTTCACTGAAGTCTCCTGCCCCTGAAGGAAACCCACTAGTCTCCACAGCTCCAGACCCTTCTCCAGATAGTCCTCTGTCTCCAGAAGTAAATCCACTGATTTCTATCACTCCAGATGGTCCTTCTCCCACTTCTTGTGCCACTGATGTCTGTGTTACAACTTCCACCAAAGTGGTATCCACAAGAGACACCGTGGGAAAGCCTGAGGCAAGTCCACTTTCCTCTCCAGACAGCAGACCACTGGTGACATCAACTCCAGAGATGTCTCCGCTGCTGTCCGTCACTCCGCTCGGGTATCCACTCATCTCCAGCACTCCAGAAACACTCCCACCAAAGTCTACATACCCAGAAGGCTCACCACTGATGTCTAAACTCCCAGACACCATGCCTGATCCAGCTTCATCTCCTGAAGTCAATCCACTGGTTTCCAAAGTCTTTTCTGCTTCTGCTCCTGTAATTGGTGGGGCTGTTGTCACTTCCTCCGAAGAGGCATCTACAAAGGTAACACTGGAGGCCTCACCGCTTCCATCAATGCCAGAGGTAAGGCCACTTAGGTCCACCAGGCCACTGATCTCCTGCATTCCAGATGTTTCTCCACTGGCATCCAGTCCTGAGGGCAACCCGCTAAGTTCAGACCCTCCCGAGGGCAGCCCGCTGAGCTCGGGTACCCCAGAGGGCTCCCCGCTGGGCTCGGCTCCGGAGGGTAAGCCCTGGATTCCGCCGCTGCTGTCCCACTCAGAGGATGGGAGCCCTGACAGATCTCCTTCACCGCTGACTCCAATGGACCCTTTTCCCTCCTCTCGCCATCCTGTCACTGTTGTTACAACTTCCACTAACGTGGTATCCACAAGAGAGACGGTAGGAAAAGCAGAGGCGAGTCCACTTTCCTCTCCAGATGACACGCCACTGACGAGCTCAGTGCCTGAGATTTCTCCGCTCGCCCCAAAAGGCAGCCCGCTGCTTTCCACTTCTGATGGCATCCCACTAGTTTCTGGTATCCTTGAAATAGACACCGATACCTCCTCCTCTGCAGAAGGCAGGCCGCTGATATCAACAACGCCAGAAGACACGCCGCTCAGGTCTCCTGAGGGCAGCCCACTTTCTCCTGGTGGGGAGCCACTGGCATGCAGGTCTACCGACGGTAATCCGCTCTCTCCAATCCCCGAGTGCTCTCCACTAAGTTCAGAAACTCCAGAAGCTGGTTCTCCGCTTGTATCTGGAACTCCAGGTACCCACCCGGATGCTGAAGATTCACCACTGACTTGATGCTCTCCAGATTCAGTCACGTCCCCTGACACTTCGCTGACATTGGTACTTGTTTCCTCTGGTACTATGGTAGCTGGAGGGAGAGCAGATGGACTCACTGGAAAAGAAAGAGCAGACAAATAGAAGGATTTGGAAAAATGATCTATACTTTGTGAGGGTCCCACTCCCACACCAGCAGCCCAGCATGACACAGGCTACAAGGAAGCTCTGAACGCACCTGAGAGCAGGGACATATCAGTTGGAAAGACCTCTGTACCCCAGGCTGTCTGATTCTCAGGTTGAGTGGCAGACTCTGTCTCCACAGTCACCTCCTCTCCAGAGGGCACCCCCTCCACTCCAGGGATCACTTGTGTGGCCAGCACATCTTCAAAGAACGGGGTGACCCCCTCCTCCTCCACAGGAGGCAGAGCTGCAACAAAAAGCCATTGGAGGGAGTTTCCAAAAACGCACAATCCAAGATGCCGGTGAAGCGCCTCACTCAAACCGGCGCCCCAACATGCCCAGCCGCCCTTTTGCCATCCCTTTCCCCAGCAGACAAGTTTCTGCGCCCTGCAGGGGGTGGGAGGGTACCTTTGAAGCAGAAGGCGTGGTGCCGGGACAGCGGGTCGGGGAAGCCGGTCTGGTTGTGGTGCTGGTACACGGTCCTGACGCCCGGCGCGTCCCCCCCGCAGGCGGGGCGGGGGCTCACGATGGGGTAGCGCAGGCTGCCGTCGGCCAGCCAGCCCGCGTAGCACCTGTCCAGGCCCTGCTTCCAGGCGGCGTGGAGCTGGCCAACAGAGGCCAGCGTGGCGTTCTGGCTCTCGCAGTACTGCTGGGCTTCTGGGAAGGTGAACTGCTCCGGCTGGGTTGCGAAGAACACATCGCCTGAGGGATGGGAGGGAAAACACGGGTGAATCCCTGCATCCCAGCCACCTGCAGACGGAGGTGGAGGTGTGGAGCACATTTTTGCTCCACAGGAGTGCCCGGGGGACAGGGGAGGATGTACCCTTGAGCCTGTCAATGTAGCAGTACACGTCGTAGGTCTCCGAGGCCGGGCGCATGCCGTATGACCGCACACCTGGAGTGTTCTCTTTGTCTCCTATGCAGTTATTTCGGGGGTTCACAATGGGATACCTACCAAAAAAAGGTAGAGAGAAGGTAATCCAATGTCAACTGTATGCAGCCAGGACTGAAGAACCTCGGTGTGCTTGGGAGTGGGACATGAACTCTTCACTCTTTGAGGTGCTCAGAGCCCCCAGTGTGACCTGGAGACAAGTCCACTTACAGCTCGAGGCAATAAAGACAAATTTCCTGCTGCTCTTCCCACACACCAGGAGGGCTCACTGGCGCAAGATGTATACACAGGTTAGGAAATGAGAAAAAGAAGTGGACGAGAACACTTCTATTGGCCACTGAATATCATGGCCTGGAGAAAATCTAGGGTTAGCAAAGCTTTCGATGTTGAGGAGGAGATCAGCAGGACAAACCAGAGTAAAGCCTCAATTTCATGGCTGAATAGCCATTTTGAAGGGCGGCTTGCCCAAGTCAGTGTAACTTTACCTGACTGTCTGGTCCCGCAGCCAGCCGGCATCACACTGGTCGAAGCCAGCCTCGTAGGCAGCCTGGAGCTGCTGGGGGGTGGCGATCACGGCGCTGTTCTCCAGGCAGGCCTTCTGGGCTTGCACAAAGGAGAAGGCGTATCTGCTGGTGGCTGCACGGTAGTGAAACACCACACCTGGGGGAAGAGAAGCTGTGGTGAGACAGCAGGTACAGGACCCCCTGCACTGAGATGCGTGACCAGAAATGCTCTTCCAAAAACCGGTGCAAAGACCAGGCCCTTTCAAACCCCTGTTGATGGAAATGCCTCATTCATGGAGCCCTGCTGCCACTGAGGATGGTGTTCTGGGGATCTCTTCAACCCTTCTTTAAGGTTGTCTTGCCTTGACTTCCCCTTCCCTGGAGTCAGATGCATATGGGAGAGCAGAGAGTGACCACTGCAGGCCAAGCATCAGCCAGCTGAGCCCTGCTCAGCACATGATGGGGTGGCCCACAGCCTTCTCCTCTCCCATCCTACCCTCCTGTGATGGAGGCCCTCAGCCTGTCCCTGACCCCAAAAAGGCCTGTGCATCTCCAGAGACCTAGATGCTCTCTGTGATGGCAGAAACTCAGGCTGTTTTCAGCTGAATGGTTACCTCTAGAATGCGTTGACCTTCAGGCTGCTCAGAGTCCTGGTGACTTACCTGTGGGGGAGATGGGCTGCTCGGGAAGGTGACCGGCACCGGGGACAGCTGTCACTCGCACCAGCTGATCTTCCACTGTGAACACCGAGGCAGACTCCAGTGCTGGTGTGGCAGTCACCCCCATGACCTCTTCCACCGAGCTCACCTCTGCTGTTTCAGTGGTACTAGCAGTGCCTAAGGCTATGGTGGTGATGGCAGTGCCTAAGTCTATGGTGGTGGCCTCTTCAGGTACAGTCCACACCGCTGTGACATCCTCCCTGGTTACATTTTCCTCCTCCGTGGCAGCTGTCTCTGCTGTGACAGCGGTGGTGGAGGGATCGGGCAGGGCAGTGAAGTCCTCGTACCGCCTGGTGGCGGCGGGGGTGATCTCAATGGGCTCCAGGGTGGCGATGCTGCCGCGGGCCTCCTCCTCCGTGGCATTGCGGGACAGAGGCAGCTCCACCTCAGTCTGGGTGACAGTCTGGACCGTGAAAGCGCTGCCCAGCTCGCTCCCTGTCTCGTCGATGAACTGCCCTGGGATCAGGCTCTCAGTGTCGTCCCCTGCATCAGGACACAAAGCAGCAATCAGAGAGAATAGTGTCAGTCTGATGAGGTGAACTGCACTGGTGCTGCGTCCAAGAAGCAGCTGGGTATCGCTGGCTCTGAGTGGATTAGGGAAATCGTGGCAGTTTGGCAAAAGAAATGGTTTTCCTTCCTCCACCGTGGCTCTGTACAACGCCTCAGCACGGAGGGCATGGTCAGGAGGCACTGAGCCACTTCGTGCTCCAAATCTGGTTAATCAGCGGGGACACTGCCCGCGCTCCTGCCCGTTCTCCTCCCCGGGAGCACCTTGCCCATATCCAAGTCTGTACTGACCTCTAGTGCCTGCTGCAAGGAAGTTAAGGTGGACGGAGGGAAGTCGGAGAGCTTGAATAACCTCCACGGCAGATCTGTCTGAGCCGTGGGAGAAGGACAGCTGGGTCCTCACACTCGGTGCGTGAAACCTCAGCAGGATCACGATCTCCTTCTGCTCTGCCCAGGCGATGGGTTGAGAGCTCATCCCGTTTAAGCATCCTAACCCATTGCCAGGACAGCCAAGGCCACTTGCTGTACCAAACACATTCAAATAGCTCCCAGTTTTCCCCTTCCAAATCACTTTCCTGCTCAAGTCACATCCTTTGGGTCTAGGAGAAGGTGCTTGTCATGGCACTGAGCAGCTCAGCTGGAAAGAACAGTGGCTTGCAGAGCAGCATGAAACAGAACTGTGAGGGCAAGTAAGGGAAGGATGTGCAGCAAGGCAGGTCTTGGCTGGGGAGGGAAAAAGTGTGAGACAATGCCTGGCTTTTCCTCTAATAATGCTTTCTCTGGTCTATTTGCAATTCCATTTTATTGCTAGTTCATTTTAGCCAGTACCTTTCAGATCTCAAGGGATTCAGAGATTTCTATAAAGATGCTCAGAGAAGGACTGACCATATGCAGCAGTTTCAGAGGCAAACCCTGAGATAACCAGAAGGCTTTGTCTTGGTGGACCAGACTTTAGGTTGGCCACATAACTTGGTACCTCCATGGGTCTGGGAGATGTAGCTGGGCACAAGAGGTCTGATCAGAAGGGTTTCAACACATATTGTTATTTTTTTAACCATGGCAATCCTATTTGAATGTTGGCCTTTGTGTCCCTGAATAGACCACATATCACTGTGTTTTCCCCTCTTCTTGCTGCAGGGAGAAGTGTGCAGTTAGAAGAAAGGGGGAACAGCTGGGATGCTCTTCACTTCCCGGGTGCAATTCCACGATTCCCAGAGACTGCATCAGTCTCAGGTTTATCCCATCATGGAAACTCAGTCCCGCACCTGTACCACATCACATCTCATCACTACACACCTCTTCAGGGTCAGACCTGTTCTTTTCTCCTTCACTTCCTTCTCCAGCATTCAAAGTCTTGTATATGAAGCACCTGAGCTCTGCTTCGTGTCTCCCAGAGAGCTTTAAAAGCAGGAGGGTGTGGGAGGACTGGAGAGAGGCTGCCTGGGTTTACTTCTGCAGAGTCCCTCTGTGTTCAGCTCAAGCAGCCTTTCTGGATCTGCTTTCTACCTCAGCATGAGCAGAGGACTTAGTCCTTTGCCAAACCCGCTTTCCCCCCTCTCTCTCCTTTTTTTTTCCCCTCGTAAAACCCAACAACAAAGAAGCAAGAGGCTGTCGGCGGCCAGGGAGCTCCTCCCTGCGGGTGTGCAGAGGCGCTGCTCCGCGCCGCGGGCACTCACCGCTGTAGCAGATGGCGTCGTAGCGGGAGTCGGGGTGCGGGTAGCCCGTCTGGTTGACGTACAGGTACACCGTCCTCACGCCCACCAGGTTGCCCCCGCAGTTGGGCCGTGCTCTGGAGATGGGGTAGCGCACGCTGCGGTCGGCCAGCCAGCCCGCGCTGCACATGTCCATGCCGTCCTTCCAGGCCAGGTACAGCTCTCCCGTGGTGGCCAAGCGCGCTCCCACGCTGCGGCATTTGTCAAAAGCTTCTTGGAAGGTGAACTTCTCCGGGGCAGTGGCATAGAAGACTTTGCCTGTAATAACACCGTCCATTAGCACAGAATTACCTGTAGATTTCAATACCAATTGCCTTTCTGTCTCCTTCCCACTCCTAAGAGTTTGGATGAGATGAAGGCTCCTGTGTATTAGAGCTGAAATGAAAGCCCATGTTGGTGACTTCATAAACACCAGAAGAAAGTGAGTCTTACAGACCAAATGCAGATGTGAGCAAAACACACCACACCAGCTGTAGCCACAGGGCAAGGGGGAGATAAAGGACAATTGCAGTTCTGTTGTGCTGAATATTTAAATGGATCCCTGTCATAAGCGTGAATGGTTGACACCTCTGAATGTCACACACTCAAATGGCTGACCAGGCAGGCTGGCGTGGACTCTGGTGGAGGTTAGATGGACTCCACCCTCAGTACTGCATTAGTCATTTGACATTAATATTGTCCAAGGTCTAATAAAAAGTCTGTAGAGAGCATCTGGGCTGGCCAGGATATGTGCTTTTCCAGCTTTAACTTGGCTTTTCTCTGTTTGCTGTTGTCCAGTCTAGGCATGACTTTGGCAGCTTCTGCATCTAGTAACAATCAAAGCCCCAAATTACCTTGCATTTGCTCTGCGTAGCAGTAAACATCATAGGTTTCATCTGGCTCACGGACACCATAGGTCCTCACTCCTGGAAATTCATCCTTGTCACCATAGCAGCGCTCCCGGGGCCAGTGGATGGGGTACCTGAGGGAGAGATTGTGGATAGGGAGGGGGGGCAGGACCCTGGCAGCCACAGAAGGCTGGGAGGGAGCAGCACAGCACTGCCCAGTGCGGTGATTTATGGCTTTTCCCAGGTTTTGGGGAAGGGAGAGGATGATCTGCTGTCCTGCCCTCACTTTGATGGTCTTTGGGAGACTGACCAAAGACATCAGGACAAGGTACCTCCCTAGCGAGGGATGCACAGCTCAGTCTGGTCGAGCCAAATTTGTGCATCTTGGCACAGCACTGGTTTTGTTCAGGGAAGTTGGAGGATCAGGATGAAGTCATTATCTACTCAGTTGTCACCACCAGCTGAGGAGGACAGTGGTCACTGCTTTCCTACTTGAGATTCCCCTCTAGCAGAGAATGGCTTGCAATCCACCACCCCGCTCTGCACGCCAGCAGTTATAACAGCTGCGATTTAGCAACCATTTTCAGTTGGTGGCTTCATTACAGGGGTGCTTCCCTAATGCAGCTGCTGTGGCTTTCCCTTCCCCTGCTCACCTGACAGTCTGATCAGCCAGCCAGCCAGCATCACACTGCTCGTACCCATCCTCGTAGGCAGCCTGCAGCTGCTCGGGGGTAGCAATGACAGCACTGTTCTGGATACAGGCCTGCTTTGCCTTCTCAAAGTTGAGGGTGTACCTTGTGGAGATTGCTCTGTAGTGGAATACGATGCCTGGAAACGACAATGGACAATGGACATCACTCACAATCGCCAGCCCCTTACCTTCCAGAGAAGGCACAAGAAAAAGACAAAATTAAACCTCGTCCTGTACAGTCCTGCAGTGGAAGCTGTCTCCCTGTCTTACACAGAAAGCAAAAACCACAAAAAAGAGAAGGATTGTACAAAACTTTTGGGTTTTATCCACCTATTACTAGGACAGGCTTTGCAATACGGCAACGGAAGTTTTTCCAGAACAGCCCTGTTCTCCAGATGAGGGCATCCCATCTCCTGAAATGTTTGGAAAAAATTAAAGGTCTGATAAGGGCCCTGTTCCAGCTTTACCCGCTTGAGCAATAGCCCAGTGTATCCAGTACCACCACTTGCCAAGGATATCATCTTGCTGTCTCTGGAACTCACTTTCTACCAGAAGAGTAATTTTCTTGCCGTATTCTGCCGTGAGTCATTTTACTGGTTTGTTTAGTCTGGTGCAAGCCTGCTAAAATAAGTGCTTGGCCCACGGCTTCTCCACCCATCACCTTATCTGTGACCTGAGAGAAATGGCTTATTCCTACGAGGAGCTGCATTCTCTGCCTGCGTGCCTCTTCCTCCCTTCTGCCCAGGCCGAGCTGCAAGACACTGAGAGAAAAGAGCAAGGGCAGGGTCCCACCTTTCACCAGGACCTCTATCGTGTCTTGTCTGTCCTCGATGCCGTACATCACTTCACAGCGGTAAATCCCGGTGTGGTTGGACCTCAGCGCCTTGATCTCCAGCGTGGCATCCGTGGGGATGGCGGGGTAGTTGGGCAAGGAGATCACCTCCCTGTACTCGCTGTTGAGCCGGATCTTCCCACCGGTGGCCACCAGCAGGACAACTTCGGTCCCGTTGGAGAGCTTGCTCCACTTGATCCGTGGGGTCAGCATGACGCTGGTGTCCTGCTCCTCCGGGATGTTGAAGTAACACGGGATGTTCAGGGAGCTTCCCAGGATAACACGCAGCGGGGACTGCTCAGGTATCTTGACTTCCAGGCCATCACTACTGTCTGCCAGTTCCCAAACAGAGCAATGGTTGCATCAGTAACACATGTAGTACAAAATATTCCATGTTTCCACATGATCCAGTGCCTGTATCTGCTGTGCAAACCTGTACCCACATATTCAGACATGGCCTCTTTGGCCTAGTCTAAAAAAGGGAAGTTATGGCAATGACCACTGCACCGTGGCTGCTTTTGGGATTTGGCCCAGTGCTTGATATGGGAATGAAGGGAACAAAGGGCTCTGCTGCAGCCTGGCTGCTGCCCACACTACAAGTTCCCACCTGATAATGTTTCAAAAGGGAAATGCTGAAATTCTCTTGGTTTCCCAACAAATCTGCAGCTATTTCCCTGGCTTCCCGAGCACCAGAGCAGTGAGAGGCTGTGGCACAGCAGCCATCTGAAGAGAGGAGCCTTGTTTGTGCACAGCACAGATCTTGGGCACATTTATTTCTGGGGGCTGCCTGTCCTTGGGGATGGGACCCAAGGTTCAGTCCTGCTTTGCCATGCCCTGACACGTACCTGAGGGCTCCACAGAGTCGGCTGCGGTGATGACTTGCAAACACACAAACACTAATAGTAAAGTGGTCATAATTTACCTGCAAGAAAAAACACAGGGAGAAAGGATTTGTGTATGTTCACAGGGGGCTGAGTGCTGTGGATGCTGCTGTGGGGCAGTGCAATGCTTTCAGCTGCCCCTAAAGCCTCCTACACTCCTCACACCAGCAGGGAAAGCTTGTACAACTCTTCTGTCCAGCACTCCTGCACTGAGAGGTAGCATATCCTCAGGTGCAAATTGATCAGGAACTAATTCAAGAAATCCACAGGATACAGTTCTAGGCATCTTAAATCCACCCTAAAAATATCTTCTTGAGATCCCTCAATTAGTCAGAGCAACCTGCTTCTTCTGAAGGCTTCAGGAAAAGAAGGGATCATCCTGATGACATTGAGTGACAGAAGCAATATAGGGAGGCCAGCTAATTTAATCCTAACTGGATTACCATCCAGTATAATATCATGCCATGTTAAATCACCACAAAGACTCAAGTTGGTTTCAATATTGCAAATAAAAACCAAAAGGTCCCCTGGAAACCCAGCACAGTTTGGCATCACTTTTCAGCCCTGACTCAGAAGGAAGAACCACACCTACTGAATCACTGGTGTTTCCTTTGAGGTCTGAATATTGGCTGTTTCACTCCTGTGATTTAGAAAGATTCCAGATGACTTCAGCTGACAGGTAGCATTCCAGGTATATGCCTATTGGACTTGCAGAAAACTGCATTACATATCCTCACTGGCACAAGAAAAGGTCAAAAATAAACCCCATCCTATACATTTCAGCATCAGCCTTTCACTCATGAAAAAACTGACCTCCATGCACTCATTCATTTGAACCTGACACACCACAAAACTTTATCTTTAGTGGATAGAGACAGCTCTACTGGCAGAAAATAGGACAGAGCAGAGATGGAACACATTGGCAGAGGAGTGTGGAGACTTCGGTTTGCAGCTGTAGTGCTGAACAAAATCAAACAGAGATATCCCATTTTCTGCTGGGCATGGGAATAAAATTTCAGCTAAGTGCTAACCTCAGGGAGAGGTCTGGGAGCTGTACATGTGTTTGGGTGCCTCTCTGGTGAGGGGTGATGTCTGCACAAACAGTGTGTTACAAACCTCTTCTGCAGATGACAGCTGACTTCACCATTTCCCTCCAGGGCCGATTGCCCCGCTGCAGGGGAGGCCAAAGGGTCTGGCAGCCAGCCCTGGGTCACTGGGAGGGGGCTGTAGGGGGCAATGACCTGCCCTCTGCTCCTCAGTACAGCAAGGGGAACTGGAAACAACCACCTGCTCCTGACAAACAGCCTGAAATCAGCTTGGCCAAGCAGCGGTACCCAGGAGTCCTTGGAGAGCTGGCTGAGTGAGCTGCTGGCCCACTGATGTTCACTCATAATCTCTGCTGGAGCGCTGGGGCAGGTCCCAAGGACTGAAGCATTGAGACCACAGCCAGCCAAGATACACAATGATGAGCCTCATAAATACATGCTAGTTTGATTGACATAAATTCCAGGCAAAATAATGGAAAATCTGATACAGAGTTCAGTTCATTAAGCACTGAAGAATAGATGCAATACTAATCTTAGTTAAGGCACTTGTATATAAAACAGGTGCTTCCAACCTTTTATTATCTGGCATGATTCTAAGCTTGTTTGATAAAGCTGCCTGCATGGCTGCAACACAATGTAATTAGATTTTGATAAGGTTTGAATTTTTCAGGGTTCTATGATATGAAGATGTGTAACATCAGCAATACATCCATTAAAATGGCTCAGCAGAAGCCAGGCTGGTGGGTCCCTAATGGGATCCATCTGAGGGACCTGGAGGGGAATATTTCTAATGGGCATCTACCAGGGGTGGTATTAGATCCAATGGGTTTCCATATAGACTGTATTTTAATAGAATCAAATATAAAATTGTACAAGAGATGCATGCCTGATAATGGGATGTTGAGTCCTAGGAAGAAGTCACTCATGAGAGCTACTGCTATTATCCAACAGTAAATCAAACAGGAATTCCTCGTTGAATTAGAGGTGAACAATGGGAATACTTTGCACACCTCTGGGCTGTCATGAAGATATCAGAAAAAGGTGGTGAAGAAATATCCACTAGCAAGGATCTGAGGGCTGGACAGAATGCTGTATGGGGGAAGACTAGAAAGCAGGAAGTTTGAACCTAAGAACCTAATTATTGTAACAAATAAAAAAAGAAAAACTGAGAAGCTGACAACTGTGCACAAATACTGTTTCAAGCAGAGGCTGCTGCTGCTGCAGGCCTCTTTAATCTAGTAGAAATTCATGACCAGAACTAATAGCTGGGAGACATATGCTGAGTAAACTCAAATAGGAAACAAAGCCCACATTCTGCACAGTGGGTGATGGATCACTGAAACTGGTACCAAAGGAAGTGATGGAGTTTCTGTCAGGGTGGATCCTGCGAGGCAGAAGGGATTTGGGTGGAGGACACTCTGCTAATCACTAGTAAAATACCTATTAGAGTATTAAATAAAAACTCTTACTTCTCCAGACTGCTTAGATGAGGTACCTTTCACTGACTTGCATTTTGCCAGAATGCAAGTAAGCTGAAAACCCTGAGTGTCATGAGATAAACTCAGCCAAGGGAGGCAGGCAGCTTTAGACCTGGGTTACCTACCAAAGAATAGAAACACCCTAGAGCAAGGAGACAGAGATGTTTAAATATAACAGGCATTGGCTGCTGAAAAGACTTACAGGGTCTGTGGCTACACCAAACTGATATTGTTCTGAGTTGATATTTCTGTGTACATTGGCAGTGGATAGGAGGAGAGCAGGTTCATCTGCCCATCAGGTAGACATCATGGAACAGAATGCCCTAAACAGAAGAAATTTCCTTTGTCCCAAAAGCTAAGACAAGCTCAGATACTCTTATTCAAGGTTTACGCTGATCTTCCACAAGGAAAACAGCCTCATGTGACAACAGCTGAGACCAGCAGTATCTTTGCAGTTTGCTTTAGCTATGGAGGAAAAAACCCAACCTCCTCCTATCCCACAGAAGCCCAGAGGAAATGGATTTTCCTTGTGAGCAGTGGTTAACAAATCAGAATAACAATGTTTTGGGTGTATTCTGCGAAAGTGTTGAGTCCCTGCCAGTAAGAAACCCAGCCTACTCCTCAGGGTGCTGTTTGCAATGTTGATCTTCATTTTTCATTCCCCTGAAGCATGCCAAGGAGATCCAGCCCTGAGTCTGCACGCAGCTCTGGTTGGGATTCACTGCGCTGGGAATGCCTTTGATTAATGTCCTGTTGTCACAGCAGTGGTTCCATGCTGCAATACTTCTACTCTGTCTCTAGTGGGATGTCCAGGCACATGCTAATGAGCAAACAGCTGCTGGAAGAAGCAGTTCTGGAAGCAAGTGAGTAAAGAGGGAGGTCTGTGTGAGCAGAGGTTGATAGCACAGGTGTGGATGATGGAGACCTGGTCTGTCTTGACAAGGCAACTGGGGAGCTTGTTCCTGTCATCCTAAAGCAACATCTAAAAGGACTGACTGTGGGGGCAGAGGAGGGTGACTAGCTCAAGTGTGGATGCTCTCTCTGACAGAGATGAAGGTTCAGACTGAGTGGGCTGTGCCCAAGGTGCAGTGCAGTGTGTGGGAGTCAGTGTGTGCTCATGAGGTGGGATCTGGCACAGGGGAAAAGTGCTCAAGGGTGAGTGACTGGGCTGCAAGACTGAGTAAAGGTATGGTACAGTCTGGAGCAGGCTGAGCAGTGGCAGGAACATCCCCTGCTCAGGATTGACTGGTTGGTCCCCAGCTGCAGCTGAATGACTGAGGAGAGAAGTGGATTGTGGAAGCACGCTGGGAATAGTCAATGTCCCTGCCATGTGTCATGGATAACACGTGCCTCTGGACATAACCTCCTTTGATTACTTCTTTGGAGGTCATTGAGGTATTCTGGCTACTAGAAAAAGGTGAGCTCCTATACCCACAGGGACTAACAGATCACTGCTGGCAAACTCCAAGTTAGTTGCAGGGTCCTTCTCTTCTAGCACAAGTCACCCTGAAGAGAAGTTGCTCTGCACACACTTGGGTGGAGTCGAAAAGAGAAGTTTGTCGAGGCTCTAGTGGGGAGCACTGTGAGGGGTAATTTTTGCAGCACAGAGCCTTCCAGACAGGCAGCAATGATCACACTGTGCTTTCTGCCAGGTCCATGCTACAAAAACACCTCCCATCCCTACAGATTGCTCTCCTGCAAAACCCCATTTGCACTTTCCGAGACAGCAGCTGGAGCAGGCAGATTTTGTGGTGAGAAGAGAGGAGGAGGCAGGACGAGTTACACAGGGTCACGGCTGTGCCTCTGCATCAGGATGACTGTCCCTGCGTGGGGTACTGAGCAGTCTGGAGCAACAAGAATCCAACCAAACTGCCACAAAAATTCTGGCCGTCCTACCATCTCTAACCCGTGCCCAAGACAGAAACAAGGCCCTCTCCAATTCAGCCTGGGCCAGGAAGAATTCAGGAACTCTTGCCTTTCTGAAAAGGACAGGGTTGGGAATGGCTGGTATGCTCAGGAGTTCCCCACCCTGGAGAATTACTGTCCCTTTCACTGAAGTTTATTGCCACTCTATTTTACGCCTAAGACTGTGCTTCTGTATCAGGTTGTGTGCAGTGTCCTAAACTGGCTGCAAATAAATATGTTTATTTGAGAATCTAAGTGTGTGTGGAGGGAAGTGTGTACCTGCATGCAGACAGGTAAAATCCCTTGCTCTTCCAACCACATCCCCAGCTTTTCAAAGGACTGAAGAATGTAGGGGGAGCAAGAAAAGGAAAAGTCACTACAGTGGAAGTTCAACAAAGTACCTACACAGTCAGACTGTACAGTGGAAAATAGCCAGATGGCCTGTTTGCAGCACAGCCAAAGATGTTTGCTTGCTGGAAAGCATTTTCTGTTCTAGTCTATTTTAATTGAGTCCCATCTATGGCCTTTGCTTGGTCCAGACCATGTTAATCACCCCTGTTGCACTTGTTCACTTGTTGCAATTGTTGTCCTTTTCTTTTTTTTTTTTTTGAGTAGGGACAGACGGGTCATTTTAAGCTTCCTTCTTTCTCAGTTTTGGAAAGCCTTTAGTACACTTACATTTTGCTTCTGGCAGCTAATAAAATGTCACTCATGACCTGGAAGATATGCCTGGACATAAAAGCATGTCCAAAGACAATATTTCCTCTAAAATTATGGATAGAAAAGGCTCCTGAACAAGAATTAAGTTCAGCTCTGTTTATTTAGCCTTGGATTGTCTTTCTTCAACTGGTTTTCCATCTCCAGTTTATTCCCCATCAGAGAATGGACCTTAGTTTCTCTAGGACATGTGGTGAGCTCCATCCAGCCTTATCTCAGCTTTTTTATTTTCAGGCACCAGGACTTGAGACGAGGGGTTTGATGAGGTCTGAGGAGATCCCATCACCCCCAGGGGCACCAGGAGAGCACATCCTGTGCCCTTGTAGGCTTTGGAATCAAATGGTGGTTTCTTCTCTCCTCTGTAAACCTAGAGACTGTTCCTCTGTGATCTCTGCAAACAAACACTTTATTGTTCCTCTGTGTGTTCTCAGCCTCTGTGCTGGACTCAGGGTTTTTCAGTTAAAAACTTCAGCCAGGTCCAGGAAATAGGAGGGAAGGAAAGGGTGGATGGGTGAAGTGAGTGAGGTGGGCAAAAGCAGTTTTATTTCTCTTCTTCTTCTTCTCTTTTAAATAGGCAAAACTTTGGACAGAAATATGGCAATAAATGTGCTCCTGTGACTTTTCATGTTTTTTCAGCTGTAAAGAAAATAGGAGAAATATTCCATTCTGTCTGGCTTCCTAACCATTCTGTAAGGTCTCTATGTGCAGAGCAGCTTGGATGCTGCTCCTGCCTGCTCAGTTTCTGAAACCATCCCTGCAACCATAAAATCTTTGGTTTTTTTCCCCAATCAGAAAGACACATGGCAGCAACTGCTCAGATATTTTTTCAACACAGACACCCAAAGTTGGTGCTATGCTCTACCCTTTTCAGTGTCTTTAGGACTTCTCTTCCAATAAAACAGTTGCAGTCTGTTGTAGTATGACTGTTTATCTGATTATATTGCTCACACAGTACAAGAAAAGCCAAAATGCTCAAGGTTGTAGGCTCATGCTTTTAATGAGCAAGATGCCAGAGGAAATCTTAACAAAACCTAAACATTCCTGGGCTAAGCTCAGTTAGGAATCCAAGCTCAGACCAACAAAACTCCTACTGAACACAAAAAGTTTCCCAAGCATTTATCTCTTTTCTGATATCTGCCACAGAACAGCTCCCATTTTTCCCTGATTTACATTGGTTTTACATTATATCTCCAGCGATTTCAGCAACAAGTTAAACACACAGGCTCCAGGACAGCAGAAGCCCATACCACCAGCCATTCCAAAACTATCCCTCTTACAGGAAAACCAGAACTGTCTGCCACTAGCAACACCCACCACAGTAACTTTTCTATCCTTCAAGGACAGAGAAATTGCAAAATACCCACTATGGTAAGCAGATGACAGCTGGAGTCTTTCAGGCAAGGTGTGGGATCAGCACCAAGCCCTGGCTGCCATGGCTCCAAGTGTCTGCTTGATATGGAAAGCCAGAGCTACACTCAAACAGGCACCGGAGCCTCTGAATTCAAGGGAACAATGAGCCTTTGAGACTGGCTGAAGCTCACACTCAAAATCCTCTCTAGTCCAAGAGGAGGAACTGAAACTTCTGAAGAGTGGTTAATCTCCTTATAAAATAGGTGTCTCAGCTGAGAATCTTTAAAGAGGGTTTCAGCTTTTTTTAACAGGTAGCAAGGGACTCTGGAGCACTGTTAGACATCTAATTATTAGAAACTGGTGGGTGATTACACACTTCATAAAGTCTCCTTATATCTGTACACTTTTTTCTGGAGCTGCTGTCAGCCTTCTGTGAAACTCTCCCAGATATGGGAAGCAAAAACAGCACAACACAAAAGAAGAGAAACCAGACCCCCCCCAGTTGTGAGGTGTGAAGATGGCAGCTGGGGCCATGATCCAAGGAAGTCAATAACAAGTCCTTCAACTGACAACTTTTTCCATCCAAATGCACTGGCTCACCATAAATCCCATGAAAACCACAAAAGCTGTTGTTTCTGTGCACCTAGGATCTGAGCTACCAAAGCCCAGTATGGAGGAGGAGGAAGAAAAGATTGAGTGATCTGGAAAATCCTCAGAGGGAGCTTGTGTAGGGCAGACAAAGCTCATCTGAGTGGCAGCATGCACTTGCCCCCAGCACAGGTTGTCCTGCTGCTCTCCTGGAACATGTGGATGATGCACAGGCTGCCCTGGAGATTTTCCCTCGTGCAGAATTTGGCTTCTCACTTGTGTCAGGAGAAGGCTGAAACCTCATTTGTGTGAAGATGTAGCCTTAACAATGAGAAATCATCTCTCTCTGGCTGCAGAACAACGTGTGAATGTGACTGCAGAACAGCAAATCTCTGCAGTGCTTCTACTCTGGCAGAAGACTCCAAAGAACCATGGAATGGTTTGGGTTGGAACAGACCTTAAAGAGTTCATGGACAACCCTTCTGCTCTGGCCCAGCTCAGCCCTACAGAAGGATGGCTTTCCAGAAAGTAATGAAGTGTTTGAAACCATGTTTTATTAGAGAATCTATAGGCATGGCCTAAATCTTCACGGGCTCTGCTCATTACTGCCCAGATCTGGTAGCTGTTAGTGCTGGTTCCTGCCAACTTCACAATGATTTTTCCAGATAGACAGAAAACTCGTGCTAGCTTGTAATAACAACAACCTCAGGAGACTCAAGGTGAGAGCCACATGACCACGTGTGTGGCTGTGGTCTCTCTGCACACTGGATCACACTAATGACATGTTGTGACCGCATGGCCCCATTGCATTAATGTCCCTCCATGGGAATGGGCACTTCTCACAAGGTACAAAACTGCAGTCACCTCTTGCTAAGGACACTTTCTACTGGTGTGCTACACATGTCAGACTCCACCATGATCTTTGGTGAGGCTGTCCATGCTGGGACTACACACAGCTGGTGATATTAAACCTCCTCATAGTGTCACACCTTGGACACAAAAGAGATAGGGGAGCAATCATATCCTATCTGGGCCTTGCTCTAGAGAGTACAGCATGCTGCTGGTCCTTAACAGCAGTAAAAGCAACCTTTCATCCAACTTGGAGGAAGAGCTTCCAGCTTCATCACAGTCTCAGTATCTGCCTCTTTTTGCTCCCCATTTTCTCTTTCCAAAGTTGGCACCTGAAAGTTTTCTCTGCATTAATTCCAGACATTGTGTAAACATTGTGCTTAGATTTACTTAAATGAGGCTGTTTCAGCCCCAGTTTTCCTCCCAAGCAGATTTCCTGTCTCATAAATTCAAGACATGAACAGTTTAGTTTTGCTAGGAAGGTGGAATCTCAAATTGATCCTCCCTTTGGGATGACCTTGAAGACAAAAGGGCAAATGGCATGGGAGAGGGCCTGGGGCTTTCTGGTTACTGGCTAAAGAGGGGAGCCATCCCGCCAGGTGCTGCTCAGGATGTAGTGCCAGTGCTGCAAGAGACTGTTACTATTTGCCATAAATAATCTGTCTCTTTTGAAATCTGCCAATTTCTTGGCATATTTTTTCCCCTTCGTAACTCCAGAAGAGGGAGATTTTCTCCTGTATCCAGATCCTCAAAGTATTTGTGACTCCTTCGAAAGGGAAATGCATATTAAATGTTCACACTCCTAGTGCAAAGCAACTAGAGGGACTCCTAGGAGTAAAAGAGCTTTTCCTCTCAGCCTCTACTCACCAGGACTTCAGATGATTTCTCTGGCTGCAACGTGAACCCCCAACCACAATGCAAGTGTGAGTTTTGCTACTGCTGCTGAAGGATCTCACACACCCTGATGTCAAGAGAAGGGTCTTTACCAGAGCATTGGGGTGGCTTTTCACCAAAGTGGTCTGTTGCCTGGGAATGATATGATCACCCTCAGTTCTGAAGGTCCTGGGCTCACTTTGCCTTCCAGCTTATGGAGAGGGTACACAGTATAAAGAGACCACAAACTTCACATTCAGACTATAAATGAGAGTTTTGCTGCCTTGGCTGTGTTGAACAAGACTCTCCTACTTCTCCATTTCCTCTGCCAGCAAACCTCTGACAACTAAATTGAGCACAAAACAGCCATGCCAGCTTGTATTTCTCTAGGAGGTTGAATGGTACAGGAAGGATTAAGGAAGAGAAGCAGCTTTTCACTCCCATCTCTCGTTCTAGGAAAACTTAATCAATGGCTGGGCATTGCACCCCCTGAAACTGCCTCATGCATGACAGCAGGAGAATGGTTTGCTGTCTCCTCTCATTTCCTCCTTGACCAGCTCTCCCAGACCACTTTGTCCCCCTTTTGACAGCTTTAGCAGTGGTGAAAGATTTTGTGGACCAAGGACAAAGAGCTGCCTCTTGATCCTGTCCAGGGATGGAGCCAAGCAGCCGGTGGGTGCTGAGCAGGGGCAATGCCTGAGGCTGCTTCTGGCTGTACAAACCAGGGGCTTTCTTGTAAGTGTGTGGATGGCTTAAGTCCCTGTTGAAGTCTCACCAGATAATCTCTTCTTTCATGTTTTCCCTTTATATTCTTCCCCAGTCACTCCTCCAGCCATTGCCATCTCATGGCACCTGGTAGTCATAGAATCATAGAATGGTTTGGGTTTGATGGGATGTTAAAGACCATCCAGTGCCAACCCCTCTGCCGTGGACAGGGACACCTTTCATTTGACCACTTTCCCCAAGGCCCTGTCCAACCTGGCCTTGAACACTTCCAGCAATGGGGCATCCACAGCTTCTCTGGGCAACCCGTACTGGTGTTTCACCATTCTCACAGGAAAGAATTTCTTAATGTCTAATCTAAACTGCACTCTGTCAGTTTGAGTCCATTCCCTCTTGTCCTGTCACTACATGTTCATGTCCCAAGTCCCTCTCCAGCTCTCTTGTAGCTCTTTTAGCTACTGGAAGGTGCTCCACAGTCTCCCTGGAGCCTTCTCTTCCCCAGCTGAACACTCCCAGCTCTCTCAGCCAGTCTCTAAAGTAGTGGTCCAGACCTCTGAGCATCTTCACAGCACTGCATCCCTGTATAGTTCCTTCCTTTTTTTTGTATGCTCAAACTGTTCCTGTACCAGGAGACCATTCTGGTGTGCAGTGCTCTCTTCACTCTTAACTAAGACACACAGTGTGTGTTTAATTTAATTTAACTGGCATGGTCAATAAGTTCTCTGTTTAATTTAGTACTGCTCCGTTCCTTTTGGGGAACAGAGTGCAGTCAACTGTCCTGTCCTGCACCAGTCCTTCCAAGGAGATTTCACTGTGCAGGGAGCACCAAGGGATGCTCAGCTCTCCGTGCTAGGGGCACTTCCATTGGGCATGGACACTCATCCACTGCTCCTATTCACTTGTCAGGTCACTTTGTCCAAACAGTAATTCCTGCCTTTGCTTCAGACTGTCCTTTTCTTCTTGGGAAGAAACCAACAGGGACTCCAGGCAGAAAATAAATCTCTCTCTTGTGTTTTTCTACTATAGCGATGCTTTAGAACGAAGCCAAATTGCACAGCGGAGAAAAAACCACTACAAGAAAGAAGATAATAACAAAATGGTTCACAGCCAAACAAGCTTGTTTTGGGGCTGCCACAGAGAAGGACCGTCCATCAGAGACCTCAAAAGCTTTAAGTCCTATTTTATGAGACTGGCAAGGGAGTCAGAAAGAAAGGAGCGAGGTGATGGAAAAGATGCCTAAGAAACTGTCCTTTCTCAGCCTCTGACCCCTCTCTGCAGTGGATGTTGTTCTCTGGGTGATGTATTCACCCATCAAGGAGGAAAGGTAATGGGAGTCTTCATCATAAGAGAAGGAATAAGTGGCAGAAGAGTTTCAGCTCCTTGTCTTGAGATTCCCATCTTGGCTCAGCCCAAAACTTCACCAAGAAAACCCTTCAAACAAACACTTCTGGGAAAAAAGCAACAAAGATAAAAGGATAAAATTTTAATCATATGGGAACTATTGCTCAGTCCAAAACTCAATCACAGCCTTTCCCTCTTTTTTCCAAAGGAAGCCTTAGTGTCTTCTTGAAACTCTGCCCACACTGAAAGGTCTGTTTCCTTCAAACACATGATGAAACTACCCTAAAGAACAGAAACACTGCACTGGAAAACCAGCCACATTCTGTGACCTGAATGTGTATTTTGTATATAGACATCTTTTAATCTTATAAATCCTATAAATGGGTTTAGGTATGGCATAACTTAGGACAAAACTGTATGGATGTGACATTGAAAGACAGAGCACGAGGAAGACAATTACCCTCTCCAAAATAGGTTTCAGTCTAGGGTCAATGAATGAATATCAATAATCTTTTCATTGCAGCTCACATCTCCGGGCTCCACTGAGTAACCCCAGCAGAGGCAGATGACAGCCTCTGCCTGAGAGATCTTGGGATCTAGAAAGGTGCTGCTGGCCAAACCAAGAGAGCCCAAATGGGAATTTGGGGAGACCACGGGAATCCTGAATAAAAGCAAGGTTCCTACATGAAATATAAAATTATTCTGTAAGGTGTAGACTGTGAAGGTAAAGAAATGTAACCTTAACACAAGCCACAGACATTTGGAGAGCTGCTGTGCTAAGCCCAAATTTGCAGTTTGCTAAGCAAAGTCTGTAGGTCCTTCAAGAAGAGAAAGTCAGGTATGGAGGAAACCCAAACAGCAATTAGATGGGAAATACAAGTTTTCTGAGAGGTAAATAAATTCCTGTGTATGAGATGTGGCTGAGGGAGAGCTCCAAAATGTTGTCCAGTGTTTGGTGAAGTGTTCTGTAAGGGCAACAGAAAATGTTGTTTTTGCAGAGATATGTGGAACACCTTAAAACCAATAGTGCTCACATTTTGAGGAAAAGAAAGGCACCAACACAGATCCCTTTGTAGGCAGAATAACTGCTTAGCAAAGTGTTTAAAATCTGCAAATATGGTCCAGCATTGATGGAGGAGATGTGGGCTTTAAAATGGTACCCTGGAGCATATTATACTGGTATTTTAAGTCAAATATGCAACGATACTGAAGGAAGCTGTATAAAAGTAAATTTGTTTTGTACTATTGGCATGAAAGAGCAATTCAAAGGCAAGTAATAATTATGATTTATTTTAACCCATCTTGTCATTCTTCCAATAAGATGGGCAAGTAAATTTTCTGGTGGCAAGATCCAGTTACCACTGGAATCAGTAGTAAAGATGCCATTTACCTCTGAGGTTGGGAACATTAATCCCAAATTCTTCTATTAAAACCTAGTCTAGACAGGTAACTGCTTGCAAGTCATGAAAGACAGGGAGAGTCCTCAAAGAGATTTCTAATCCCCACAAGTTGGCACAGAGAACACTGCTCTCAGACAGAAGCAGAATTGATTCCTTAAGACAATATAGCAAGGAAAAGGCTTTTACACAGAGTGTGAGAATTGGATGAAATCACAGACAACATTTGGGCACTGTCACACAGCAGATCATGGAAATTCCACAGCTGTAACTGAAGAGCCATCACAGCATTAGTGGACATTGATGCACCACTGAAATAAACCACACAAGAGAGATGATCAGAAAAATGGCTGGCAGCTAGATGTTCAAACCAAAAATATTGTCTAACATTTAGGATGAGCATTCCTGCAAACATGGTTGAATGAGTCATGCTTTTAGTTAATGATTTTTAATGAAAGCATAATGGGAAGGTGAGGGCCTACAGTGGTATTCACTCTGGCCCCTTAAGTTTTGTCCATACAGTCTCCAGCCTTGTCCAGCCAATATTTGGAGTCCTTTGAGCCTCCTGTGGGCATTGGGAATGTACAAAATCCATGTTGGAGCTCCTCAGGCTGTGAGCCCTGTGCTTGCTCTCTGCACCACTCAGTGAATCTCCTTCCCACCATAAGGATGTTGCAAAAGGGAATGAAAACTAAAAGCAAGTATTTTGGAAAGCAAGAGACACCAAAACCAGTGGTCATTAAAAAATTTAACAGATTGCTTCTACATGGTGCTTTCAAGGATCGTGAGTACAAGTTTTGCCACCGTAGAAAGGGTATGGTGCTCTCTCATGAGATGCTGTGGGATTTCTGGGAATGTCAAAACCGTGTAGTAAAACTCTGAGGGTCTGGCAAATTGTGCATGTTATGTCAGAATTTAGAGATGCAAATGCATGAGCAAGGGACATGATGGATTTTGCAGAACTGCATCTCTCTGTCTGTGGGTACTCTGCTGTAAAACTGGCTTTGAATCCGCAAAGCAACTTCTAGAGAAGGACTGATTCTATAAGGGAGATAAATCCAATCAGCTATCTGAGAATCTAATGATCCTCCTACCCAACCAGTTTAGTAATATTATTGTTTAATTATACCAATCAGTACAGAAGAGAGAGACATCTCTGATGGGGGAAGTACTGCATGCAGATTTACAGAAAACCAGTCAGCTGCACTTGACGTTACAGAACAGAAAGCAATCCAGTTGGAGAATAGAAGAAACTGGAAATGAACTGTGCCAGGGTTGAAGAGAAGGTGCCAACCAATGTATTTATCTTCACTTTTGCCAATACACATAATGGAGAAATGAGTAAAGCTTCAGTGTTAATCTGCGACTGCAGAGTGAGAAACTTTCCATTTCAAGCATAAAGAACCTCAACCTTGTCTTTTCTGCTAGACTGTGATTCTGAAGTTGCTAAAACACCCTTTCTCCATCAATACCTGAACACAAGAATGCCATGGACCATGCAGGAGGAGTGGAGAACCTTAGCATCTAGGAAAGAAAGGGCTGAGAATAACATTCATAAAACATGTGTTTACGTCAGTTTGATGTGCTTATCCAAGTAGGAGGCCAGTGGCAATTGTATGCAAATGACCAAAACAAGAGCAGAAGTGAGGTATCCTGTGTGGATTTAAAAGCTGAAAGAGGGCAGTATGATATTCAGCAGAGGCCAGCTCACTCAAGAACTTGTTTCTCAGGAAGGCTTCATAGCCCACACTGAACTTGAAGCCATATTTCTCAGAGGGGTTATGGTGCCTGGGTGAGATAATTCAGATATGTTTTACGTGCCAGTGAGAGCTGGAAGCACAGCATTGAAGGTGAGCTGAAATGAAGATCTTGGTTGACTCTGAGTTCTTCATGTCTGTAATCCACATTCCTCCCTGGATATGGCAAAAGAATGACCAAAATGGTCCAAAACACACACATGTGCTGATGGGTACAATGGAAGGTGCACGTGCCCATCTCTGTGCTGGTACACTAATGATTTTGTAGAATGAAATGGGTACAGCACTGCAGAGGGGATCACAGGCATGCTGGGGTGGGTCTGGAGCATTTCAAAATGCTGGACAGATTCAGAGCTGAGCACTGAAGACCCTTCTGTCCTCTGCTAAACACATCTCAACATGATTGGTGCTGCTGAATCCTTTCATGTCTCCTGTAGCAGGCAGAAAGCCACACAACAGGACTAGCAGGTGATCTCTGCTGTAGGTACCACAAAGAGCTTTTTCAGGAGACAAACTGCAGGGAATCTGGGAATCATGAAGGCACAAGGATTTTGTCCTGACTCTGGAAAACTGGCTCTTGGTCTTGAAGGACACAAAGAAGGGTCACAATCCCATGGGCTAGCTGGCTAAGCGAAGGGGTGATCCCTTTTCCTGCTGACACACAGTGATGGTTGCAGGGTAGCATTAGCTCTGTGGCCACTGACCACCCTGTTTTTTGAGAGAAGGCCCAAGTCAGTGGTGAAGGGCTAAGCTTTGCACAGTGCTGGTGTAGTAGGCAATATTAGCAGAGTGAGAACCCTGCAGCCTGATGGGATCGCTTACATATCAATTACTACGAGGCAGCAGGGTATTATTTATACAATGTGTGCTATACAAAACAGCAGAGCAATATTTAGAGGGCAAATACTATGGACAGGAAAGCTACAATTTGTTCTGCAGCAGCAGGATGTTCTGTGCACTCCAAAGTGCCAGGCAGGATGAGGGTGATGTTTTCATGCCAACTTCTGTACGAGGACAGGTTATTATTTAAACCCCAGATACAATGGTAGGGAAAGAGTATTATTTACTAACCAGACCAAATGCAATAGCAGCAGTGGCAGTAACTGCATGGTATAATTTACAACAGAGGAAAAGACATCATTTGCAGACCAGTTATTACAGAATGGGAGGGTGTTTGTTGTGGTAGAGCACTGAAGTATTACTTTGAAGCTGAGCACTATAGAGGTACAGGGTATTATTTATACACCAAACACCAGAGAAGCTATTTTTTTGGGGTAAGTAACAGTGACAGTTAATCATTTATATGGAAGCCATTCTGCAATTTCCAATATGTAACCTACATGATTATTTCAACCTTGAAACTGTGGTACAGATGATGTAATGTTAATTATACTGAGATCTACAGCTGCTCTACCACAGGACTGCTAAGCTGGAATAATCTTCTGCAGTCAGTAGATTTATGCCAGCAAAACTACTGAATCTGCCCTGCCCTGTGCAAAGCCTATGGTGCCTTGGGATTTCCAGGGTGTTTATCCCTGACCCTGTGCAGGATCCCAGCAGGAGCCACAGGTTTTGCTGTGGATTACAGGTTATTCAATCACCAGCATGGCGACTGCTCTCTCAGCAGAGGTGCAAATGATGGATGGGAGCTCCAGCTGGAAAGGATCAGCAACATTTTCATCTGTTTATCAGCTGCTGGCCTTTGCATTTTTTTTCCACACACCTTTCTCATCCAGTCTGTGATGTAACCTCAGGCAGGAGATGTTCCTTGGCTATTTCCTTTTAGTTTCTCCTACAGATTTTTGTGTCCTGTCAAATTATTCCTATTAAATCAAATCTATATGTCCTACAGCCATGACGAATGATTCTTTTTGTCTTTCAGTGGTTTTTTACACTACTAAACAAACAAATAATTAAGTGTCCAAGTCTTCTGCCCACTGCCAGCCAAGGGCACTGGAGAAGCCAAAGGCACATGGAAATTGCCAGACCAGATGAAACCAATGGTGTGTGCTCAGACCAGTATCCTGTCTTAGACAAGACCTATATTACCAGCTTCAGAGCAAAGTTCTCATCATCGAAAAATAGGGAGTAAACTGCTGAGGAGGAAGTTTCTTTTTAACACAAGGCATTTAGTGGTTACCTTCTGCCTTGAAGCATGAGTATTTACATTCCATATTCTCCCGCTAATGTAGGCTAGATTTATTTGGCATGGCTTAATAGACAATTTTACTCCTCTCAGGCCTAACCCGTGAGCACTACCCTGCCAGAAGAAATTTCCTGTCCTGATCACTTCATCCCCATGACATGAGGTGCTTGCTCTTGCAGATGCCCTTTTGTCTCTTGTCACTTGATGTGGCCTCTGTTGAACGTTTGCTCCAGGACCTGCCCTACGCAGTGCTGGGCTCAGGGGAAGGCTGGGTTCAGCTCCCCCACACCCAGGGGTGTCAGGAGATCCCTGGCTCCCAGGTGGCTCCCTGGCAACTCGGTGACAACCAGAACCATCCACATGTTCGAGGGTCATGTGGTACCTCTCTAATATTGCAGCAAGCACTGGGGTCAAGCTGTCCAGACCTGCCTCTCATGGGACATCCCCTAACCCAAGTTCTTCACAGCAATTACTGCTCCTCTCCATCATGAGCCCCCATGCAACTAGGACACAATTACAGCCTGGCAGGAACTGAGCAGTCAGGTAGGGCTATTCATTCACCTGAGTTAATTTTGGGCCTTGCTCAAATTTCTCCCTACTTCAACTTCCCCAAGTGTCCTCTGGCTAGCTCTATAAACTGGGTTTTATGGAAAAGCCATGAGTTGCTATGCCTTGGTTAACATGAAGAGCAACTACAAAGGTGAACATCCAGAGGATTATGCTTGTCAGAGGTCTTTCATTACCCTACTTTCATTTCTTGCTCTGTTCTCTCCGCAGAACTCTTTCTGTGGCTGTCTTGCCCATCTCCTTAGCACAGCAAGTTTTCCCTCTCAGCCAGCCTCAAGAACTGCCAGAACTACAGAAACCCACAGGCAAAGCCAGCTTCCAGGCTACTTCCATGCAGCATGAACAGCAGGAATGGGGTCCTTGTGGCTTCTGGACATAGCTATGTGACCAACACGCTCAAGTCACAGCATCTCCCTTGTCCTTGCTTGGTCACAGCAGCAGTGACACGGCTCCAGCTGCCTCCATCCATGTGCTGGAGCCTTTGGGAGCATCAGACCATTACAGCCGATGGCACAGCAGTTGGGCTTGTAAAGCAGGGAAAGGAAGTGGGAGCAAGGAGATCCGTGGGGCTGCTACTTAACACCTCGGGGCATTTCAACAGCTAAAGCACATGGAGGGTCTTGGGGTGCCCAAGCGGAATGGTTCTGGTATTTCTCATCCTTCCCCCACCCTTCTGCTCTCTGCTCTGTACGGAGCAATCATCCGTGAGAGGGAATATCATTAAAGGGAAACGTGGAAATTTTTCTTAAAAAAGGAAAGTCCAGTGAAAAGCACATGGAGGAAAAAAAATCTCGGTGTGAAGCGTCTCAAAAAAGGCTGCTCGGGTAGCGCGACAAAACCCCCTGCCTATTCATCAGGCCAACAAAAAGCTTCTTTAGATTTATACTGTGAGCCCATTGAGAGGGAGGGGAGGGAGGCAGCGCTCACACACCGCCCTTGTGCACACAGCAGAGCCCGCAGTCCTGCCCCGCACACACAGGCCGGGCTGTTCTGCCCGCTCACAAGGAAGCTCTGAGTTTTTAAAAGTAAACTGTAAGGTTTCCGTTGTTGCACTGGGCTCAAGTAATTTTTTTTTTTTTTTTTTTTTTTTTAATTTATAA
>VXBQ01015638.1:856198-907818 GCA_013400175.1 Phainopepla nitens | reverse complement strand
CCTTCCTTCCTTCCTTCCTTCCTTCCTTTTCCCTTAAGTGGCAAGTGCTTAATATTGGTTTTGGGAAAAAAAAAAGAATATTTTCTCGCATGGAAGGAGTGGAATCCATGCTTCATCTTGTGGGTCTTGTGCTTCACCTTCTGTCCCCTCTTTTCCCAAGCACTGTTAGAAAAGGCTGGATACATGTCCTGGGTGGCAAGGAAAAGCCAGATCCACTGCATGGGAGTGGAACTGAGCAGCAACTGAGGCTGCAAAGGTGGAACTAGGGAATTAGCAGACCAAGGAAATCCCCACACTAGGGAGTGAGGGCTGCAGGGATGTGCTACCCTACCCCTTTTCCCTGCTTTCTTCAGCCCCCACACGTAGCACAAACATTCAGCAGACAGCCTGTCCTTTGGCTTGGGACTACTCAGGTGGGAAATAGTCTTTCAGGGCTTTGTGATTTGTTTTACCCTTTCCTTTGTAGGGTACTTTTACAGGAACCCAAAAGTAGCTGTTTTGAAAAGACAGCAGGGACTGTGTGGACCTTTGGTAACTTTTTTGACGACTGTGAGACCTGCCAAACAGCCCGAGAGAAAGGATCTTACTGTGTTGATTTGTTTTCTTTGGTTTATGGGGGAAAAAAATATTTCACACATAATTAGCACAGCCACAGAGAGATTGTATTAAAGGCGCTTTACTGGAAATTTCAAGGGACAGAACAAGGGAAACCTGTGTTAACACTAGCAGCCAGGAGAAGAACCTTGCCTGCAAAACGGTGGGGAAGGACAATGTGGAGTGTTCAAGCTGCAAGAAAGAAACTGTTCAGGAGGGCAGCATGTGCATCAGGGGCTGGGATTACACTAAGCTACTGCAGGCCATGATGCTCCTGCTTCCCTCCCCCAGCCCCTGTCAGGGCTGCAGGCTGCCAGCCTGGGTGGCCAGCTCTGGCGGAGACTCCGCTCCCATGGATGGAGGAGAGCAAGGACCAAGAGCCTAACTTACTGCCCAGTATCAAAATCCTTGGTGTCTCCTTCAGCTAAAGCCACCCAATTTCAGTTTTACCCCTGTGTCAGTGTATAAAACCAGCCAGTCCTCCTATCTTGAAGACCTCTCCAACATAAGAGCTCTTGCCTGCTTCCTCTATCTTCTGAACACACTCCAAAGAGAACAGGAGTTTTTTTAATGCAAAAACTTCCAAGACAAACCCAAATTGCTCAGCCTTGTCCATACTCTGGTGAAAAGCCCACCACAAGCCTCTCTCTCCCCCTGGGTGTTTCCATGAAACCAGCTACCGGGTGCTTTGCATTCCCTGGAGTTCTGAGTTTCCTGGTGGACCTTGCTTACGTGCAAAAAGAGAGTTATGTGAGTGAGGTATGATCTTATTCAGGTGGCACTTTTTGAACCCTGGGGCTCAGTGAGATGCCTGAAAATGAAGAACTTTAGTTTCTGTTTTACTCTAGTTTGAGGGACATGGACACAGGAGCAGAGGACTGCTGCGGCCGTGAGACCCCCACTGGTACCTTACTGCATGGCATCTACTGTTGAACTGCCTGAGCTCTCCATCCACGCTGAGGTATCACTTTAACTTCAGATACACAGAAGGACCATTATTTAAAAGCAAGATGTGAAGTGCACAGCCCTGCCCAAGGCCGTGTTAAAAATCTCTGCTTCACACGTATTTAGCTGCCCACAAATCAACCTACAGTGCTCGGTACAATTGGTCCCAGGCAGAGGAAGCAGCATTTAGACTTTCCTGCTCTCAAATCCTGCTGTTTCCTATGAAAATAATGTGCTTGCTGCTGGCTGGTTTGTCTTTCTTATTGTTTCTGCTTGTTTGGTTTTTAAAGCTTACATCATTCTGTGGCCAGCAGTGTCTTGGGTGTCATGCAAGAGCCACTCTTTCCCAGGTTACCTGAGGGCAACACCAGGACTGAACAGCAGCTCTACAGAAGGCATGAATATACTGTGGCCATTTATTTCCTGCTGTGCTTAGGAGAGGAGCGAGGCATATTTGTGGTGGTTGCTATTAGACATCAGGGAGGAGCAGTGCCTGGTGGTTGGCAGAGGGATGGGCATGGGCCCCTGGGATATAATCACAGCAATGCCACTGACTTTGAGGGGCAAAGTGACACGACCTGGGCTCCTCATCCTTGACAGGACATCAGTATATTTAACTATTCCACAAGTGAGCTGGCAGCACCTGGATAATCCAGGAATTCAACAGCAGCTCAACTGTTTGTGTGTCACCTCAGCTGCCACTGGGTGCTCTCTGGCTGTATAGTGGTGCTGGGTGTAGGACACACACTTAGGGGTGCTGTGCAGGGAGGGCTGTGGAAGTAAAGCAGTGCAAAAAGCCACTTTACACTACATTCAAACTGTGCCTATCCCTTTTTCTTGGGAGCTCATCTGTCCTCTTCTTCTCTTGGACTTCATACCTTTCCTTGCTGGAATATCTCTTAGGGTCTCCTGAAACTACTGACCTCTCTCCAATCTCTAAGGTCATTTTTTTTGTGCACATCCCTGACTCCCAGCTCATGTTCCCTCTGTTTTTCCATGTGCCAGCTTTGCAGCAGAAGGCAAAAATATACTGAGGTTGTTTTTCTCCTGCTCTGCTCAGGAGAGAAGCCTGTTTGTGGTGGTTGCTATTAACCATTAGGGAGGAGCAGTGCCTGCTGGTTAGGGCAGGGACTGGAAAGGTACTTGGGCTTAGGCAGGAGGATCTGCCCAGGGAACCCACCTGTCACAGGTGAAGGTGCTGCACTGGTGCTGCTGGGGCTGAGAGTGGACCTGAGGAACACTGCACACATCAAACCCCTGCTGGCCAAGGAGAACTGGGCACTGGGAAAGTGATTAAGCAAACGAGTGTTTATTCCCATTACTAAGCTGCTGCCTGTAACTCAGGATGCTGATTAATTGGGAAGCAGTACCAGGAGGCAGGGCAGGCCCTGGGACAGTGTTTACAGCACTCCTCCTTGGCACATGGGGAAGGTGGCCAAGAATAACCCTCTGTTAGCCACCAGCAAGGTGTGCTGGTTGGATTTTTCCATTTGCCCGGTGTGTGACTCTCATCTTTGTCCTCTGACTCATGCCAGCCCTGGAAAAGCCCCAGCTCCAGCTGTCCCCAAAGAGGCTTCTCTATTTAACACTGCTCAGGTTGTGGGGAGGTGGTTGGGGTGCAAGGAGGGAGAGCACCCATCCCTGGGAGCCTCAGAGACACTCAGGTGGTGTCTGTCCCTTCACTGCCACTCTTCCCTTATTTAAAGCCGCACTGCTTCCACCCCAGTCTGGATGCAGAGGTGAAGGGCTGGCTCGTGGTAGCCCCAGGGCAGGAGACAAAAGATGGAGGAGGGAAGCAGGGCTGATGGCAGAGCCAGCCAGGTCGGCAGGGATTTTCCTCTGATGTGTGTCTCTGGGCAGCACTGTTCCATGCTGCCGCAGCCGCTGCAATTATGGCTCTCTCTTCCTTGCCAATTTTCCATGTCTGTTAGTGCTGAGGTTGGTTTGTGACATTAATTCTTTCTCTGCTGATGTGGGCAAATTAGCTGCTGCTGTGTCTCTGATTTAAGAAAGCCAGTGGTCCAGCACTTTTGCCACAGCCATGCAGAGTGTGGCACACCACATGCAGAAGAGAGCGGGCACCAGAGCAAAACAGGGCAGCATAAATGGTGGGAAAGGGAGAGCTGGAAACCGAGTGCCCCAAAGCATCCTCACTTCCCACTGCCTGGGATCAGGGCAGCTCCACACCCCAGGGCTCCTTCCCACAGACCCCACAAACCACAGGACTGGTCTCAGGCATTCCCTGCCTCCATGAATACCTGGGCCAGGTGCATGATCCCTGCCCCAGCTCGAGGCTGCTCGTCCCTAACTGCTCAGAGTGAGAGTCCAGCACAGTCCCTGCCATTTATTCAAGTGGGTGCTGAGAGCATCGCCTCCCTGCCCCTGGCCCTGACAAACTCTCGCACTCCTGTCCTCTCTGACAGCCTCCTAACAAAGACACTTTATTTATCTTGCCTGCGTCACTTTAACCTTAAAGGCAGCTTGAGCACAGGAGGAAAACTGCCTCCTTTCTTTGTGACAAGGAGTAACTCAAGGACCCCTTCTGAAACCCAGCTTTGAGCAGGAATCTCATTCGAAAAACACTTGGCAAATGAATACAAGCATATAATATGAAACAACAATTAAATTATTTTAAAGTCCCTCAAAGCAGCAAGCCTGGAGAGAGTTGATGGGAAACTTCTGCCTTAAAATCAAAATCAGAGATTAAAGATCAGAATCCAGATGAGTGAATTTGGGAATAAATGGTCACTTTTCAGTACAGCAAAAGAAATGACATGGGATTTATGAGGCTGGATGAAGAAAAGACTGGTCTGGTGTAACAGCTTCTGGCTTTCTGGACAGCAATTTATTTGCCTCCCCCACCCTGGATCCAGCCTCTTCATGGGGCCTTATTCTGCACTGCAGGGAGCTCCTGCTGAGGGAATTCAGCCTGTAAAGATGCAGAAAGAGGCTTCCTTTCTAGGCGTGACCATGAGCTGCAGGGGAGTGAAGGAATTGGTTAATAAGAGCTCAGGCCTCAGTGGGATGCTTGACAGAGCTCAGAGCAGACTGACCTCAAACACACTCAGACAGAATTTTCTGTCCTGGGGTGATTGCTAGCACTGTCTCCTGAGAAGTTGCCAACCTGCTGCTGTTGGAGACTCACAGATCGTGACTGCAGGGCCTGTGGCTGCCTTCATATTTCCCTTCACACATCAGACCCTCTGCACAAGCTCCAGCACCCAGTGGGACCAAAAAATACTAGCAGAGAGAAAGCAAGAGTAAGAGAAAAGAGATTTTAAGATTTGATCAGAGATGCATTTCCCCTTGCTGGGTTGGCTGGAGAAGCACCTGCCTGGCCAGGTATGCGTCTGGGGGAAGGGCTGGAGGTACAGCAGGCAGCAGAGTTTGGTCAGGTCTGTATTACTGCACTCACACATTAAATTACAGTCGTCCTTAATTTAGGTGGCCCTGATCAAACTCCCAGACTGCAGTGATGTGAGCTGTGGGGTGAATGGCGAGGTGGGATGTCTCTCCTGGTGACACTCTGGTGCACTGCAAGCCTCCCAGCTCCCTGGGGTGAGCCTGGGTTCTGGCTCCTGCTGGGGGGAGAGTGCTGAGTCCACAGCACTGACAGCTGGACACCTGGGGCTGGGCTCCTTCCAGCACTTGTGGTAACTCATTTAAAGCTACCTGGGATAACTGTGCTTGGCTGTGCTGCTGGCAGTGCACACACAGCCTGGGAGCAGCCTCTTTACAGAAATTCATGAAAAACTGACTCAATGGCTTTAAAGGATGGGGCCAAAGCTGCAGACAGCCCCGGGGCTGCAAAGTAGGAGTCTTGTTCCCAGTCCAGTGCTTAGTTCACTAAACAATCCACTTCAGACTATTGCAAAGTCCCTCTTTGAGACTGAGGGTTGTATTAGTGTCTCAGCAGAAAAGCCTGCTGAGCTCTAATCAGCTGTAGAGAGGGATTTTAGAGAGGATGTCTTTTCTCCAGGCTCTGCTCCAGCTGTTAGGCATTTGTTCCAGCAACTCACCAGTGAATCTTCCTAAAAACATCAGTGTGTCTGTTATAATAGGTATCATGAGGTGTCCTGGCTGGAGAGAAGGCAAACTTCCCAACTTCAGAAAAGTCAGGAACAGAACTTAAAGCAGTAGGGTGCTCTGGCATGAAAATGGCCAAAGTTTCTGAAGCTCTTAACCAGAAATCTACGGGGGTTTTAGGGCAGTGTCGTTAAACAGTGCCTGTGTGGGGAAAGCAGCAGAAATATTATGGGAATGCAAGAAGTGGCCCTAACACAGCACTCACCCTTAAGATTTGAAGGTATCAAACCCAGGGCTCCTGTCAATGATGGCAGGATGAAGTCCTTTGGGAGAAGGTTAAGATTCACCACAAAAACAGCATGGAAGTGCATGGAGATGGGTTTCTGGGTGATAAAACAAAAACAGTGAGGACTGTGTAGGCTTAGAGTACGAATTGGATTAGCTCTGCCTGTTGGCCATGCTTTTCTTTCAGGCCCTGGGCAGGAGGACAAGAATTTAACATACCCTCTTGGTCTTAGCGGTAGAACAGATAGCATTGCAACCTTCAGGTGAAAAAAAAAAAAAAGAAAAAAAAAGAAAAAAAAAGACATCTATGTTTAATTTTAAGCAGTTTGTTGAACCAATGAGCAATTTCCATAACTCTGTGATTTGAGGAGAGAAGAGGCAGCTCTGGTCATCTTGTCCTGGCTGCCAGTGCCCTGGAGCTGGTGACCACAGGCATCTGGCAGGGAACAGCAACTGAAGACCTGGACTTGTGGAAGAACTGGAAGTCCTGCAGCTCTCTGTGCACAGAGCACTCTTGTCTAGCAGGGCTCAGAGTGGGCCCTGCACTTTGCTGCATGCTCCTCAGCCTGGTTGGACAGCTGCTTGCTACCTGTCACCCTTCCTAAATCAACAGGCATTGCTTGCTGTTTTTGTATTTTTCCCCGTAGAACTCAACAGACACATGCTGTTCAATCCTTTAATGGAATTCAGTGGGAGTTTAACTGTTATCTGGGGTTAAATGGTTATTTGTGGGGTCTGAGAGCAGCCTTGCTTTTGGGCAGTGCAGAAGTCAGGCTGCAGCCACCCATGGCATGTAATGGAGACACCACTGCTTCTCCTGCATTAGCAAAGCTGAAAGATTGGTGAGGTGGCTGGAGGTGTGAGGAGTGCTGCTCTCCAATTCCCTCCCCTCCTCTCCCATGTTATCACACTGGGATCTTCAGAAACAAGAGCAGGATCACTGGCGGCACTGGAAGATCACAGAATCACAGAATCATTAAGGTTGAAGAGACCTCTAAGGTGATCAAATCCAACCTCAAACTCAGCAATACCAAGTCCACCACCAAGCCATGTCCCTTAGTGCTCCATCTACATAGCTTTTAAATACCCCCAGGGATGGTGACTTAACCACTTCCCTGGGCAGCCTGTTCCAACACTTCACAGTCCTTTTGGTGAAGAAATTTTTCCTGCTTTCCAACACCAGGAACCTGACTGACAGCAAATTGCCACTCACTCATAAATGACTCTAAGGACTGCTATGAGTCAGATTGCAAGTTGCATTAAGTGCTTTATACTTAGGGGCAGTTATAAATTGCAGTGCTGCTCCCTCCATGGGTTACCTGCACCCTGGTAGGAGGAAGGATGCTCTGTGTCATACAGTGTTGACCTGTTCAGTTCCCTTCATTGTTTCTGAGTGGACACTGTGGCCTCTGGCGTGTCTTGTCCTCTCAGTAACCAGATTTCCTATTACAAAAGAGGAGTGGCAGCACTGCCCTAGCACAGGTGTGTGATGGTAATGCCTTTGAAGAGCAGAGCCACAGGAGTAATAAAAACTGAGGAATGAATTCAGAACTGACTACCTGCTGCCTAGCAAAGCTGAACAGGGAACCAGTTTAGTGATTTATCACTTGTGCAGCAGTGCAGCACGTTACTTTTCCCCCTCCCCTTGGCAGAGGGGACACATTTTGCACAGTGTGTTTCTGTGACACAGAAGGGTGACTTACACAGGCCCCAGGACTCCTTGATAGCCGCAGAGGCATGGAAGGGGTAGTTGTGACATTAAATGACAGGAAAATCATGAAGCTAAATGTTCTTGATGGTGCTGTTTTGAGTAGAGAGCAGTGACACTTCCAGAAACTCCCTTGGAATTAGATGATCTCTCATCCAGCTTACCAGAGAGTTTGTGGGACCCATTTCAGGTTGGGAGAAATGGCCATAAATCATGAGCTGAAAGAGCTAATTCAGATCCAAAGCATTAAAACTTCAAAGACCCCCTCTAAGGATGCTAAAAGGCAAGGAACTAGTGTGGCTGCATTCACTAGTGTGATTACCTGCAAATGAAGGCAGCAGCTCTGACTCATGTGCTTATGGAGGAGAATTATAAAGAGATCTGTATTCCCAATTATTCCCCAGGCTGGAGGACAGGAGCTGGGAGATAATGGGCAAATCAGATTCAGAGGTAGAGAAAAGCTGTTTCTCTGCATGGCTGCATGAAGCCCACAAACATGAGATTTGAATTTTCTTATCTCCTACATAGCATCAGCTTAAGAAAATATGGGCATGACTCCACTGCCAATATTCATACACAGGTGCTGTCTTGGCAAGATTTTACACCCTACCATACCACAAACAGGGCTTAAGGCACTTGCTGCTCATGGATCAGAGGACACCCTGATCTGATCCCTGATCCTAAAACTGATTCTGAGGCTGCTCAGCTGCTGCGCTGAGGAATAATTTTATAAATAAAGGCAAATGAAATCTGGTTTCACACAATTCCCTCCAGTTTCTCTCCTGCTTGTTGACAGAGAGGAAATGCTTTTCAGATGCCAGCTGGTGACACTGCTTCATTATAAATTGCTCATGTCCCGTTTTTAAATAGTGACTGCAAAATATTCATCCAGCTCTCAGATCAGACTGTCTGTCCTTTCTGGGGCATCTATTTCTTCTTGGGCTTGGAGTTTGGTAAGTGCTGTCTAAAGATTTAACACCTTTGACTGCAGACAGGCTTGGAAATCCTGAGGCTGTCCCAGTGACCCCTCCATTGTCCTTGTAATGTACTGGATCAGCTGTGGGAATAGGGGCAGCTGGAGACCTTTTTCTATTGCAGCTTTGCAAGGACCAGGTCATGTATTCCCTGTGCTCTCCCTGCTCCCATTGCAGGGGTCTGTGACCCCTCGAGGCCCGTGCCCTCTGAAAGCACCGCAGTCCCACAGCCCTGTGTTAAATACCTCAGCAGGGGCGTGTGTGCGGGCTGTCTGCAGGCAGGAGGAGGGCTGGGAGCGAGCACTCCCTGGTACTTTTCCATCCTCCCCCTAGCAGGCTGCTGGCTACCTCAGTGGGAGCTGTTTGTAGGGCTGAAGCCAAGAAGTGCCCATGAGTGGCAAACCCTCCTGTGCCAGAAACCACCTTTTCGGAGCGTTTTCTCCCTCACAGTCATCTGTGTTTTCATTTCTCTCTCCCGGCTCAGCAGGGAAGGGAAGGTAGCCAGTGAGCTGGTGGGGATGGAGATGTCAACTGCATGGGGAGAGGCAGGAATTTAGCAGTCCCCGGGCAAACTCAGCACTTCTGCTGGGCTGGCTGCCATTTGCACACCTTTGTGGATTCCAGCCCCTCAGAGGTGCTGCTGGTTTAACTCCTCCAGTGCCAGGCTACCACAGTCACAGGGGGTGACTGTGGTCTTTTCCCTCTCAAAAGGATCTTCTTTCATCTGCTTGTGGCACAAGGTTTAGAAAGATGGTGATCAAGTAGGAGGTTAGGAATTTCCCCAAGGACAGGGACAAGCTCTGTGGCTCATTTCCGAGCCTTTCTGAGTGGTTGAGACAGTTTTTGGCCTGTGTTTGGGCAGCATTTCACAAGCAATATGTGTCTTTGGTCAGAGGTGTTTTATTTCATAATGGGACCCTTCCATGCTCTAAAATCAATAGAAGTAAATAGTAAGTCACCTGTCAAAGCAAAATTGGAAAGAGGTATTGAGAAACCATGTTAGCTTTAAGACCTGGAGATTTTTAACCTACTCCTAAGGGCATTGGTGACATTATAGATGGGAGCACCGATGCTTGTGAAGATCATTATAGAATCCTGCTTGACCTGCTTGAAGATCATTGTAGAATCCTGCAGTGTCCCATGGTGGACATTTCACAAGCAATGAACACTTCAAGGAGGAGAGAGGATGTTATCTAATTCGCTAGCCAACTTCAGTGCACCTGTTAATTGCCATTGGGTTACGAGGTTTGTCCCAGTGCAGATGCAGGGTGTGATGCACAGTGTGGTGTACGGATGGCCACCACTCCAGGGCTTTACCCCTTCAAAGTTCCCTCAGTGGCTTGCATGAAAATGAGTTTCTTGTCCCTGTGTGAGGGCAGAGGCTGTACTTGAGGCAAAGAGCTGGATCCTGAGCCCACCTGCACCGCAGTCCTCCATATGGTCTGGGGTACATCCCTTCCATCCAGTTCTGAAATGGCTTTTAGCACAGACAGCAGCACAGCCTCTGCACTTACATGATGAGGCAGAAGAGAGTGACAGGACCAGGCTGCCACATTTCCTGGAGAAGAGCAAGCAAACCAAACCACCAGTGTCTCATTTCACCAGAGCATGCCGACACCAGCTTACGCACCACAAGTGGCAACAAACAACAGGAAAAACACAGTCAAAACCAGGAAGAAAAACCAACCATGAACAACACTGCATTTTGTATTCAGCTGGCACTTGTGATTTGCTGGGGTTTTTAAAAAACATGATGTTCCTTTGGGTGGACAACAGAAAGCTGTTTGAGGAAAGTGGAGCTCACCCAGCTTCATGAACCCCTCAGGCCAGCATCCCCATGACCCAGTCCTCTCCACTCCCCTTATCCTTTATCTACCTGGGCCTGTCAGTCACTTCTTGTCTGTCACCATTTTCCTCCCCTTCACGACTCAGAACACTCCATGGTCTATGGCTTTGGCTGCAACAAGTGAGGACCTGTGTCTGCTCCAACTGGAACCAATTGCTCTGTGTAAAGTGATTGAATACAAAAATTAGAAATTAAAAGGAGATTGGGGTGAGGTGGCCAAAGAAAACACACATTGCAAGCGAATGGAGAGAAGAAAAGCTTGTAAGATCCCTGAAACTGGGCAGCATTTGGAGGGCTGTGGTAGATGCCAAGGAGACACTGTGGCCTGGTTTTGCTCTTGGGGGGCTGTTCTGCCAAGCTCACCAGGACAAGGCCTGGTTACATCAGGGCAGGTAGCAGCACTGTTTGCTCCTGGGAGGTTTTGGAGAGTGAAGATGGGGTGGGATTTGTGAGCTACACCATCCTCAGAGGATGATGTAGCTCTGGATGTTGCTGTGGGAGCAAAGGGCGTTGTGCCTTTCCCATAGTTTGGTTTATTGCAGAGCTTCCCCCCAGCTTGCCATGACTCCCCATTTCCCGTGCAAAATCTTGCACAAACCCAGCTTCATTTTCTGGCTTCTTTGTCTCAGTCCACCTGAGACAAACACCTGAGTCCACATCTGCATCAAAGAAGAGGCAGCTTGAGGGGGATTGAATTGATGGGAATTGCTGTTCAGCATCCTGGCATCCCCACCACAAACCCTGGCATGGGACCAGGCTCTCAGCATGTTCTCCTTCATGTTTTTAAGGAGTTATTGAATCATCCCAGCCAGCCCATGGGCAATCTGCGTGCTGCATCCTTCACTCACTTGGCATCTACATTTGGCAACTGGCCACCAGAGTCCAGCACCTTGGTTGTATAAAACATATTTTCAAAAACAGGGCAATAATGATGTGCTCCTCCATAAACATTTCCTTCACAGGTAGATCTTGTGATGCTGTGTGTACTGTCATTGCACTCACAATTATTTTTGCAGGTTCCCAAAGGCTGGAGGAGTGTTTGTGTACAACAAAGATGACCCTGAATCACAGCAAATGGACCCCGGTGCCTTTGGGGGTTGGGGGAGAGTTGTCTCCTGCACAGCCAGCAGAAGTACTGGGAGAGGAATACAGCTTTTCTCTAGAGCAGTGTCCTCTGTTTTGGCCCTGGATATTTCCAAAAGCCATAACATTTTGGTAGTATTTTTTGATGCAGGAGTTGGGAAATCCCAGTTTTGATCTCAGTGACAACATGCTTAAAAACCACCAGCTGTGGTGATTGATGTTGGCTGGCTTGGTAAAAGGATCAAGGTCACTCTGTGTGCTCCAGAGTTTTCCATGTGCTTCTCCCACCACGTTCAGCTTATCTTTGAACCTACTGACCAGTGAAAAGCTTCTGTCCCAGTTCTGCCCAGAATGCCTGCACTGATAACCAGAGGGTATCAATCCAAGAGTCCAAGAATGTCTTCAGAGAGTTGACATACAGTGAGGAGATTTCAAATTTTCCCTGAAATTCAGCTTCATAGCAATTATGGAGATGCTGAAATTGTGTTCACACAAACCTGTAGGGCACTGGAATTGAGAGGTGAATTGGCTGTGAAATGCAAATCAGCCATGCTCCAGTAAGTAAGTGAAGCCACACTGTTTTGTCCTGGCTGAAGGTCTGATTACTGGGACACAGTTAACATACTATAGAGAGCAAGAAATTCAGTTTCCAACATGGAAAAAAAAAAACCCCAAACAAAACAACAACCAAACCACAAAGGGTTTTGCCCAAATCCACAACAGGGAAATGTATATTCATGTTTATTTTCCATTTTGCACTTATTGGTAGTAAACCAGCTACAAATATGTTTCAGGAGCAGAAACCAGGGACCACCTACATCAGTTTAATGTAATTTCAGAAGAGGGGTCGTGGGAAGAAGGTGCTGCTTCCTCAGGCTTATGTGGATACACAGAATTGAGCTGGAGTTTACATGGGCTACAGCTCTGCTGCCTGGTTGCTGCTATAGTCTCTATTACAATGGTTAGTATCAAAAGAGGAAAAGAGGAGAAGAAAAAAAAGCCCAAGGGAATATAGTCTCAGTGTGAGAAGTGAAAATGTTAGCACAGGCCAAGGAAGCTTTTTCCCCTGCTGAAAATCTGTTGTGCTCACTCTGGAGCAGGGAGCTGGCAGAGGGGCTGGAGTCGTGCTCGTGTTGCTGAGCCTCCCTGAATGGCCCTTTTCAGCCTGCAGTTTCTGAAGAAAAGTGGGAAGGAGCCAAAACCAGGGTGGAGGAACATATAAATACTATGTGCAAGCAATGATATTTTTTATTTGGAAGCAAACCAATATAGTTGAGACTCACCTTGGATAACTCACATTGGGGGTGGGAGAGCTCCTCCCACCTCCACCCATTACCAAAAAAAAAAATTAGTTTTAGTAGGCTTGGGCTCCTTGCTGGCTTTTGGGAGCTGCCTGTGCAGTACAGACATGCTTCCAGCAGCTCCTTTTGCTCCCAGGTGCTGGGGTGGGTTTTGCCACCTCTAGATGTGACAAATACTCTCCCAACTTCCCATGGGTGAGGCGTGCAGCGAGTATTAATGAAATGTCTGAGGTGGGACTCACATACAGCAAGAACATCCAGCCAGGGAGCTGTCATGGAAATGCTGTCATGCTGAATGTCCCCTGTCTTGGGGACCTGCTTTAGTCTTGCAATGGACACCTTAATCTGATGTTGCCTACAGAGAATATGACTTGGGTAAATAGAAATAAAAAAGAATGAGCCTTCAACCCTCCCCACCTCCAGTGTTCTTGAGCCATTTCTTCCTAGAAAAATGATGGCCAGAGTGCTTCTTTATGAAGTAACCAACTTATGTATTTATGCATGATTTACGTGCTTAAGCTCCACAGAAAGTTGCAGGGAGTTGTGTAGGAACGGAGGAAACACCACGAGAGTCGTGTTCTGAATCCGGTGTTGTGTGCTGGAGGAGCTGTGCAACAGAGCTGTGATGTTTTCCCACTGCATCCCAGACCCAAAATCCCACAGACCTTTTCAGTGTCCCGTGTAAGACTCTCCCGCTCAGTAGAGAGTGATATTAGCATTAGGGTTTTTTAAAAATTTCCTCCCTGTGGAAAGGTCCATTCTTAATTCATTTGGGTGACAGGTATAGTTTAAAAAAAGCCTTGGAAGGTCAATAATAGAAGGGATATTTTTAATGTCGTGTCAGTATTTTGGGTTTACGTTCCTGTGACAAATATCTGAAAGTGGTGATGCCAAATGAAGGATTTTGTTTGCTTTTAAATATTCTTCTTTGGACCAAGGACAATCTTCTTTGTCTCAGTGTGGACATCTGCAGTGGAGCAGTGCAGGTGGCTGTCCCTTGGCTCAGTGGAGAATGGCTCCTTCAGCAGGGCAAAAGGGGGAAAAGAAGGGGAAAAATGGTGGAGTGGGCTCATATTACGCCCTAGCAGATGGAGGAAAGGGAATAAACAGAAGCTGTTTGCTTTCCCTCAGTGGGAGAGCCTATCTGGGCAGGCAGGAAGGAGGGACGGGGGGGACAGGCAGGAAGGCTGGCAGATGGTCAGTCGTGTGGAGGGGACTGGGTGGCTCAGGCAAAGGAGGCTGGAGGGGCTGTGTCAGGCACAGGATGGAGCTCCCTGTTTGCTCAGGCAGTCTGCAGTGTGTGTCCCCTTCCTGCACTGAAGTGACACGTCCTGTTCACGACGCCAGCAGCTAAGGGATTTCACCCATCCTGCTGAGGCTGCTCCTTGCCTCGCTGGGGGACACAGGTGCTGACGTGGGAAGGCAGAGCACTGACATTTCTTGCTAGAGAGGGAGAAAGAGCTTTGGTCACTGGAACAAGCATTGCTGGGTCTTCCTGAAGTGCAACCTGAGTTGTCTTACACCCTGGTCCAAACCCTGATCTCAGCTACCCCATGAAAGAAATCCCTCCCTCCAAAGGAACCGCATAGTTTTATGGAGATGTTGGTCTCCTCCTGCTTTTCTGCTGTGGATCATGAGTCTTCCAGAAGGCTTCCAGAAGAAGACGTGCTGGGGCCCATCCCCTACTTTGAGAAGATCCTTGCTCTTCACCAGTTCTCAGTCCAACCTCGCACTGCCCCAGCATATCCATGAAGGATCTGCTGGAAGGGGACCATCATGTAAAGTTGCTTCACCCAAAGAAGACGGTGGGTTTGGATCTTCCTGTTGTTTACATCTGTGGGAAAAGCATTAGTGTACCACAGAGGGAAATCCTTCTGAGGTCACTGGATGGAGCAAAGATAAAAGCTATAGAAATATCTGTACTGGCATGGAGCCTTACTAGTGAAAACACTTCAATCCAGCAGCATCCACAGTTCCCTCAGACCTTCCAGAAGGAGAGGGACCATTGCACGCTGGAATCTGTAGTTCCTTTGAGCTGCAAATGTCCAATCTCCAGTGAGAAGAACCTGTGGAGTTTCATCTGAAGGGATGTCTCCCCATGACACTTCTGTCATGAGATAGGATCCCATTTAATTCACCACATCCGAGTAGTTGAAAACAGAAAGAAAATCCTGTTTTTTCCTTGCTGCCTCCTTTCCCCTGGAGTCACCTCACCCTGGGATGATGCTTTACTACCCTAAGTCACCACATGAGAATCTCCCAGTGCAGGAGCATTCCTGGTTCAGGTTCAATCCCTGTATCCCATGCTCTGGCTGAGGGGAATGGATCACGGAGCATTGCAGTGCTCTGGTCATCCTGACAGTGCCATGGTAAATCCCACAGCTGGATGCAAATGGGAGCAGCCCAGAGCCAGAAGCAGACTCTCTCTCACCTGCAGGCATGGCTGGAGCAGCACCAGCAACAAAGAGCATGATGCCCAGATTGGTGGTGCAGGCAGGCCCGGGGCTGTTACCCGCTTAAGTATTCCATGTTAGGATGGTCAGATCACCTCAGTGTGAAACTTATTCAGGGGGTTTTATAGCATTTTTCAAATAAACATGCAGCGCAGTCTATTTTCATTACTTTCCCAGCCTCCTGTAAAATTTGTCAACAGAGTGCTTGAGGAAGAAATTAACTGTGTGTGTCTGGGGTGGAGAGCTCAGCAATGAGAAGGTCTTCTGCCCCTCAATGCTAGAATTGCTGCTGTACAGAGTCCCCGTGCCCCTTTCTCAATGCAGGAACCAAGCAACTGCTCTAGGTCAGGCATTAACAGCCTCCTGAGCCCAGGACTGTCTAGGTATGTTAAAATATATCCATACCAGTGAGGCTAAGAGGGATAGATTTTTCCGTGGCTGGTAGGAATGAAACAATGCTTCCCATGGGCACTTCCCTGGGGATGGAGATGAAACTCTCCCAGGAAGAAACTTCAGTCCTGTCCTCCTGGCCTTCAAAGGGATCATTTCATCTCGCTGTGTGTCCACGGAGTGGCTGTTGAGTGCCCTGGTTTATGGTGGGTGAAATCATTAACAATCATGAGTGCCCCACCTCTGCAGGAGCCGAGGTGTGAGCGAGCCAGCTGAGGCCTGAAAAGGCTCAAACATTCCCCAGCACATCAGGGCAGCTCTTGCTCGAAGGAGACTTTATAAAACATTTTACATAATGTTGAAAAACATCCAGTAATTAGCAACGCCTATTCCTCTTTGTCCCTTAGGTGACAGAGATGCATTCTCAGGATCTTCCTTTTAATTTCTTCCCATTTCCTTTCCCAAGAACCCTTTTTTTTTCCCATTTGTTTTCATTGTTGCCAAAAACACCAACAGTGCCTCTCTATGGGGCTAAGTGTGGGAATAAAAGCTTGTGCTGTGGCTGCCATTGCTGGCAGGTTGGGAGATGCTCCAGAAGCCTCCCTGGTGAGCTGGGACCTGCACTGATCTCCTGCAACCAGCCAAAAGGGCTGTCTAAGGCAGTGATGGCAACACAGATGAGTGCAGTCTCATAGCCATCCATGGCTGGGATCAGACCCCTACTGCATCCTTTTCCACACCAGCCAGCAGAACTACCCCAGAGCCATAGACTCCCAGGCTTTCCTTTAGATGGAAAGCTTCATTTTTATTTTGATCAAACCAAACCTCATTTCTAAAGCTGTGAGTCCTCGACAAGAGCCTCAGAAGAGCTCTAGCAGGAACAAAGCAGACTGCATGGAGAATGGCTCTTGAAAGCCCTTCTGTCACATATAAGCTTTACTTTGCCACTCTGAGTCAGCATTTGGCCTTACATCTCTGCTTTTCCCAGCCCAACCAGGAGAGTGGAAGAACTGGAGTTCCTGAGCATTTAGTAACTAATGTGACTAAGGAATAAAAACAGTGATTCATGTATTTATTTCTGAGCTTGAGCTCTCTGTTTGAATTGCTGCTATTTACAGGTGGTGGAACGTTGTTTCTGGGTGAAAATATTTGCAAACCTCTGTATTCATTAAGCATTACCCATCCTCTGCTCACATGTCCTCACCATAGAGGTGCTATTTTTTGCTGTTGCTCTTTTCAACTGATTTCCTGTTCTTAATTCAGAAAGGGGAAAAAACCGAAGTCAACACCCTCAAGAACAAAACCAAATCCAAACCAAAATCAAAACTTGGGGCAATTCAGCTCCCGCGTGGCACAGCATAAGGGGCAAACAGGAAGGAGCCATTGGATATGTCTTAACTCAAAAATCACTGCAGATAGGTTCTTTTATACGTGCTTTGGAGTTGCAAATGTTCTTAAAGAAGTTGGGGTCACTTCAGTAGCAAACTGATAAAGATGCTATGCTCTGGCAAATAATGACATAAAGAGGAGATTGTTGCTCCTGTGGGAATTCCCAGCGAATCAGGCTCCAAACTTTTCCAGTAGAGAGATATTCAAATAACCAAATCTAGCTTTCCCCTTGTGACTGATATATCTTCCTTTTCCATGACCACCTATAATGTGTGGTAATCCTGAGCACCTAATCCCTACCTCTGATGTAACCCAGTCATTGCACTTTTTGGGCTACCCAGGTTAAAAAAAAAAAGCCAAACAAGAAATACTGAACTGTGGCAACTCCAAATGTTTTTTTCCATTAAAGCTGCTTGGCAGAGTGATTTCCCTTCTGTCTCACCCTTTGGACAGCTGCCTCACACTTTATCCACTTTTAGGTTCAGGACGTCGAGATGTCTGAGCCCAAGTGGTTTGGGAGTAAACATGGCTAATGGAAATACCTCTGGACAAAGCCTCTGTATTTAAAAGGCAACTATATATATTGTGTGCAAAGACTATTAATGGGTCTTTTGACCACACAAATGAATTCCGTCCCCTGGTTTGAGAGCACATTTGCTTGTTAGTCATCTCCCTGACATCTCCGAGATGAATCCCGCTAGGAAGGGCTGTATGGGAGCTACAGCTTGTGTCCAAGAGGGCATAAACCTCAGCCAGATTAACCACAAACCTACTGAGATGGGTGGTTTAGACACAGGGCTGTTAAGGAAGAACATACTTGTTCCAGCTCCTTCCAACGTCACCAAATAATTCTTGTCATTAGTTGACATGGATGCTACAGTCTGTGTGGGAAAAAAAAAAAATCAAATGTATTGAATCCTTTTGTCTCCTCTGATTTTACAGTTGTGCTTTTGTTCCTGCCTCTCTCATTGGTATTTCCTTGGCAGCTCATGAGGGATTTCTTTTTTTGAATGATTGAGCTCATTTTGTGCCAAAAGAGAAAGGAGAGACAACCATTCTCCAAAGCTCAGGAAATGTGACATCACCCAAAATGCAGACCCAGCCTTTTGGCGGCCAGGTGGTAAAATGAAATATTCTCAGCCATCTCAGCATCTCCACTGCAAGGAAATTACAAACAGAAACTTGGGATGACAGCCCCTGGCAGCTCTATTCAACTATGGTCTGGGACGCTAAAAAAGCCAGCTCGGTAAGGCTGCTAGAGAGAATAATAAAAGGGCCTAAATTTTGCCAGAATTGTGGATTTCTTCTTCGCCACTGAGCAGAAGCTGAGTGGTGACTCACACGTCGCTTGACACAGTCTGGCACTGCTGGTACCCCGTGGGCCTGGGGAATCGTGGAGCTGCTGCTATCCCAGCCAAGCCCACCGCCTCATCTCGGCAGCTCTGGCACGGGAACAGCGGCGCTCGCACACAGAGGGGCACGGGAAGCTGGCAGAAAAATGGGCACTTCACTCTGCATCCAGACAGGCTGCAGAGCATGGGAGTGAACACACAGCCAACAGCTAGAGGCACAGTCAGGCCATGTATGTGGTATAATTCTGTTGCAGCCTCTGGGTATCACAAGCCCATCTCCTCAGAGGGGTTTCAGCTGCAGTGTTTCAAAGAGCCTTCATGACCTCTTAGCAGAGATATTAATATATCCTCTCCCAGCACAAGGGTCATCTTGAACTGAGACCAAAGTAGCACAGAAATCAGAAATTAACCACATATACCTTATGTGTGCTGAAGTCACCCAGCTCCTTCTCAAGGCTGTGTGCCACCTGGAGAAGAAAAGTCTTAGAAGGGAAGGATGGACCCAAGCATCGCTGATGGCAGCACCATAGACATCCCCCTGAGCACAGTGAGGGTGCCATAGATCCCCTGTGCAGTATCACCCTTACTCAGTGGAGTAAATGCCCTTTGCTGCAGCAGCATCACACAACAGAAGGCCAGAGTATCAAAAGCCAAGCGTGTGGCCAGAGTAGGGCAGCTGGGTTGGCCACCAGTGCTAAAGACTCCTCTCCACCCATGGCTGGATGCAAGTGCAGAAAGAGTCTCAAAGCCCTTTGGAGCTTGCTGGGTATCAGACCCTGCTGAGCAGCAGCAGCCTGCAGTTCTGCTGGATACATGCTGAAGGACTGAGCCATGGTGCAAAGGACTTATCTCCAGCTCCACAGCTGCTTTTAAAATAAACTGGCTTCAGCATTGCTACACTGCACCCTGTTGGACTGTTTGGCTGAATTCCTGCATGTGGGATTAATGGGAAAGTGGAAGGAGCAGCCACTGGTCCTTCATTCCATGGTTAACCTGTAGTCACAACTACAGCATCCTGCTGGTGCTGTGATGGCTGTTTGGTAGAGATGGCAAAGATGGTAGACACGAGGAGCAAACACCTTCTTTGTACACCCAAGACATTGTCCCTTCAGCTCTTGTCTTTTTTGCTTATTTTTACTCGATCTGCAGAGTAAATTTCTTTTCTCAGTAGTATCTGTGATTGCTTTCTTTAGAATTAACCTGGGGGTGACTGCTTCTGTTTGTAATTAGAGGACAGCCTATATGGAAATGTTGTTTTCCTCCTCCACCCCAGGGCCAGGTTCAGCGATGAGGGAAAATGTTGAGAAAAGCAAAGAGAGGGAGAAAATAAAAAGCCTGGCTCTTAGCTCCCACACATGCGAGGACCAGGTAGAGCCTTCTTGTGTTAAGTCCTTAAAAGTTTCATTGTGATGTCTTTGCAAGAACATATTTATTTTGTTTCCCGAGCTGTATGAGCAGGGCATTGTATCTGCCGGATTAAGGCAGCTCTGTGCTGCTCGGAGAACTATGAAATCCCTCCTCTGTCAGGCTGATGTGAAAGGATCCCATTCATCTGGGCACTCCCGCCCGGTGGGGTCTGCTTAGCATTCATCCCAAAGTGCGACAGAGCTCCTACTGCTGTCTCTGGCTCACGCCTCTCCCACATCCCCGCTGCCCCACATGTGCCGCCAGCCAAGAAAAGAGAATAGGGAACCTTTGCTCCGTGTCTGCTCACGGGCGGCTCTCTCCTCATTGCTATGCAGCGGGCATTTGCCCCAGTACCCTACTTCACACCAGAAAATGCTGCTGGCCCCGCCGTGAGCCAGCGACGTGCGGCGCAGCAGAGCCAGGGGATGCGGGAGGGCAGCCGGTGACGACGCGTGAATCAGCACCATCCCTGCCGCGGCAGCCGGGGAACGGCCGGGAACCGGCGCTGAGGGCCGGGGGAAGGAGGAGAGGGAGCGTGAGTGTGTGTGGGAGTGTGAGAGAGAGGGAGAGAGTGTGCGAGCGTGTGTGTGGGCGAGTGTGAGTGTGTGTGTATGAGAGAGAGAGTGTGTGTGCGAGTGTGAGTGTGTCTGAGAGTGTGCGAGTGTGCGAGAGAGGGAGAGAGTGTGCGAGCGTGTGTGTGGGCGAGTGTGAGTGTGTGTGTATGAGAGAGAGAGTGTGTGTGCGAGTGTGAGTGTGTCTGAGAGTGTGCGAGTGTGCGAGAGAGGGAGAGAGTGTGCGAGCGTGTGTGTGGGCGAGTGTGAGTGTGTGTGTATGAGAGAGAGAGTGTGTGTGCGAGTGTGAGTGTGTCTGAGAGTGTGCGAGTGTGCGAGAGAGGGAGAGAGTGTGCGAGCGTGTGTGTGGGCGAGTGTGAGTGTGTGTGTATGAGAGAGAGAGTGTGTGTGCGAGTGTGAGTGTGTCTGAGAGTGTGCGAGTGTGCGAGAGAGGGAGAGAGTGTGCGAGCGTGTGTGTGGGCGAGTGTGAGTGTGTGTGTATGAGAGAGAGAGTGTGTGTGCGAGTGTGAGTGTGTCTGAGAGTGTGCGAGTGTGCGAGAGAGGGAGAGAGTGTGCGAGCGTGTGTGTGGGCGAGTGTGAGTGTGTGTGTATGAGAGAGAGAGTGTGTGTGCGAGTGTGAGTGTGTCTGAGAGTGTGCGAGTGTGCGAGAGAGGGAGAGAGTGTGCGAGCGTGTGTGTGGGCGAGTGTGAGTGTGTGTGTATGAGAGAGAGAGTGTGTGTGCGAGTGTGAGTGTGTCTGAGAGTGTGCGAGTGTGCGAGAGAGGGAGAGAGTGTGCGAGCGTGTGTGTGGGCGAGTGTGAGTGTGTGTGTATGAGAGAGAGAGTGTGTGTGTCAGGGTATGTGGGGGTGTGTGTGTCTGCGAGTGTGTCTGAGTGTGTGTCAGTGTGTGTGAGAGCATGCGTGAGCGTGTGAGTGTGTGTGTGTGTGTGTGTGTGAGAGCGTGTCTGCGTGATTGTGTGTGAGTGTGAGTGTGTGTGCGTCAGTGTGTGCGTGTGTGAATGTGCCTGTGCTTGTGCAGAGGTCAGCCTGCGCAGGGGATGCGGTGCCTGGCGCTGGGAGGGCTGGGAGGGGATGTGAATCAGGGAAGCAGATTGGTGCTGCAGATGTGTGGAAGAGATCAAGGTCTTGGTCAGTTTCTGCTTTTTTGTCCTATGTTTGCTTGAATGGCAACTGGAGGTTGAGTTTTGTTAATAGTTTGGATTCCTGATAGGAAGCCAGATACCCTTTATTTGCTCTAACTTTTCTAACAGCTGTCTAGGGTCTGACGTTATTTATTTTTTTTTTAATTTTGGCAACTACTGGTCAAAGACGATGTTGGGGGAAAATTGTGAAGACAACTCTTGAGAATCATACATTGTCCAAGCCAGACACTAAGCAATGTTTCCTTCCTTGCTTACACCTTATTCAGGTGAAATTGGACCTTTGCCTGAACATCTGTGCCTAAAAAAGCCTCCCAAAACACTTGTACCTGAAAGATAAGGATGACTCTAAATCAGCCTAGCCCATGCAGTAAGTGAGACTGAAAGAGCAGCTGGTGCTCAGAGCTGTTTCTCCACACATTTCTGTATATGCATGAATTTACAGCCTTGTCCACTGAAATTTAGCATTGAGGAATGGGTTGGTCAGCTTGCGCTGACCTTTACATTTCAGGCAGGTTCTGCTTTTGCAGGTCAGCAGTGGCAGATGGAGTTGGAGGCACAAATTCCAGTCAGGCACTGGTGTCTCATCCTCTGCCCAGATCCTGGATAGGATGGGTATAGAGCATCCTCCAACAGATTGTTCCATCTCTATGTGTGGCCCTTGCAGCAGAAGGAAGTATCTAAAGTCTCCTTGGGAAACGAAGAGCCTACTGACAGCACAGGAAGCCTGCCAAGCCTCACAGTGTGTGGCCATATTGGACCTCAGCTTTGCCCATCAATAACACCATTTATTGTTTTTAGAGGGAAAAATATACGTTTGTGAGCACAAGATTTCCCAAGCTGGCTGCTTCTTTGGAGAGGGGGAGAAAAGGGTCTCTGGCGTGTCTGGAAGGCACCACTTTGCTGCCTCATGGGCCCCTCCAGAGGCATCACCTTTCACTCAGGTTGTCATTTCTGGTTACACTTCCAGCCCTTTCTATTAATGGTAGGCGAGAAACAAGTGCCCCTTTCTTCCCACCACAGGACTCACAGGGGTGTGCAGGGGGAAGCCAGCCCCCGAAGAAAGGACTACTGAGGAGGGGACAATCCCATTGCACCCTCCTGGTGATGGCTTGGGCACATCCTGCTCGGGGAGCGTGCAGAAACTCCGTGTGACACCTGAGCGCTGACCTCGCTGGAGACATGACGCAATCACAGAGCTCGAGAGAGAAAGCCCTGGGGACCGGCAGCTTAAAACACTGCTGCCTTGTGCCTGAAACAACACTTCCAGTCTTCGAGCCTTAAGAAGCTGCAGTCTGTTGGCAGGATGCTGCCACGGAGGCCGTGGGACTCGGGGAGGCTGAGCGCTGGCTCCAGTGGGAGCCACTGACTCCTCCGATGCCTCTGGAGACCTCTCCCAGTTGTCTCTCTGAAGCAGCGAGCAGGGATTTCTGTTGTCCAGATATTTGGTGTTTCCAGTGGTGTGTCTTACAGGATCAGCTGTTGAATGCAGCCGAAGCAGTATCTGCACTTCCACACGGTGTTGTGTCCCTCTTTGCTTCTTCTTTGCTCTCTCATCCGTTGCAGTTCCCCTGCAATCAGTGGAGTCACATCCAAGGAGTCAACCCACCCCTGAGTGTTTGAACACATGCTTTACACACTGACATGGGACTTCAGCATGTCACTTCTGGCTGTCGCTGTATCACCTGGGGCCAACACACAACTACAGTACAGATTAGGGCTAGGATTGAACCCTAGTCACGTTTTTTTGGTGATACTCCCTAGGTTCATACGAGTGGGTGAAGGGTCACAGGCAGGCTTGTCCAGCCCCATGGGAAGGAGAATATAGCCTCAAATACAAGGATGGTTTATTTTTTTCTGAGGAGAAGATAAAATCTGTATATTTAAGAAGACTCCTTCAAGAAAAATGGAGGTCAAGAAAAAAAGGGCTTCATCATGCTATAAAAGAGCAGTCATGTGACAGCTTGTTTCATGTGGCATTTGCTAAATAGAAGCCAGCTCTCTCTAAGAATGGGTTTTCCTGAGAAATTCCTATACTAATGTATGCAATCTGCCTGTGGAAGGGGTGTTGTGCATCCTCTTGGGGCCTCGTCCAAGATAGGTGTGAATCTGTCACGGTTCCCTGAGGCTCATCTGGGCTCATCATTTCCAGAAGGAAAAGTTCAGGTTTCTGTATGCTCTGTGCATCAGCTGGGCTGTGCTGACCAAGCCTCATACCCGTATGGTGGGGAGCTAAGCATGCAAACCACACCAGATATATTTCCTGAGTGTAATTTGTGCCTAAAAGATCAGCAATCTTGCTTATAAACATTGCCAGACTCCTGTTCTTCCAGCCACACATATGTCATCCAGCTAGAGAAGAGGTTTAAATGGTACTGAGTACAGAAGCCGTGATCCATCCAGCAGGACCAGCTCGGAGATGAAGGCCCTGATGTGGTCCTAGCTCCAGTTTGGATCTTTGGGCTGCAGGCAGGGAGAATCAAAGAGTTTCAAGAGCACAGGCTTCTGGCTGTGTTAGTCAGCTCCAGGTCTACTGAGTGATCCACTGCTTTAGCTGGCAGGCATGAGCCCCAGCAGGGAACCTGGGACTGACCACCCAGGATCAGGTGCAATGCAAATGCTGACTGGCATTCACAGGAGCAGACTCCAGTGGAGATTCTTTAGTCACTGTGTGATTCACACACTGGCAACTGTGAATCCATCCTGCCTTGTGTGATCTGAGGCAGTCTGTTGCCCCTTGTCACCACAGGAAAGATGGGCTGGGAGACAGACCAGCTCAGAAGGGGACTTAGAGACAGAAAGTCTTTGATGAGAGAAAAGAAGCATCCAAATGACACTTTCCTCAGTAATTTTTGCTAATTATAAAGCCATTGACTGCTATTCCCAAAGCCTCCCTGCGTGAGGGAGCTTAATCACTGATGACAATTTTTTGGCATTTTTCAGGCTTGTCACTGACAAGAACACACACCAGACACTCCACCCAATGGCAACATCTGCCTCGACAAAATGAAGTCTCCACATTACTCTCAGCTCCACCATTCACTCTGTCAAATTCTCTGTTTGCCCCACTAGTCACACCATGATGTTACCTCAGGGTAGCTACAGGTCTCAGTTGTTTACAGACCATCCTTCTCACAAACAATACAAGCATCTCCTTCCAAAGTCTCTTTGTGGCCTGCAGTGTCCAGGAGAGGAACAGATAAGAGCCCATTTGTGGGCTGTGCTATACTGATTGGAGATCTAAATTCCTCAGTTTTGTTCATGGCACCTCCCAAACACTTTTGACACTACAGGTGTGGATCTGGAGGCTCTGTAGTCTACTTTAATCCCCAAGATAAAACCAGGAAAGAAACAGTGAACAGGGAAAAGAAGGAACTGCTTGCCCAGGAACTGGCCTGTGGGAACCTGGGGCAAGCTGTGCCTTACCTTGCCAGACCTAGGCCCAGTTTAAAACTTCACCTAAAGTGAAGCAGCCAGCCAGCCCTTTCAGCCAGATGTGAGAGCAGTCTCAGCCACGAGCCAAGTCTCCTGTGCTGAACGTCCAAAGGTGCTGGCTAAGCCCCTTTCCTCTCCAGACATAATCCTAATTGCCAATGCTTGCCAGCCACTCCGTCATGAGCAATAAGGGAAATTCATATTTTGTGTTTTAAATGTGTTTATTAGCCAAGAAGTTATCACCTGAAAGTGGACGCTAGGGCATGTCCAGAAACCTCTTTCCCTAAGGTTCCCACCAACAATGTAGGCACTGTAAGGCCTCATGGCAGCTTGGTACCAGCTTCAGGGCAGCTAAAGATGCAGGAGCCCAGCGAAATCCAAGGGTCTTTTTTTTAATGTCACAGAGGAACTTTTTGAATGACTAACTCAGAAGGAAAGTTTTTTGAAAAGCTTTATGGTCACTGGAGGAAATTTGTGAGTTGCAGTGTGTGGCTGTTTGATGACGGAGAGCACGTAAAACATCCTCCAGGGACGAGGCTGGCCCGCCAGCTTTTTCTGCCTGTGACCTAGTGCACATTCATGCTCTGGTCTCAGACTGTGAATATCCCACTCATCTGACTTCTCCACACCCCCAGCTAATTACAACTCTGCATTTCCTTAAAGAACCCCAGGTGCAAACATACAGATTAGAGGCGGTTACAGGAATAGGCTGGTTGGCTTGCAGAGCTAAAAGGTTATTGTTGTTTCCACAGGGGTTTTACACAGTGTGCATGTGTCTGCCCATATATGTATTTATATTTCGATTATATTTATGTTATTATTTCAATTAGAACCATAATGCCTGATTTCATTCTGCACTGGATTGAGCCCTGGTTGAATGCCAGCTCTGAAATGGCATGAATGAGTCCTCACAGCATGGAGAACCTTTTATCACGAAGGTCTTGAAATAAATGTCACCACCACTCTCATCTCTTTCTCTGAAACCCTCTTTTGCCCCATCCCTCCTTCCTGCTCACTGAGGACACTATGGCTGTGTATTGACTTGTGAAGAAAGAGACTCTTCTTTAGGTACCATACGTGCCCTTCAGCAGGAGGGAGGTTGGGAGCCACGGACAGTTGGTATTTATCTGCCCCTTGGAATGCTGTGACAAGGGTCTTGTCTTCCCTGACTGAATAAAAATAACTGAAAGCCATTATGCTCTTCAGCTCAGATTCAGGAGTGAAGAGGAGGCATTATGGGTTTTTTGCAAGGCCAGTTAACCTGAGCCAACCCTTGGCACTATTCACGTGTCCTGCTTTCCTGAGATAAACACATGCTTTTAGCTAGAAAAGGGGAGATCAGTGACTGTCAGGATCATACCTCACCCATCACTGTAAAACAGAGTGAAACTTCAGTAAAATACTTATTTAATTTAAAAACAAAACCAGGCCTCTGTTTAGCCAACTGCAAACAGTTGAAGTGTCTTAAAGACTATACATGAAACCATCAGATCAGACCACTTTTATGATCCAGCACAAGAATTTGGAAGGAAATATCTTTCAGCTTTCCTTGTGGCCTCTACTACTAACACTGTCCACAGATGCTTGGGGGGGCTTTTAGCTGCCATGAGAGGATCTTGCAGGGTGAAAGGGTGAGAGTGTCACAGCCCAATGCTTTGCCATCTCATCTTGGGGCATTTTGTATTCTAGACACATTCTTGGGAAGAAGTGACATCAGGATGCTCAAATGAGGAGCGTGTGAATCATCATGTGGAAAGCCACAACTGAACAATAATCAAATTCCTGAGGATTCCTATCTTCAGACCTCTCAGATGCACCCGTGCCAGGAGGAGGAAGTAAAATTCAAAACGAGACAGTTTGAAGTCTGTTCTCTAAGGGTCTAGAAACCATTTTACAGCTTCAGTCATTCTCACATGCTGTGGTTATTGCCTTAGTAAATATATCAACAGGGAAGCATAAACTGCTTTAAAGTTAAGGAAATTCCAACAACTGGATGAGCTGCTGTGAGCACTGGTGGAATGAATCCCAGGCTCCTGAGGGCTAGGGTGATTCAGGCTTTGCATTCTCATGGTTTGTGATTCCACCAGATTTCCTTGATGCAATTATTTTCATGCGACTCTGCAGTCTACAAATTCTAAATATAACCTTGCACATAAAATAATACCCTCATTTCTGAAACAGTCCCTTGCCAAAAGTCCTGCCAAACAGTTGCTTTTTATATTACATTAGTCATGAACTGTGGCTGACAACAAGTTCCTCTTTGCAGACCCCTCCCAGAAATCTTGTGGAAAAGTCCTTTTCTCTTTTTTTTTTTTTTTTAAATTCCAGCCTAGCTGAACATATCAAGCAGGAAAACATTAACATTTTCCAGAAGTGGATGATGTCTCATGGTCCCTTTAACAGTTGTTACTGGTCCTTTAGCAGATGTGTGGGAGAGATGCAAGTGACTGAGCTGGAAAGTGGTCTCATTGCTCAACACCAGTAAAGACACATGAGGCCAAGCTTTGAAAATAGCTTTTATAGTCTAGGAAAGATGAGGGAATGAACCTAGAGATCTTCTGTGTTAGTTAATGGCAAGATGCCATGCTGAATCTGAGGTTCAGACTCCCACCACCTCATCTTTTATGTTTTCACAGCTCAGGTGCTGATTGAGGTGAAGGTTGTAAATCAAGCACAAGATCGAAGGAGTTCCTCAGGGCTCCCCCATCCAGGGATGGAAGAGACATTCAGTGCTGCCAGGGGGAAGAGCCAGCCCTCTGCCAGGGTCAGAGCTGGGGCTGTCTGCCTCGGTCAGTGCTAGAGAAGCTTCACCTTCATCACCTGGTTTCACCGTTCCTGCTCCTCAGAGTAAGGCAGGAGCCATGGCTGCAACTCTCTCTGCACTTATCAAAGGAAACAGGCTTAGATGATGGAATGGAATGGAATGGAATAGAATAGAATAGAATAGAATAGAATAGAATAGAATAGAATAGAATAGAATAGAATAGAATAGAATAGAATAGAATAGAATAGAATAGAATAGAATATTTCAGTTGAAAGAGAACTAAAATGACCATTTAGCCCAACTTCCTTCCACAGGAAAAAGCAAGCCCCTATCTCTTTGCCATTCTCTTAAAAGGACAACAGCTGCAGCCCTTAGGTTATAATTCCTCATACGCTTGTGCACTATAGGGACTCCAGAACCTCTCTGCCTCCCTGCCATTTAACACTGACCCAATGCCTCACATCATCTCAAAGCCAAGGCAGCAGGATTGGAGTCAAGCACAGAGTGGCACTGTGCTATAGGGTGTCCACTGCAAACCAGGCTGGAATTTGGTCTTTGTTCAAGCACTGCTATGGGGAGGAGAAGGGAGAGGAGGTCCAGGGCGTGGTACCACTGCAATTTTCTTAGAGGCAAAGCCAGCTGAAGCTCACATCCTTCAGCTACTCCTTCCTCTGAAGTGAGGCAGCTGGCCACTCTGCTCCATTGTGCCAGCTCGTGTCTAACTGGGTCAGGGATCTGTGTTTAAAAATAGCCCTTGAGAACAAACACAAGCTTTCTTATGAACCTTGAAAATTTCACTGATTTTAAGCACAGAGCAGGCGCTCACCAGCAGGAGTTTGAGAGAGGGAAGGAAAAAACAGAGGGAGGAGAACCTCTCTTGGCTGCTTTTCCACCAAAACATGGATTCAAACCCAGTGCACGTGGGAGTCAGCAGGGGCTCTGGAGGGAGTACTCATGCTGTCTAGGATTAGCAGGAAGCTAATCCCGCTAACAGGCGGCAGTAACTTCCTGCTAATCCCACACCTTTCGTCAGCAAACCCACAGGGATCACCAGATCTCAGCCCTGCTCCTGCAGCCCGTGCCTGAACCGCCGGCCGGGGGGCTGTGGGGGGCTCAAAGGAGCCTACAGGGCGAGTGCTGGTGCCCTTCCACTGGCCAGCAGGGAGGGAGGCAGCTCTCGTGCTGGGTGAGGCCCTGCAGAGCCCACGGATGGCTGGGGGAGGCACAGCCAGCGACGTGGGGCCGGTGTTGCCGTGGCTGTGGCTGCTCTTCAGGGACCCAAAGAGCACATTGCTCGTCCTTGAACTCCAGAGTGTGTCTATTTTAACCCCGCTCTCCATGGCAACACAGACGAAGCAATGCCATCTCTGCCTCACGTGCCCCCTTGTTGCTCTTGTGAGGGGTTTGCTCAGAGCTGACCACCTGAACCCGTGGCTCAGAGCTAAGCCAAGCCTTTCCCACCCTCTACATTTCCTATTTTCCACCCTCTACATCTCCTGGATGAAATTCTTTCAAGAACAGCTTGTTCCTTTTTGGCCTAGGTCTTAGAATTAATAAATCAAACTTGGATACAACTCTCGAAACCTTCCCCCAAGATGCCTTTTAATTAAAGCAGTGGAAAGAAAAGGCCAGTCTAAATGTTGTAACATTTTTAATTAGTGAAACCTTTATTTTATTTGCTAAACAACAAGATTACATTTAAGTCCATTAAAATGAGTCCTTCATTGAAAGGTTTTACAGTGTGTGTGAAAGGGAGATTTAAAGGATATTAGTAAGGGCTTAAACATCTTAAACATGCTAAAACAATTGCAGAATGATATTTTTTAATGCAAGAACTTAAATAACCTTTTATTCCCACCACAACGAGTGAGTATGTTTGTGTGCTGATGCCTTTGAAGTTTCCTCAAACAAACATGCACCTGCCTTCATCCAGCCCCACCCATTCTTTTATCCCTACTACCACGGGGAACTGTAATCTTTCCCAATAATTCCTGAATAAAAATGTGTTTCTCAGACAGGAACTAGATGCTACAATCATAAATACTTCATCTGCAAGTCCTCTTCTTTATGGTCCCATGGGCTGTTTATTTCAGTGGAGGACTCTCTCTCCTTGGAGATGTTTAGGAAAGGGATTTTATAATTTCTATAAAAATTACTAAACATTTTCAGAATCACATTTTTTTTACAGCTGTCAGAGATATAAAAGTAACTAGGTCAATTCCTATAAGTCCAAGAGGGTGGCAAATGTTCCTCCCTGGACAGCCCTTTGAGTGTTGTCTGCTAAAGGGTCTCACTGGTCCTGACTCAGCACAGCACAGAGTACTCACACACTTTCTTCCTTGGCAATCCACCCCAGGTTTTAATGAGCAATTTTCCCAGGCTCTTCTTAACCTGCTGATTGAGGAATCTGCTCAGAGAAGGCAGAGTTTGTGTTCACAGAGATGTAGCAAAGCTCACCTGCTGTACCTGCCTCTCCATGAGTATTTTTCGGAAGCACCTATTCTATTTGCCATTGTGAAGAGATATATCAGTGTTAGCTGCCCACACACCTGGATGTTCTGTCCATGATGACCTGTTTTCTTTCTGTTTTTTTCTTTTGCAGGCATTCTTTTATGACCTCTTGTTAGCGCACATGAAAGTGCAGAGACCTATGTGTTGTCTGTACATTATAACAAAGCAACACAAGGCTAAAAGGCACCCAGAGCAGCTTTTTCATGGTCAGATGATTGAGAGGAAGGGAGGCTGCTGGAAGTACTTTTGACACTGTCTTTTGCCTGTTTCTGGTCAAAACATTTGGCCTAATTTTAGGACTCTTGATCACACAACTCCATTTTTCTCAGAGACCATGTCCATGGTCCTCATCTACAGGAACTTCTTTCAGCTTCAGATCATGCTCAAGCCAAAGCACTCGCCTGCTTTCCAAACCCAGCAGCAAAAATCAAATCAAGCCAGGTTTAGTCCATCCATCCTTTCCTGGATAAAGGGAACAGCATTGGAGGGATCCTGGGGCACATCTGTCAGCATGATACAGCTCTTTCCCCGCAGCCCTCCTGCAAAAAATAACCCTTCCCCCCACCCTTCAAAAGACCTATTCCTCCTGATAGTAAAAAAGCATTGATTACTATTAAAAACCCCAACCCTGCAGGAAAGCAGGGAGGGGGAGTTTATGGCCATTGACCTTTTAACTCAGGTAGGCTTATAAAGAGCTGTCTTTCTGTTGCACCACTGGGATTGTACAGGTTTCTTGGCCATGAATGGGAGCTTTGTAGGATTCTACTGTGTGGTCATTCACGGGCAATCTGTTGGTCTTTTTAGAGACATTTAATAAAAAAAGAAAACCTATCTAAAATACAGGAGGAGGAGGGGTAGGCTGAGTATCAGCTAGCGGCCCAATCAATGAGCGAATGTGTTCGGGTCTCCTCCCGGAAGAGAAAGCTTGTTTTAGGAATTTAGCCTGGCACTCACGGGGTTCTGTTTGTATAGTCCTTTCATTTTAAAAAAATACAGGCAGGCAAGTAAGAAGAGATGGCTTGGAGCAGGCATGGGGAGAAGAGACATGGAGGGAAGGGAAAGGGGAACCAAGGGGGGAAAAAAGAGAACAACTGTTAGAATTGAGAAGAGGGCCGCAGTGAGGATGGAGGCAGAACCAATGGTATGTTCTCATTCTATGGGCACCACAAGATTCTCCAGCTGATGGAAAGTTGCTCCCTGGGATGGAGTAGCAGCCCTCAGGGTTAGGAGAACCCTGGCCCATGTGTGGTGGCCGGCACACAATGGTGTGCCAAGGTAACGACAGCTTGGGCTGAATGTCCAGACACCAAACCTTCATCAACCAACATCCTTCATCAGGAATGGCATGATGTGGAGCAAAATCCAGGGGGATTTTGCTGATTGTGTAAGAACAAAGCACAGCATTAGGCAGGACTGGGATGACTGGACTCTAACACACTGTAGATACGTGGGGTGAACACCTTTCAAGTTTTCCCTGGTACCTGATAGAAGAAGGGCACTAACTCTGCACTAGCAGCCTCCAATAAAGCTGCCTCACCAATCTGGCCAGCAGCCTTGCTTGGAAACTGTGCTTTCTCTTTCAGGTTGTTGCTATGAAAAACTGAAACAACTCCCCCCATTTTTCAGTGGTGAGGGAAAACTGCTCTCGTGTAGCACAATAAAACACTCTTGGCTCCTTATATGACAAAGGCAATGCAAATGCCAGGCTCAGCCATTAGCTAAGCTCATATTCTCCATGTCTATGGGCTTTTATACATATGTAATATAGATATATAAATCTTTACCTAACTCATCAAAATGTTGGTCTTTGTAATTTTCACCTTGCAACATGCAGCTTGTTAAATTCTCTGCATCACCCTGCAGTGATAAAAAAGGCTCTCACCTGTGCTGGCCTACCTCTGCTGGTAGCCCTTGCTGTCTATAATCTATTGGCCTTTCCTCCTCAAGGAAATTGAAGGGTTAATCTGTGAATAGTTACAAAGAACATTTAAGGATAAAATAAGTATGTAGCCCGGGGAATAAGAACTGTTCACTGTTCTTCATTGGTGCTCTCAAAGAGCTTAAAGAAAATATCTCCCACCAGCTGGTCTACAAACTGTGTGACTTGTACATTTGTAAACCTGGAAAGTCAACAACCATATATGATGTTAATATTTGCCAGCCAGAACCCACAAGTCATATACAGAGACCTTTGCTCTGTCCTTGCTAAGTTGAGGACTGGACTTTAGTTGTGACTGGCTGGAGGAAAAAAATTGCCTTGTGAGGGAAAACTTTCCATTAGCATAAAGCCAAAAGCATCAGCCAGTGAACCAGCTGGACGTGCCTTTACACCAGGGCACTTCAGGGGCAAGAAGGAGGGGACTTGGGGCTGTCCCACAACACATGCAGATAGTCCCTAAATTAGACCAGTCCCTGAGCTGGCCAACAAGTGGTGGAGAGCCTGGGCTGGAGATCAGTAGCTGTGAGGTCTCTGTACCCACAGTATTGAGAAAGTGATGCCTGCTTTGGGAAAGCAGTGGTTCTTCATCCCTGAGGAGCTCTCAGGAGGAACAGGGAGGAGATGAAGTCAAGTCCTCTGGGTCCTGCTGCACTTCTAGGCCTGGGGCTGTGTATCCCTCCTGAAATGCTTAATTCCTAGATGTACATTGGGGAAATGCTGTTGTCTCTTTTTCAGGGTTTCTGAGGAGCTGAACCAGAGGCCAAAGCAAACCAGGATTTGCTATCAACGACTCCTTTGAGGGCTGGGCCAGGCAGAGCACACAGCTGCAGGGCATGGATGCTGAAATGAGGGGACCTGGCCAGCCTGTGGATCTGCAGGTTAATGAAGTATTGGGAGGGAGGATGGGGGTGTGGAGAAGGATGGAGATGTTGCCACTGGAAGAGTGGAAATTGCACAGATTCGGAGTTTCCGCTGCAAAGTTCTTATAAGGTGCGAATTTTGGCAGCGCTTTGTGGCTCCCATGGTAACCTGAGGAGGTTGGAGCCAGGATGTCTGGGGAGAAGGATAGCAGTGGTGTGTTTTAGAGTGCTGGTAGCTGTCCCCTCATTCGTGAACAGGGAGTCTCTGGCATGATGCAGCACACAGGGAAAACACCACAGACCCTGCCAAGATTGTCTGCCCCCGAGTCAGGGATGGTTCAGCCCTGGGTGCAGTGCTGCCTTCAGCATCACCTCTCACCCCTGCTCACATAGTTCACCAGCAGAAACACCTCTGTGACCAACCTACAGCTTCTGACAGCTGCACACACACATGGTCAGCGCTTCATTCCTCTCCCGGCTGCCTGGCCTGGGCAGCGAAACGGCAGGACAAAAGTAGAGGTGGGTGATTTTGATATCAACCTCCTACCACTCTCCTGCTTAGATAATGGCTCTGAAACTCGTGTACATTACATACTCATCTAAAAATCCCAGCCCCAGACTTCCATGGAGGAGAATCTCCCCTGACCCTCCAGCCAGGAGCTCTGCTCCCAGAGGAAGGGAAGACAGAGAGATGTGCACAAGAGGTAGGGACGAGGTCCTGTCAGGTCAATGTGCCTGGCTGCAAGGATAATAATCAAAGCAACAGGGATCTCTGGAGGAAAGGAGCCCAGCAGGATGATCCCTTCTGCAGACACGGGTTGCAGGTAGTCACATCTCTGCTGTGAGAACTGAACAAGCTCATCTGGCTTTTCCTCTACTTTCCCCCCATACCCCCGTCAAAAACAAAAAACCCCCAAACAAAAAACCCCAAAAAACCTAACAGAAGAGAGGACCAGGAGGAGATTGTACTTGATCTCGGGCAAGAAGGATAGGCTGGCCAGGAGACAAGTACATATCCTGCACTAACCATCCATCACCTAACGAGTGCTGGATGTGTTGTCCAGGGTCTCAAGGCAGGGGTGCTGCTCAGAGAACATCAGCATGTGCTGCACTGAAAAGGAAGCTCAGGATCCTCTTTCCAGCACCTTCTGGCATTTATGTCTTTAAAAAGCATGATCAGACAGTTGTTTCTGAATGGCCAGAGCACTGAGATAATTGTTGCTACTGAGAGTGTGAACAGGTGGGGTGTGGGCTTGAGGGGCTGTGCCCAGGGAAGGCCAAGAATACCCCAGATTTCCCCAGCCCTGACATGATGAGACAGACCTGGAAACAGAAACATCCTTTTCATTTCTACTGAGGCTTGGGAAATGCTTATGCTACACGAAGAGCAATCCTTCAGGGCTCTCTTGCAGCAGTGACAGGTTCCAGTGCCCAGGTTCCAGCCCTGTGTGCTGCCCTGCAGCTGGTTGGGTGGTGAGAGGAATCTCTGCTGTGCAGACAAGCTCAGGCTGGCCTGGGGAAGGGACAGAGGGGCTTGCATTGCTGGGACACACAGAGCATGCTTTGGGACAGAGTACAGCCCAGTCCATGGCTCATCCCAAAGCCTGGCCAGCCCAGTGAAAGCTGGAAAGAGCCCTGGGATGACAGAAGGAGTTCTCAACTCTTCCTTTGACTACGGCTTTTGTGAGTCAGGTTGTGTTTGCATAAACTGGACCTGGTTGCTAGCTGCAGGTTTTCCTGCCCATAACCACCGTGCTTTTAAAGACTTTAAGCTGAGCCATTATAAAAATTATTGTGGTGACTCCATCTCTACCTTGCTGCAGACACATTCTGGATGGAGCAGTCAGTGTGTGATAACACCAAGGGAAAAAGATTATTTGGGCAATTTTTCTTCTTTTGACAGCACTTGAACTATGAGAGATTCCAGTAAGAGCAATTACTGGCAGAATGGATATGGAAAGGGTGATTTTTTAAAGCAAATATTGGAGAGGGTGTTTGGAGTGAGGGATTGAGAAAGAAATTTGACCTGTGTCTCATCAGAATAAGCAATGCAGCTTTGTCACCACAGGGATCTTACAGTCCCAAACCTGGGGAGGGAAGGAGTTCAAGAACTCATTTTGAATAAACACACACTGTGCAGAAAGCTGTGTTTCCTTCTCAAGCAATGGGCAAGCAAAAAGGCAAAAGACTTCCGCAACCCACTGGCTGACAAGTCTCTCCCCATTTCGATTGAGTGAAGATATTGGCCAATGTTCTGAAGTTCTGCCCATATTCATAGCCTGACTCATCCTGCAAGAGCCTGTTGGGTGGAAAGTGCCTCTGCAACCTCCATGGCAGAGCCAAGAGTTACAGGAGCCTCTGGGTTAGCCCATGGCAAGGCTTTTGGAAGAAACTTTATGGAAGAATCCTCGACCTTCAAAGCCTGCAGTTGTCTCGAAATGAAAAGCCTCATTCTACCCTGCCTTACTCACATCTTTGTCTTTCCCACACAGTGGAGGTGCCATATATCCCCCCCTGCCTATCAGAGCTGCAAAACTTGCTTTAGAGCACGTTGGCATTGCTGTGCTAGACTCAGAATTTCTTACACAGCTCAGATTCACCTGCCAGACCTTCCCTGGGACAAATGACAATCTCTCCAGAGCCCAGCAGTGGCACTTCACCTGCTTACTGTAGGAAACCACAACTGCCAGAGGACTGGGCACTGGGAAAGGCAGGACTGTCTTGGAGGGGAAAAAAAATAAAAGCCATGTTGGATATTTATGGCTTTTGGAAAAGAAATGTCAGAGCAACAAAAGAAAATCCAGATGTGCTGCATTTGCACGGTAATAGGCTGATTGGAGACAGCCCCACCTGATTTCTAGCAGCTTAGCATTTATCATGCAGTTTATTGACTCAGGATTTTCTCATTATTGGCTCATCTTTAGGAGAAAATACTATTCTTGCTTGGCATTTGATTTTCTTTCAGAAATACTGTTTTTATCAGTATTCTTTCAGCAAGTTTTCCTAAGAAGAAACCGGAGACCTTCAAGCCCGGCTGGAGTTTTGCCACAGTCTTCTACAAGGATGCAATCTTGGTGTAACCCAAAGGGCTGAGAACAGGGCTGAAGGCAGCAGCATCTCTCTCTGCAGGTGCTCTCCTCCAGTGCAGCAGCTGTGCTTGGAGCAGTGCAGAGTCACTGCCACACTTACAGCAGGCATCGGCCTCTGTCATGAGAGGGCTGGGGGGGTACTGGACTTTAAAGGCAGGTACAGGATGCAGGATTAATCCAAAAGGTAAAGGGCAGTGGAGAGAGAGAAGCTGCTCTGGGACGGGGAGCTCACCAAACAGGCAGATGTGCCTTTCCCTGCTCATGTATCTCCTAATAGAAATCTTTGGATTCCCAGTTTGTTTTAATGAGGTAGGTCCAGAGAGGCCTGCATGAAGCACCTGACAGCCAGCACATTTTGCAGCTGTCTGACCCAGTGGGGATCCAGCCTCTTGCCAGTCAAACTCAGACACCTGGCAGGTCAAGGGATGCTGAGCTACAGCTGCTGCTTTGTCAGCAAAAGCATTCCCACCCCTGAGGCTGTTACACCAGGCAGGGCTGGTCCCACAGAAACAGCAAACTTGCTGTTGGCTGAGCCACAGGAAGGCCCATGCATGCAAAGCCCATGATTCCTCTCATTCCTGAAGCATGCTTTCCCCCACTAAGCATAAACCCAACCCAGCTTCCTGCCTGTGCAACGCCAAGGAAAGCTCAAATCCAGCAGGACAAATCTGGAGTGAAGTGGGTTTCAGCAGCCCCAGCACAAGCTGAGGAAATGGAATGAATTTCAGACATTTCTGGAATTTCAACTACTTCACCCAGCAGCTGTGCCCTGCCACAGGTGCTCAGTACTAAGGGCTGGCAGGAAGGAAGTTGATAGCTCAACACAGGAGAAACAGAGGAAAGGCCAAGGGCAGGCTGGTCCCATCCCCATGCTGGCTGCAGCCTCCTGCCCATCTTATTGCCACCCTGCCAGCACCTCAGGGCTTCTGCCAGGTCCCTATGAAACACTGAAGGGGACCAAGTAGGAAGAGACAGTCTTTGTCCCTGGCTGATAACAGCATTTCTCAGAGACCTCCCCATAGCTAAGCTTTAAATTTTGCACTTGGGGCCATCTGAGCCCAAGGCAGATGCTGGCTGAGACCCCCTGGCAGACTGTCCTGGGACGGGAGCCACCTGTGTGTGACAGCAGGCACGAAAGCTTCGTGGCCCATCACAGGAGATATTTCTCTAAGGGGTGGATTAGGCAAAAAAAAAAAAAAAAAAATTAGATCAGTCCTCTTTGAGATTTTCAGTGGTGTAATAAAAGTCCTTGTGTCCTGGATGCCAGGGAGGTCTGGGGGAGGGGGAAGAGAGGGTGAAAGTGAATTAAATGGGCCTTTCAGAAGCAAAGAGAGCACTTAATCTTCTTTAGCCCATTGAGTGCAGATGCTGTTGAAGCCTCCTTGCCATGATAGCCAGCAGAGCTCGCCCATATTGTCTTCTGACAGTGCCAGGGGAGGGCTGAGCTGGCAGAGAGGAGCAGGGCAGGAGGGGAAGGGTGTGTGCTGGCTCCAGAAACAAGCACCAGTTTGTATATACAGGATGAAACCAGGAGTGTGCTGTGTCCAGGAGCACTGGGGTAGTGTGCCCTTCACCTAGGGATGAAGCAAAGTATTTATTTCAGAACTCCTGTATTTCTGAGCTTCATGCCCCTGTGAGAGATGCCAGCTGCAAGATGGGGTGAGGTGGGGCAGGGGAGCATGAGGTTGTGAATTGAAAGCATCTGAAAGTCACCTTCAGATGTGGTCACCAGTGATGTCAGAAGGGAACCAATATATCTGGAAGGTGAGTCAGGGTACAACTGGGAGAAACAGGCCGATGTTTCTGTTCTGTGCTCCCTTAAAATAGCACTAGAGGCACCTGCAGCTTTCTACAGGGCAGAGCAGCCCTCACCCTGAGCCCCTACCTGAGCCTACCCATCCCAGCAGCAGGGTTCTATAGGAACAGGCTCATCGGGTGCCTCCTCCTTGAGTGTGAGGATTTAGGGGACGGGGGAGGGAAGACAATTTTTGTCAGGCTGCTGGTGTACAGCCAGCAGTGACTGTAGAGCCAGGGAACGTTGTGCTGAAGTGCTATGGAGATGAGGAGGGTAATAGGAAATAAGTAAAAATAAAAATCTTTGGATTCTAAGAACTTAAAAGAAAGCTATTTTTTAAACACTTAGTAGCTGCAGCTGGGGGTCAGTGGTGCTGCCTACCTGAGGCCGTGTGAACTAAGAACGTTAATTGAGCCTCCTGGGTATGTAAGCCTCTTATCTACTTACACACAGTGCTTTATCTGGGAGGGAAAAAAATGAGCTTATTAGCTACTTTTAATGAACAGCAGTAGGATGTGCGTGTTCACTACTCTTTGCTGGAAGACACTTCCCTCTCTCTCTGTTTTTCTTTATAACTATTAGCTTTTTAGCATACAAGCCAGGACTTCAGAAGGGGTGTAGGTGTCAGAGGAAGGGAGATGGCTCCTATTCATCTTCTCGGGGCTGAAGGTGTTCTCAAAGCTTCTGCTCTGCTCCTTAATCCTACAGGTGTTTCTCAGATCTGCTAACTCAAAGGTGTGGGGCTCTCCCTGCCTTGCTTAAGTGACTCCCTGTTTAGCAAAGGCAGCCTTTGAAGCTGCTGTCTTCAGCACCTCATGGTGTCCATGCTCTGCCTGGGGTGCACAGACAGTGTGGATGGGCCAGAGCTCCTGGCAGGCACAGGGATCTCCAAGATGGAAGTGGAGGGTGGAGGTTACGCTTGGGGTGATTTAAATGCAACTTGGAGGTCGTGGAAGAGTCTCTGTAAAACCCAAGTTTTTATGGTTGAGCACAGCAGACACTGCTCTGGGTTGTGCTCATGGCTTGGGGGGTCAGGCTTGGCTGCAGGGGCCTGGCTGGGAGTTACCTGCAGTTTTGCTCTGTTTCTAGGAGCTTAGGAGACAAATCAGTGTGAAATCAACACCGTGCTGGTGCCACCCCCTGCTGCCCGCTGCCTCCTGCCACCAACAGAGTGGGGGGAACAGACTGGCTCACAACTCCCAAGGCCCTGTGCCTGGAGAAGGAAGCTGATAGGGAAGAGCCTGTCTGCAGGAGGAGGAGATTAAACCCTTGACAAGGAGTTTCCCAAGGCAGACTGACTCCAGCAATGCTCCAGGGAGTCCTGCCTTCCCTCCTGTCGCCAGCCCTGCCTGTCACCCTGCCACTGCCGTGCCTCCTGACGTGATCCCTGCTCTGGGTGTCCTCCTGATCTGAGGGTGATTTCCACCAGCTGCTGCCTTTTTCTTTAATGTCTCAGAGAACTGTGTTTGCTTTTCAGATTCCCTTTCCTCATTGTTTTGAAAGACAGATGCCCTCTGCTCCTGCTCCCGTTAAAAGCCATGGCTTTTCTTGCTTCTAGTGGGCTGTAAACATATTTCCTGTTACAAACGTGCCCTTTCAGTTGCTCTCTGGCTCTAAGCAGTGTTGTTTTTCTCTTTCTCTTTGTAAGCTGATTCTTGTTGATTACCCTCTTATCCATAAGCCACTAAGGCGGGCAAGCAGAGATGGGGTAATTTCCCCTCTTCTAAGCTCCACTTCCTAACTAAATTACACCTGGATCTACCACTAACATTAAGGATGCTGTACTTGAGAGAGGATTCAGGCCAGGATGATGGTTTGAGAGTGCTGCAGGGCTTTCTCCTTGCCCTCTTGTTGTGTTTGTACCTGGAGGCTGTTGGGAACTTCAGCTGTGGGGAATCCACGATGGTCTGGGGCTTGGCCTAAAGGATTTCTAAGCAAGGGCTGGGTGAGAGGGAGGGGCAAACCAGGTCCCAAAGCAGGGTTTAATAATTCTCCCTCCTGACATCTAGACTGAATCCAAGGAACTGGTCAGTCTCTCTCCCTGCAAGAGCCAAGCACACCATAAAGATGGAGCTTGAGGCAGGCACCTTGCAGCTCTGATTCCTTGCCCTCATCCTGCTCTAAAAGGCTGATTCTTCTCCAAATGCTCTCACATTCTCCAAATGCTTCAGCTCCATTCTCAGCCTGAGTTTTCAAAACCGCCTCTCCCACTGCACCTGAGGGCTCATCTAAAATCTTCCTTGCACATCTCACTTCTAGCCCCAGCTTAGTTGCTTCTCCCCATAGGAAGCAGAGGTGGGGGAAAAAAACCTGTAATTGAGAACCGCAAAGTGGTTTGCAAAGGTTTTCTGTCCCTCCTGTGGTGCTGCTTGTTCTGGTGGTGGGAAAACTGAGTCAGGGAGCAGTGATGGGGTCATGTGTATTTCAGGTGTCAAGTGCCTGGGAGCACCAGAGCAGAACCAGTTTGCAGGATTCCCAGTGCACAGCCCACTCTTCCCACTGCTCTGCTTCACCCCCCTAACCAGCCCCTGCAGCATAAAACAGGCTGTGGTTGGCAGTGGTTGCTTTGTACTGGAGTCCAACAGTGCCAGCCTCAGGATGGTGATGATGGTTCAGGTGGGGGGGTCATGAAGTGGAAAGGGAGCTTTTAAAATGCTGCAGGGCAAAGAGATGCAACAGGGAGAAGGCTCTCTTCCAAACTATATATATTATTAAAAAAAAAAAAAAGAAAGAAAAAAGAAGAAAAAAAAAAAAGAAGGAAAAAAAAAAGAGGAAAAAACCCCAAAAGCTGGAGCTAAAAAGGCAACTTGAGGAACGGAGCTGCAGAAGTTTTCCGAGAAGGCTCCCAAGATGCACAATGGGAACATCTGTACCTCGGCTGGCGCCTTGGAAGGGTCTCAGGCCGCAGAGTGGGGCTGGCGTCAGCCGGCTGCAGCCCTGCCTTGGTGCCTCCCTCTCCCCAGAGCTTTGCCTCGGCTCCTCCAGCTGCCCCTCTTGCCTCGCAGCGAGCAAAAAAACCCCCTTTCCCACCTCTCCTCCTTCGCCACGGGCTCTGCGGGTTTTGAGCAGCTGAGGATCCCGCAGCAGGAGCAGGGGAGAAGGAGGTTTGGCCCCGGGAACAACTGTCCTCTGTGCTGCCCGTGAAAGGCAGTTTCATAAGGCTCTTGCTCAAAACGTCCCGTTATTGGGACCTGCCGAGGGGTCAGCCCCACTCTGGGGACAGAGACACAGCCCAGACTGCTGCACACACATACACACACACACACACACACAGGGTCCTGGCTTTGGCAGCGCTGTTCTCCTGCTTTCAGGGGTGCAGGCAGTCAGGATTGGCCCTGATCCTGCCTGGTGGGGCTGTTGGGGGGCTGGGGGTGCAGTCAGTTCTCTCTGCCTTCATGCCTTGTGCCTGCTCCTTGTGAGGGAGTGGGTAAGTGCCCAGATTCCCTGCTGGAGGCTGGCAGAGCCCCACAGGCTCCCAGTGCAGCAATTCCCGTGAACAGAGCTCTTGGGAAGTGAAACGGGGCCCCTGGGGGAGGCAACAGTGGCCTGAGAGGCAAGTCTGAGGGGAAAACTCCCTCCCCTTAAATTCCCATCAGCTGCTCCGTCTTTGTCTCTTCCCCACAGCTACGGCCCCTCTCCCCTCCTGGTGGTCCCCTCAAAGCTCAGTGCTTGCCTGCTGCCGACAAAGGAGATTTGAGAGGAGACAGAGCCCACCTGAGAGTTGGTTCTCTGCAGGAAATGTTCTCTCCTGAGTGAGAAGAAAACGTGGAAAATGCATCTGTGTTCAATGAAGCATGGGATACGAAGCACTTCCCTCACGAGGGAGTATCCTGAGCTTACACAGAGGTAAATTATGGACGTGACAGGGGTGTGCAGCTGTACTGAGGTGTTTTTTCCTTACACTGGACATCACTGCAGATTTTGGGGTTTTATTTGCAGGGTTGTAGGCAGTGGGTTGTCAGAAAGGGTGAAGGTGAGGGTTTCTGAGGGTGGGACTTGGCAGGGAGGAGGGTGCCATTCCTGGATGTGACATGAACCTGCATCTGTCCAAGGCAGGAGCATTGTTTGATTGTTGGAAGGCAGCCCCCATGGAGGCACCTGGGACTGAATTCCCAATTTAATGGGTTAGTTTGGTCAAGCTTTCCTCCACTGAGGGGGCCCTAAAAGATCAAAAGGAGGCTCTGTAGGCAGTGTTTTGTTCACATGCTCATTCTCTACATTCATCTCCAAAATGGGAGATGCTAAGGAGGTCTCTGAGTGCTGTTTTGCCCTGTTTTTAATAGCAGTCAGTGATGCCACAGGCCAAGAGTACCATTCCTGCCTCCTGCTGACATTAGCTCCTCAAGACTCATTGGCAAGGTGTCTCCCTCCAGGACATTTAGGCTGCTGATGCTGAAGGCAAACAAAATTTCTCCATTATTTCCAGCTTGATCTGCCCAGTACCAAAAAAATGCTAACCCTAAAAACCAACAATACATTAAAAAAACCCTATAAAAACTTGGCACAGTTCCTGCCTTTGTTGCTCCAACCTTGATGTCTGGATGGCTCTGCAGGACCTGGAGCAGTGTGAGTCCCTGTGAATGGACAGCATGTAGGGTTTGCCTGGGGCAGGGCAGAGATGAGAAACCATTTTTGGAGAAAATTTTGCACCCTAAACTGCACATTAATGCCATCTTAAAATGACAACTGCTGCTCTTTGTAGCTCTGGCTTTGATGCTTTCCATCACTCTGCTGTTTTAAGAAGTTAACGGGGACTCCAGTATATCCCACAGTGCCACCACAGAGTGGCCTTGTGTGACTTGGCCTCTGGAAGTTGCCACTCATGGCTGAGATGCCCATCTTATAAAGGCAGGAGTGGTTTCCAACAAAAGGGAAAAGTTTTCCATCCTGGCCAGGTGAAAGCCAAATGCAAACAGACCCAAATGCTGCCCTGGAGCATCTCTGGCTGTTCCTGGGTCCGTGGGTGGTCCTGCATCCTCAGGATGCTCTGCACCCCTGTCCCACCACATCCCCCTGCCCATGGCAGGGCTCTTCCCTGACAGACACAGCCCCTGATTTTACATTCCTAAATGAATTCCTACCCTCTGAGTAACACTAATGGATGTTACTTCGTCTTCCTCCTCTTTCCCCCTGTCTGGTGCTCAGGAACTACAGCTGTGCATGTTTTTTTGGTGACAGTTAATGGATGGTTAGTCACTATTTTACTCAAATGCATTAACGATGGAATTGCCTCTGTCCATTTTCTCCTCCTGTTTTGGGGCTGTCACCATAATAGCAGTAGAATTTTACAATACTAATGGATTCAGGAAGACCTGGGATATGGGAGAGAGGCCAGTGCTTGCAGTGTGTTATCAGACCTCGAAGACCCCAAAACATGCAGGGGTTTAACTGAATGATATAAGTGACCTTCACTCTGCTTTCGTGCTTGTGAGTTTCCTAAATACACCCTGGGAACCCGGGGCAGGGCCGGGCCCCCTCCCACCCCATCCCAGCCTGTGAGGGGATAATTCGGGAACCAGCAGCCCGAGGGCACCATCTAGTGAACAGCCGGGACTGCAAAAACCTGAAATGGGCAGAAATTGAGTGAAAATTTGAACTGGGGGCTCCCCGCGGGTCCGCTGAGGGCACTGAGCAGTCACGCTTTGTGCTTTCCTCTACTCCTGTTATTTTTTAATTTTTTCCATTAAGTTCCCTCAGAGAAGAGCCTTCACCACGCTGCACCCTTTGTGGCAGGGACATTGGCCTGGAGCACACCACACTTGCTGCTCTGCCCTGGGTGGTGGTGTTGGAAAGATGGTAGCATTATGTTTTCTTGTTTGTGGGGGCGGAGGGGAAAGGATTATTTCTAATACCTTGTGAGGAGATGCAGATGTGGAGGAGGAGGAGGCAGCTCTGCTGTGGGGTAGGTCTGATCTGGAGGCATGGGCTGCTCTTTCAGCTGGGGTGAAACCTCCCTTTAAGAGGAAGATTTAAAAAGCACCACAGGTGCTCCAACATCTCTACATCATCTCCAGGGAGAGCAGAGAGGGCGAAAGGAGAGGCTGCAAGACCACAGATTTGGTGTGCAGCTTCAAGGTCTCTGAAATGACGGAGCAAATGGGGATGAAGGAAGCACCACACTGCTGCTGTTCCCAGTGCCTGTGGGCTGAGCTGGTCGTCTCCCCGCACTGCCTCACTGGGAACTGCACACCTTGCCAGGAGAAAGCTGTCCTACAACTTGCTGCTCCCCAAGGAAGATGGGTTTCTGCAGCCCAAAAGTGATTCTCTGCCATGATATCTATTGCCATTGTTGCCAGCCTGACTCCTGCAACGTGTCCCTGCTCCCACTGATTCCAGGGCCAACCCCAGTCCCCCCATCCATAAGGTCAGTGGTTATTTTGTTATCTGGCTTTCAGAGAAGCTGTGGTTAAGGCATGGACTTATGCATTCGACATCCCTGTCCTTGGAGCCTTTTTCCTGGGCAGCTGCTGGAGGAGAGAATCTCAGGGCAGGAACAAGGAAAGGTGACATCCCCAAGCAAGACCACAGCAGTGACCAACCCCTCAGATCCTCCTTTTCCTGGCAGTGCTGGGGAACACCCCACATTCCCCCAGTGCTGCACCCCACAAGTCCCACCTGATCTAAAGGTGACACCTTCAGCAGCTCATGGCCCCCGTGGCCTGCTGGCATCCAGCCCCCAGCTCACCCCGTGAGTGCAGGGCTCTGGGGTGCCTGTGGAGGGCTGAGCCCATCTGGGGGTGCCTGTCTGCACAGACAAAGGAGGGGAGTCATCCTCGGGGGCTTCTTTGTGCTTTGCTGCAGCAGCCCTTGCCACGCACCCAAAGCATTTGTGGAGCAGGGACTGAGGGGTGCAGGGGTACTCGGCTCAGGCCACCCCACCCGTCCAGCTCACCCATCGCAGCCCCCCTTGGGGCCAGCTCCCTGGGGAGGACGGAGCTGCTGGGAATTGTGCCTTTCCCTCTCCTATGCACACAGTCACGATGGTTAGTTAAGTGGCTTGTTTTTCATTAGGAAAAGACTGTTGCTAGGCCACCCTGCTCCCCGGCGTCGGTCGGGAAGGGGTTTTGCAGCCAATCCGGGAGGCTGTGCTGGGGCTTGCACACGCACACATCACGCACACCCCTCCTGCAGCCCAGGTGCTAAGCGGCTGCCAGATGCGCCTATTCATTTCCACATCGCACCTATCCGCTTCTTCCGGCCAAGCCCTTATTAAGGCTCCTGAGATTTTAATTTAGAGTTGGCTGCGAGTTTTCTGCCTTNGGTGCTGATGGCGCGGGGGTGCAGGGGACGTGGGTCCTCCCTCTGCTGTGACTGCTTTGGTCTCTGGTGAAACGCCCGAGTGAAGCCTCTGATCTCCGACTGAAAACAGGGTGAATCGTCCCTCTGTGTCTCCACAGCGAGGGGACAGACTGCCTCCGGTTAGGGGCTTGCTCCGGGCTGTTATTAGCCGCCAGCATTGCTCCACCCCACGACATTCATGTGATTTTTAGGGATGTCCTGTCCAACACCAGGTGTTGGTGAGCTCCTTCTAACTCTGTGATTCTGTGATTTGGGCTTTAAGTGGCATTTCAGCCACATGCACCGTGACAAGCAGAGCCAGCCGCAAAGCAAGGCAGATGTTGGATCAGGGGATGCTGCTCCCAGCCGTGCTCCCCATGCAAACAGTCCCTGGCAGCTGGGAGAGATGCTGGACCGTGGTCAGGCACTGGGGATGCAGGGCAGGAGGGGCAGACACAGCCCTGCCACAGGGCTCCTGGTGCAATTCCAAGTACCCTCTGGGTGTCTGACACCTGCCCAGCAGAATCTCTGGTGCACGGACAAGGGAGGGAGTGAGCAGAGCCCAGGACGTAAACAGGATGGAGCCTTTCACAGCCGCAAAGCTCTCACACGGCAGGAAAGGAACAGCCACCAAAACATGCAGGAAAAGGTGGACAATCCACATACACCTCAGTTTTTTTTTGAGTGCCCCCCGTGAAAACCCCCATGTAGCAGGAGGAGAGCTCAATAAAAGCAAGAGAAAGCATTGAATTGTGCCTGCTGCTCGAGGAGAAGCTGTTGCTAGACAGAAGGAAAAGCCGTCGCCATCGGCTCCCATTGGCTCAGCCCCACTCCAATGACGGCCTTATCGGTTACCTGCACTCGCAGCTGGCTGGAAAAAACTCATTTGACAATGTTTTCCCTCTGATAAAAAAGCCCAGTGCTGGATTCGTGGGTTTGGGTTAATCATTGTTCAGGGGTTGTTGAGATAACAGCTGAGTTTTCTGCAGATTCTTCAATTATTACAAAATTTGGCGTAAATGGTGAGCCAGCCCAGCTCTCCTTCTCCCACCTGAAGATGCTCAGCCTCCTCACACGAGCTCCAGCAGGCTGCTCATGAGATGAGCCGGAGCGTGTGATGAGCTGCAGTTTGTTCAGCCATGGCAACTCCGAACTGGCATGGAGGTGAATATTCACAAACACCTGTGAAAATCCCCATTAGCTCTCAAAGGCTGAAAACGGGGCGAAAGTCACCATTTAGATTTTTCAGAGCAACCGTGGTTGGCAGGGAGCAGATTGCCACCACCTCTAATCAACCATGTGAGGTTTGCTCAGCAGCAGCCCTATTTTGGGGGGCTGCAGTACACAGTGTTGGGGTTTTCCAAGCCCTTCAAATCTGATGCAGATAGGGATTAACCCCCAAATTTGCTTCTCACCTTCCCCAAGAGGTGGAGATCCTGGCATAGAAGCAAAGCTTGCAGGGATGACAGCACCAAAGGGCAGCTGGCCTTGGGCTGCCTTCAAATTTGCCTTCAAAGCAGGGAGGGTATTTCAGCAGGAGGGTTAAATCACAGGATGGTCAAGATGTCAGAAATGTTTTTTTTTTCATTAATTATGCCTTCGGCTGATGGCAAGGCAGGCTGGGTCACAGGCTGATAAAGCCTTCTCCAGGTTCACCCCAACACACCTGTATCTCACATCGACCATCACAGGGCTTAGTGCAAGGCACTGAGACAGGGGGCTGGAGGGGCAGCAGGTTGGGGCTCAGGTGGACAAATAATTTGGGAGCCATGGAGTGCCCCACATAACCTCTCCACAAACTCATGTACACCCCGAGGGGATGTGGTTACAAGGGCCAGGTTATATGGCCATGAGCAAAGCTCTGCTCGGTCCTTCCTCCAGGTCTGATTTCCCAGGAGCAAAGACAGCACTGCTGCATCACTTTTGGAATGCCACCATCTACTGACAATGGGATGCAGAGCTTTCACCTTTGCTACAGCTTCGCTTCCCTCCTGCCACCCGGGGGGAGGTAGAGATGGCAGAGAGGAGGGAACAGGCCAGCACCAGCCGTGCTCCTCCTGCACCCCTCTGTGTGCCCCATGGGGGTCAGGTCCTGCTGGCATGGCACAGCTCAGCTGAGCTGCACCCTGAGGCTGGCACGGAGAGGGCTGCAGGCCCTGTTTTACAGCTTGCTGCACCAGAACACACCTGGGACAAACTGGAACAGGCAGGATTTAAAGGCCTACCATGGGGCCACGTTTCCTTTCCTGCCCATACCACAAGCTCACTTCAAAGCCCAGGTTATTATATCTATTAAAGGACAGTTGTGTTTGGGCCACTGTGAGGACGGAGATTTTTAGATGTGTCTGACACATTTCAAAGCATTTCTGAGCTGTTCCTGGCTTCCTCTGGCAGGCAGGGAGGAGTTAAGACGGGAAGTGCAAGAGGTGTCTGGTCATGGCACTGATGTGTGCGTCAGGTGTGTCTACGTCACCCAGCTGCCTTGGCTGCTTCCCAAGGCTGGGGCTGAGCTCTCCTTACCTTCCACCAGCTGCTGGGAAAAGCCTGGGATGGTCTAGCCTGGCTGAGGGGGTCATGGACTCCATTCCAGCGCTGGCTGTTGTACCCACTGTGCTGCACCAGGCTCCCCAAAGTCCCCAGGGCGCTGGCAGCCCTCCAGCCTGCTCTGCCCCCTCCCATCTCACAGCCCAGGCAGTGGGACTGTGCTCAAGGGATGCACCCAAGGGCTGCCATTAAGGCACATGGCCACAAAAAAAAAAAAAAAAAATCAATTTTCTATAACCATGGCTCTTCAGTTCCCTAGTGAATCAGGAAACTCCCTGTGTCCAGCCCCAAACCCCTCTCTGGTGCTCACACACCCAGCTGGGGCACATTTCTGCAGCTACAGATCACCTACACGTCACCTACAGGCAGAGTGACTGCAGATGAGCATTGCCCTGTCCCCACACAGCAGCCCATGCCACAGCTCACAACGTTCCCACAGGGATCCAGGGCCCTGAATGAGCTCATCCCCTGCTCCTCTTGCCTTCACAGGGGTGTCCCCAGAGCAGAGGGGACAAGCCTGTACCAAAAGGAACTACCTACTCCAGCCACTCAAAGCACCTTTTCCAGTTGCAGGTGGGTTTGAAGCCCTAGAACACAGCATAGTACTTGGGCAGCTGTTTGCCAACCTCATCCCTGCCCTCTCACTCCTGGAGAACTGCCAGAACAAATCATGCAGAATATACACAAGGGTTTTAGCCAGAACAGTTTTTAATTCAGAATTGGACAATTACATGAATCATTTTTTTTAAAATGAAGTGCATTCGATGCTCTTGTCTAGGCTGGACATTGATCAGACCCAGACTTTTCTCTTGAACTTCATTGTGCAGCTGGAACCCTATAAATCTATGGGGTCTGGTGGGATCCATCCAAGAATCCTCAAAGAGCTGTTGATGTCATTACAGAGCTGCTCAACTATTTTTGAGCAGTCTTGGGAATCCAGAGAGGTCTCAGCTGACTGAAAGCTGGCAAATGTTGGCCTGATTTTGAAGGGCAAGAAGGACACGAAACTACGACCTGTCAGTCTCACTTCACGGACAGGTAAAATCATGGAAAGTATTTTTCTGGGAGGTATTGAAAACCACCTGGAGCACAATGCAGTCATTGGTGACAGCCAGCATGGCTTCATGAGGGCGAAGTCCTGCTTGCTGAACCTGATTTCCTTCTACAACAGGGTACTCACCCAGCTGATCAAGGGACACCAGGTGATAAAATATTTTTTGGACTTAAGCAAAGCTTTTGATATCTCTCACAGTATCCTTCTGGACAAAATCAGCACACAGCTGGAGCTGAGTCCTGGAAGAGGCTCCCCAGGGAAGTGATCACAGCACCAAGCGTGTCTGAGTTCAAGGAGTGTTTGGACAAAGCTCTCAGGCACGTGGTGGGATTCTTTGGGTGCCCTGTGCAGGGCCAGGTGTTGGACTCAATGATCCTGATGGATCCCTTCCAACTCAGCATATTCTATCATTCTATGAAAGAAAGTGAGGAATAAACTGGTTGTTTACTGACCCAGATGGTTTGAAGCCTTTGGGCATCAGCTAAACACCTCAATCCCTCCACAGGAGAACCTGCCCCTTTCCTGGGAGGAGGACAATGCCACAGAAGGCATGGAGGGTGTTGGTAGCCCCCATTACATGCCCACAGAGGCCCCTCCAGGCTGACACAGGACCCTGCTCATCCCCAAGTGACAGATGAACATGGTGCAGTCACAGCCCTTATTTCTGTGTGACAGCTCAAGGCTGCAGACAGCATTTTTGGGAGACTGCTTATGTCCAGGTGTCACCATGTCTCCATCCCTGAGCAGGGCTGGGTTCTGGGCACAAGCCCCAGGGGAGGAGGCCACCTTTAACAGCTGAAGGCACCAGGATGGCCCAAAACACACGGAGGAGACGCTGTCCCCATCACAGGCTGCTTGCCATCAGGTCTGTGGGCCAGTACTGGTCATCCAGGTACTGGCTGCTGTCTGCAGCAGGGTCTGTGACGGGGCTGGGGGGCCGGGGGGGCAGGCTCTGGGCCAGCTCCTTCTCCCACTGCACCTCCACCAGCCTGTACAGCTCCATGGCTGTCTGAGCGTCCTCCACCGACGAGTGTCCTTTGCAGCCAACCTGAGAAAAGGGGAAAAGCCTCATTAGGTAAAAGGGGCAGCAAAAATCTGAGCTCATGTCGTCGGCTTGCTTGGAAGGACACAAGTGCTGTGGGTTTTGGAGACAGCAAAGGTTTGATGTAGCCAAGGCCATACAGGTATCTCTTCCACCCTTTTTTGGAGGGCACAGATCCTGTCCCCATCTTACTGAGATGCTTAATGTTCAGCTTGGGAGGTCCTGGGCTCTCCCAGCTTATTTACAGCCAGGAGCACTGGGTGAACAAGGTTCATCTCCACCTCACAGAACACACATGGAGGTGGGAGGACCAAGCTGACCACCCAGGTTCATAGCTAACCCAGGATTACTTCCCATCTCAGGGCTCCTGGTGCTTACCTGGATCTTTTTATGAAGCACATGCCTGGCCAAGTTCTTGAGGGAGACATTGGCTCTGACAGGCACCCCTGCTCTCTTCTTCAGCACACAGCTCTGGCTGGTGTCTCGAGTCCTGTCTTTCGGGTGGAAGTACTTCAGGGCTTGGAAGTCATGGTGGATGGCGTGTCCTACCACAATCTTGTCTTTCAAGATCTTCAGGATCTGGAAGAGTCACAGAGGGTTAGACAGACGCTGCAGCGAAAGAAATACCAAGCACAAAATAAACCATTTTGTATTAAATTCAGCTCCTTGGCTTCTAGTTTTTAGGTTCCCAGAAGGAATAACGAGCAAACAAGCACAGCTTCAGAGGCTCCCATTCCTCTGTTGTGCCTCTGCCTCAGAGCAGCCTAGCACAGGCCACCAAGAATCCCAATTTGTGTCTGACATATTAAAAAAAAGTCAAAAACTCCTATGATAATTTTTTCCCCCTGACCTCTGCTTGGGCAGCCTTGAAGGGAATTGCATTCTTCAAGTGCTGCTTGGTGATGCCGCTCCAGCGCGTCCGGTAGTCCACGATGGGGAGCTCAGGCAGGACATACTTGTCATAGACGACGTCCCCCTCGTAGTTCACCACGGAGCATCGTGCCAGCTCGCTCAGCCTCCCCTGAGGACCGGTGCCCACCATCTCACAGTCGATGGCCACGTACCTGCTCGGGCGCAGGCCCAGGGAGGATGTCCGCACCCTCTGGGAGCCACCGTTCCCCCGGGACAGCAGCACGGAGTGGTGCCTGGCTATGCTGTCCGGAGAGGCAGATGGAGACAGGGGTGAGGACGTGACCTGTTTGGGCTTGGGGACCTTGTCACAGCGCGGTGCCGTGGTGCCATCTGCCTTGGTGAGCGTAGCGTGTGCGTCCAGCCCCGCCTCGGGGCTCCGACTGCCCGGGCGCCCACGGGGGCTCAGCAGCCCCTTCTGCTCCAGCACCGCCCGGCGCGCCATGAACCGCTGGTGCTTACGGCTCTTCTTCTTGCTGCGGCCCTGCGGCGAGCCGGGACCCTTCGGGGCCTGAGCGTGGTCCGCCGCGGTGGGGACATGGGCGTCCTGCAGGGTGGGCGCGGGCACCTTCGGGGCGGGCAGCAGCAGGGTCACCTGTCCTTTGCCTGGCGGCATGCCTGCTGGAGCGGGCACAGGGGCCATCAGCGCCATGCGGACCCCACCCACCCCGGCCAGAGAGGGACGCACCGACCCCAGGGCAAGCGCCCCCTCCCCGCGGGTGGCACGGGCAGGAGCCACGGGCAAGGCAACGGGGGGNCGGCCCACCCCTCTACCGCCCTGTCCCCGCCATTCCGCACTCCCTAGGGGCCCTGCCTGCCCATTACCCGGGCCCTCTGTGCCTCGCTCCAGGCCCCAGCTGCCTGCCCGCCCCGTTAGCGATCCCCAGGCTCCTGCCGGCTCCTGCCTGCCCCAGCGGCCGCCCTGCCGCCCCCGCTG
>VXBQ01015638.1:843112-856004 GCA_013400175.1 Phainopepla nitens | reverse complement strand
CTTTGGCCGCCCCGAGGGCGGCGCGGGCTCTGGGTTTTTGGGGGTCCGGAGCCCCGCGCTGGAGCTGCCAGCCCCNCCAGCTCCAGCCCAGAGCCCAGCCCTGCTCCAGCCCAGAGCCCAGCTCCAGCCCAGAGCCCAGCCCCAGCCCAGCCCAGCCCGGGCCGGGTGATGCTCAGCGCCTCAGGCATCCCCGCCTCTGCCCCTGGCCGCGGGACCCTCCGCGGTGGTGGGTTTGGGGGATGCTCGCTGCGGGGCCCAGCTGCACGCCCTGGAGCGCAGCCCGGCACCGATACGCTGCAGCTCCCGCTGTGTTCCCTGACCCTGTGGGCGTCCCTTCGTCCTGCAGGTGGGGTGGGCTGGAGCACGGCAGCTTGGGGTTTGCATCCTCCGGGCTCTCCCAGGATGCTCCCTAGAGCTGTGGGCGCAGCTCCGGCCGGGGCATGGTTGAAGGTGGGGTTTCAGACCTGCCTCTCGTTGCTTCGCTCTCAAGGCTCACGAAAGCAATGTCCGAGGTGGCCAGAAGAGGAGAAGGGCCGCAGGCAGCCCCAGCCACCAGCTTGTCCCCGTGCGTTCAGCATGGCTGCAGAGGCCGTGTGCCCTAGGGCAGACTGTGACTTGTTGTGGTGGGATGAGCCATACAACAACAAAATCACTAGTCTTCCACAGGGAACCAGGCACAGTGTCTGTCCTCATCCCTCTGGGCCTCGCTGGGAAGGTTCCCTCTCCCTGCTACTGATGGGGCTCACAGGGATGCAGGACAAATGTTTTCACACTCCACCGTTCTCCTTTTCCACCACCCATTAGCTTCTCTAGGCTGGTCAGAAAGGAAAGATTTAGATTACCCTGTGACTTATTTTTTCATATTTCTTTTATGTTTTTCTTTTGGTCAGTAAGCCTCTTCCTTAAATCAGTTGTTCCATGTTTTGCATTTCTTGCTTCCATCCCTGCTGTTCAGCTAATTAATCTCTCTTTAATGAGAGCCATTCAAGTGTCTCACAATATCTTGCTAGGGAGTCCTGTCATGTCTCTATGTAGAAATTTATACTATTTTCTGGTGTTTTTGGTGAAGCTGTGCGTTACAGCTCTTGGAGATGGTTCATTTCATATTCCTGGGCCTCTTCACCCTGTTTTTCTCACTGTAAATGAGGTGTGAGCTCACTGTCACCAGACAAGTGGGAGCATAGCTGTGAGGGACATGGGCTTGCATTTCTCCTCCAGCTCTGGGTGGATAAGGAGGTGGTGTCACTGCCTGCTCTTCTCCCTCACACCCTGCATAATACGATGAGAGATTCGAGTGCCTGCCTGAGAGCTTCTCCCTGGACACACTGCAGTTCCACTCATGGGTCTGATCACTCTTGGCTTGTCCACAACAAACGCATCCATCTTCCTTCTGTTCTTCCCAGGATGTAGAGTTTGCAGTCTCTCTGAGAGTGCAAAGTTTTAGCTGTACCCTCATTACAAAGACTACAAAGAAACCTCAACAGAAGAAATTATGGCATGTGGGGAGGAAGGGAAAAGCTTTTCCCTGTTTTCCGAAGTGACCAGGCTTGGGAAACCGGATAGTCCAGGATGCAAGGGAACAATGCTATCATTTTTTTTCTCCAGACCCCATATACAAAGATGGAGGTGGAAAAAAATCAAAATACCTTTGAAAGGTAGGTCACAATAACTTTGAAAGTGTGCTGTGGCCTCCTGTGATCCCACCAACCCCTGGATCCTCAGTAGATGGTTCTCCCACAGAAGATATTTCTCCCTTTGGTAGAAGCCTTGCGTTGAACAGGGATACTACTCACCTCCCCAAGGTCCTGGGGCCACGCTGAGGATGGAGGGTTGGGCATCAGATGGTAGAAATCGCATTTCAGATGTGGCAGATGAGCTGAGATGAAGGCAGAGCGCGCCAGAGCCTGGGAGAGGTTTCTGCAGTGTTTGCACAATTTGAAATAATAGCGAAATCTGTAAAACTCTGGGTAGAGCACGACTAGAATAACAGGCTAAATTTGTCAGATGAATAATTTACTAGAAGTGATTGGCCGTGCTCCAAGTGAGATGAGCACCAGCCTGGTTTCAGGCTGAGCAGCCTGCGTGTCTCTGTCCTCAGCTGGAGGCTGGTCCCTCTCCTGCCACCCGGTCATTGCTCTGCCATGAAAGCTGTCTCTAGACAAGGTGCCTTTCCCCAGCTCGTCACTGCCCAAGGCTGCAGGGATTCCCACAGAGCTCCTGGCTCTCCAGAAGGTGTCTGCTCTTTATTTTCAAGGCGCTGCTTTGCAGAGCAGAGGTGCAGAGCTGGAAGTAGGTGTCTGGCTCCAGGTTCGTGGACTCACCCATCCTCTGCCTCTGTCCCTCCTCCAACCACTTCTCTGTCCTTGGCCGTGGTGCAGAGTGGATGGAAGAACAGACACATCTTGACATTTGGGATGGCAAGGGAGATGAAGTCCCAGCGCTGAGAGGACATGGTGACGGCAGCCTCAGCAAGCAATTAAAGTGATCATGTTTATGAATGCGGATCAGTAATTCCAGGTAAACTCCCCAAGAGCAGTGCTGCAGGCGAACAAAGCCTCCTGCCCACCTGGGAGCCTGCCAGCAGGCCCTGCCAGTGCCAGCACATTCCTGCTGTGACTCTAAACTGCTTCATTTCCTCGTGCCAGCCTGGACATGCATCGTTTTGTCTCCCATTACCTCGATGCCAGAGCTCCTCTTTGCAGTGCTGGTTGCCCCATGTCCTCCTGGACCTCTCTGTTCCCTCCCTGCCAAGGGGGATGATTGGTGGGAATGGGATGGGTTAACTCAGAGAAGGCAGCAAGGACCCAGCTTTGCCTCCAGGGGTGATGAGGGATCATTCCATCATCCTGGGCTCTGCAGGCTGCCTGATGCCTCCCCATCACCCATCTGTGGTTAGGGAACCTCACCAGGGCTCCCTGAGCTGCTCCTGTCACTCTGAGCAGGCTTGTGGCAGGGCTGATTTGTGCCCAACAGCATCCAGAAGATCAGACAGAAGCTGGGAAGCTCAGAAATAGGTTGCGGTAGTGACCAATTGCTGGACCTGATTTCCTTTAGAGAAAGAAAGTCTCACCATGATGGAGCACCTGGAAATATCAGCACCATCCTTTGGTGCAAGGGACCAGCCAGTGCCGTGTGGCTGAGGTGTCACCAGCCAGCAGTCTGAGGCCACCAGCACGAGGATGTCAGAACAGACAGGCACCATGTCACTCCCTGGCCTTTGCTGTGACGAGTCTCAGAGCACTACAGCTCTCTTGGTCCATAGCAGAGGCCCATCAGAGGGGTTCCTGCAGGACCCCTCTGTTGCCATGCTGAGATCCCCATGCTGAGCCCACCTGTGCAAAGCCTCCAGGAGACTGTGTCCCTCCTGGCTAAGGACAGGGATGGGCTGTGTGAGAGGACCTGCTCAGCCATGAAGATTACTCAGGGCTGGAAAGCTGTGATTGGAAAGCAGAAAACCTTTTCCTTTCCCTTGGAGCACCAAGAGCCCCCCTATTCCTCTGACATCTCCAACACTCTATGGGAATTGCCTGTATCCCTCCAGCATGGAGAGATCTCCTCTTCAGTCATGTCCTGGAGGGTGTCAGTGCTCTGGGGATGCTGCCGGGGATAAGGAGGGATGGATGCTCCCAGAGCAGGAGGTGAGGGAGGATGATGCTGCCATCCATCTCCCCCCTCACTCCCCATTTTCTGGCTCGCCCCCAAGAGAGCAGTGAGCAATTATGGTCCACGCGGAAGCTTCATTATTGCCCTGTCGTGGCCTCGTTTGATGAGATGTTTTATTGCCAAACTTATTAAAAGTGAAACGTGCGGTTTCTGCGCAGCAATTTCCTGTCTGCAGCGATAAGCCGGGCTCTGCCCGCTGTGTAATAAACAGTTATTTTTATGTACAGCTCTGGCTGGGGTGACAAGGAAGGGAGAGGGCCTGGCTCGTGTTAATTGCGATGGTTAATGGGATCTATACTGGGAGCTGTGTGCGAGGAGGTGCGTGCCCTTCCCTGCCACGTCCTGTGACAGAGGTGGCCTCCCCGGATTCGTGCTCTGGGTGTTGGCAGTGGGGACTGTGCAGGGTCTCTGTCCCACAGCACATGGGAACAAGAAGGATTAGTCTGAAAGCTCCTCACCTGCCTCCTCTCAGCCCTTCCTCACAACCTGAGCAAATGGGGGACCTGCTGTGAGACTCCATCCCCTGCAAGGGCTGCCCCTGAGCTCCACTGATTCCACCCCTGCAGGAGGCTGGAGGGAGCTCCAAAACCTGGGAGCTTCACTTCATCTTCCCCAGATCCTCCCATCTGCCCAAGAACCTCTCTGTCTGCAGCAGCATTTGCAGGCGATGCTGGTGGCCAAAGCCTGGAGCATCCACCAGGTCACCTCTCGCTGTCCCTCCTTGGCTGCCCACAGCAGATGGGTGCTGGACAGCAGACAGCAAATTCAGGAGCAGTAAATTCGACAGGCACACACGCGTCACAGAAAACCTGTGTCACTGCTGAGCTTGGAGCAGTGAAACTCTGATAAATATCAGCAAAGCTGATAAATATAGTTTCATTTTGTCAGAAACAAAGTGTCCTCATTAGGTGTGCGGTCTGTATTTTGGTTTAATTACATCTTTTAAACGCATTTTGAAAGGAAGCAGCTTTTTAAAATGCAAGGTGTCAAAACTGCATTTACAAAAATCCTGACTGCCTTTTTTTTTTAATTTTCCAGACCTGGACAAAGCTATTAGTTCAACTCAAGCTGAAAGTGCATAACTTTCCCCAATAAACAATTTGTCAGAAAAATTCCTCCTGGCTCCGGGAGATCTGTTTGTTATTTGTCAGCCGTCAAAACCCTGTTGGGTATTTCCTATCTGACTTCTTTTCTTACCAGCATCTTTATTGGTCTGGGAATTAACAGCGGAAGATGTGATACTTGCTATTCATTGCAGTCATCCCAAATGCCGCTCATCTCATCAGGCCACGGCTCCACAAAGCCAAAGCCCCTCTCCTTTTCTTCAACGCACCCTTTTTGGGTAACCACGGGGCATTTCATGCCAAATTTCCTCCCTTCATCCTCCTGGTCCTGCAGCGTGCAATGGTATCCCCAGGCTTGGAGGCACATCCCCACCTCCTGCATCCATCCCCATCCCTGCTGCCCAGCTCAGCCTCTTGCTGGGCAAACTCCCTCCACTGCCAGCTCGGGCCCTCATTAATTTGTATTGCAGCGTGTGTTGCGGGCTGACGTGTAATTAGAGCTCCTGAAGCCTGTCTCATGCTGTAATTGCCATGACAGGGGCCACAGCATATCCGCTTGTTAATTAGTAAACCACAATATCCCGGGGGCTCGTTGAGAGCCGCCTTAATTGTATTTCAGCTGGAACAGAGGGATAATTACCCTTTGCTAGCACTGCCACTTTTAAATTCCTCAAAAAAAAAAAAAAAAGAAAAGAAAAGAAAGGAAAACCCAAATCCAAATTGAGCTCCTCTGCTACTTCCCCCCTTGGCTGCCCAGGGACCTTGGTTTGTCCCCAGGCTGAAGGGGAAGGGCTGTGGAGCTCAGCAGTGTGGGAACAGGATGCCAAGAGATTTGCTTGGGGACGCACTCAAACTGGTGGTGAATGAGCTGCCCCTGCTCTGAGGGCGTTTCTGTGTCCCTGCACATGGGACTCCACTGGGAACCCCGTGTGTGGACACAGGCTGGCTCGCTGGGCTTGCTGTTTGATGGGAATCCCATCCTGGACAGCGAGCAATGCCCTGGCATCACCAGCAGGCACTTCCACTGGCTTGGAGGAACAGCCTGTGTCCAGGGAGGAGAGAACCAAGGTCTCCCTCCTAGCTTCCCATCAGACAGAGGGGGCTGCAGTGCCCTGGGAATGGGAGTGGGAGCTGCTGCAGGCTGCAGGGAGGAGGCTGTGGATCTTGCAGGGCTCAGCGTAACCGTACCCTGCTGCCAAGGGTGTGCTTGTATTCCACACCCCCAGCACTCAGAGTAACAGCAGGACCTCAGCGTCCTCAGTGCTGGAAGTCTCTTCTCCTACAAACCCTGTGGCACTGTGGGATCAGCCTGCTTGGCTTTAATGGACCCCAGAGGTGAACCATGTCCCTTCTCGACTCCTTTCTTGTCAAACTTCACCTCACTGGGCAACTGGGAGTCTTCTGGGACTGGTTAAAGCTTTTTTGCTCCGCAGGAAGGATGTCCCTGCAAGGTACGTGTGTGCCTGTGTCTCTTGTAGTGGCCATGGGGGGACAGTGGAGCTCTGGTGAGAGATGGAGGTGCTGAGGTGCAGCATCACCCTTCAGGCTCCGGAGCACCTCTTCAGAGGAGCTGTTGTCTGGTCAAAGACCTTTGGGGGAGGTTAACCTGGGAAGAGAACCTGACCCATGACATCCATCTCTTTTCCTGTGCTTCTCCCTGAACCAACACAAAGAGCTCAGCCACCATCAGCCCTGCTGATACTTCCTGCTGTTCAAAAAATCATAAAATGGACAACTGGCCTCTGGGACCCGGTTTGTGAATTTGCTTAAATAACAGTCCTGGCTCTCTCCTGGGAAGCTACTCCGAGGTCAGCCTTGAAGAAAAGATCAGTGCAGCGGCTCCAAGCATTAGTAAAAAGACATAACCGAGGCAAAGAGCCTTGAACATAATTACAGCCTAAGAGCTGTGATGGGAACTCAACGACCTGAAGCCATCTCCTGGACTTGAGTGCAATCAACACACTGACACTGCTGGGTCCTGAAGGCTGGTTTTTGGAAGCCATGCAGCAGGGTTGAATGCCAGAGCAGGCAGGGGAGCAGCACAGGTGCCCGTTCCAAAGACCAGAGCCAGAAAAGGGTCTCAAGTGCCATGGAAGAACCAGATGGAGGCAACCACTGGAACACTCTGCATGTAATTGAGGGCACCTTCAAGGGTGAGCACGGGGTGGCTGCCCACCTCCAGGATGCTCTCCACTGCTGCCATGCAAGTCACTGTCATTAGAGCTGGGGATGGAGTTTATAGTTGAGTAACCACAACAACTTTGCACAAATTAAACAACATACTCTGGGTTAATTAGATTTCTTACCGCTGCCTCCATTAACCTAGCCCTGTCATCTACTGTCAGAGCCCCTTCAAAATTCATATTCAAGGCACTATCACTGGGAGATGTGGATGGCTAAGTCTCTGGGCAACCTTAGCAGTGTGGACATGAGTGGCACGTGCTGCCTTCTCTTCTTGGAAACCTCTTGGTGCAACAGTTGGGACCAAGTGGAGAGGTAGTTGTCCTCCAGGAGTGCAGAGGCTGGGCTGGATATCCCAGCTAGCATTTCCCACCTCAGATGATCTTTAAGAAAAATAGGTGTTTTTGCAGCAGTCTGTCTCTCATTATCCACAGGGTGCCGTGTGAATGCAAATAAACAAATGAGACCCCTTCAACAACAACTGAGAATGTGGCTCCATATTTTTAAGCCAATTTCCTTAGACTGTGTCAAGGCCTGTTTTGTGTTTGCCAGACAATTATGTGGCTAATGAGGACAGCCACAGTTACATCAGGCGGGATTAGGAGGAATAAGGCATCAAATGTTGCAGTGCTTAAGACAACTGCTAACTAATGGGGGCTTGGAGGGCACGTCCCGTGGGCAGGTGGCTCCTCACAGGAATTCTGGTTCTGTTTGGAAGGAGATGCAGCAGGCAGTGGGCAGGCTGGCCAGAAGGTGAGGAAGCCACCTGGTCCCTGCGTGGTGGCTGTGCCCATGGAAAGTGAGAAAGTTGGAATATTTAGGGAAAGTAGCATCATGCACCTGACCCTGAGTCTGTCCCATGAAGGCAGAGACAGACATGAGTGTTCTGATGGAGAAGAAGGCACCAGCCAAGACCACTCCACAAACACAGCAAAAGGGGATCAAAAGCAACGGAAAAGCTGAACCTCACCACTGAGATCACCAAGAAATTGGTATTTTAGCTGATACCCTCCCATCCTGACTCGCTGACAGTCAACATAGGCTCTGTGCAGTGTTCTGCAGAGCTGTGGATGCTTTCATTTCCCTGAAGAGGGTGAGGAAGGAAAGCAGGGACGATGCCTGGTGCTACAGTGAGATTCCACTCCCTGAGTGACAGGGCCACACGTGCAGAGCCAGCTGTGACTTTCAGATGCCTCCTCCCAGCCACCTCTCTGCCAGCTCCTCTCTGCCACCACAATCTCCCATCAATCAATGAACCAGATTCTCCCTTGCGTGCTGGGTGGCTGCATCACTGCGCCCAGCAGGTGCCCTTGGTCATGTTCAGTGAATTCCTACAACTGCAGCACCCTGGGAGAGCAGCCAGTGTGACTGTAATGCTGCCCAGAGGGGCTTTGTTTATTCCCCTTTGGACCCTCCTCCTCCTGAACTCTCATCCCACATTTCAGCTGTCTCTTCTACAAAAGCCTCTCAGCTAAAGTGAACAAGGACAGTTCACCTGCAGATGGATGGATGCACAGCCACAGCTGTGGCAGAAGTGCCTCCACACGTCCCTCTGAGCAGGAGAGTGTCCAGAGCCAACAACCTCGAGATGTTAACCACTCTTGAGCCACATTTCTGTGCCAACCCTCTGATGCACCCTCTGGTTGGATCCCATCACAGCAAGGCACAGACCTGAGCACCTCATCCTCAGATTCATCTCCCTCTCTTGTCAGTGCCAACAGGGAGCTTAATCTCAGAGCCCAGTGGTTCACCAAGTCATCCTGAAGTCCAGAGGCCTAGGAGAAGCACACACAGCTCATGGAGACACCCTAAAGCCTCTTGCTGACTCTGCTCCATGCCCAGTCCCAGAGTCTCAGCCCAGTCCCAAGCTCTTACCCCAAACTGCAGGCCCCAGCAGCCCAAGGACCCCTTCCCTGTCCCTGTCCCACGTGTGCCTGCCACCTGCCTTCCTGGGAGAAGATGGCACATGTGCTGAAGAGCTTCCCTCGAGCACAGCCACTGGATTGCTCTCTGGATGACTAATTTGCACCCTAATTGGTGTGGAAATGAGTGCCAGAAAGAGCTGGAATACCGAGAAGTGAAGCTCTCCATCTTGGTTTCCTTCAGGGAAATGGTCTTAATTAAGTGTTTTGCAAACAGAGATAATTTCCAGCTACGTGTTGGCACAGGAGCCAGGGTGGAGGGTGTGGCTGAGACCGGCATCTTCTCCTTGCTGGGTCTGCTTGGCCACTGCAAAGCTGATCCAGGGTGTGGATTCCTCAGGCCTCTGGGTCTCCAGGGCTTAGCCAGCCCTGCCTGGACCTGCAGGACATCCACATGGCTTTTGCACCTCCACTAGTGTTCCTTAGCCCCAAGAGCACCTTCCCATTTTACCAGCCTGCCCTGTACTGACTCCAGGGGAGTGGACACCATCCCTATGATTTCCACCAGTATTTACATTATGGTTGTTCAAGCTCCGTGTCACTCGTTAATCAACCTTGAGCTTTCCGCTGGGGCTCTTTCCATGTGAATTTACTCTAGACAAGCAATTCCATCCCCACTTGCCATGGTGGGTGGTCCCAGCCATCCCACACATCTGGCAGCCCTTCAAGCCCTGCTGACAGGAACATGCCAGGAGGGGTTGCACATGCCAAGCAAGCTGGAGTGGCCTCATGTTGCTTTGCTGGGCATGCTGGAGCCCGTGGCAACGTGCCAGCACCATGGGAGGCACCCAGCAAGGTGGCACAGGTGGGAAGGGGACTCTGGGGATGCAGGCTGCCACAGAGAGCTGCTGGACCTGGCACTGCTGCCTTCAGAGCATAGCTGGCATTGAGATGCCCCAGCCCCTTCCCCTTCCCCATGGCCTCGCTGTGCACAGCTGTTCCCTTAGAAATAGCTGTTGCCATGGTTTTCCCAAAGAAAACACATCTCCCCCCCTTCCCCACCACCACTCCCCACCGCCTTAACCTTGTGACAGCAGTGATGACGCGGCTCCCTAAGAAAGGCCACTTCACGTAACTATGGTAACAATTAGCTTTCTCTTGGTTTTACCTCGGGGGTGATGCTGGGGAGAAGGACCCAGAACTGCTCTCCTGGAGCAGGTGCTTCCCCTGGCCTTGCACCCAGAGCCAGGGCTGGCAAGTGCCCGCTCACTGCTGCGGCATGCCAGGCAGGTGCGCCTCTCGGACACAGGGATGTCTGCAGCCTGCCTTTATCTCAGGTGCTGGGGACAATCCCCCTGTGTAGCTGGATGCACCCTGAGACCCTACAGAAGCCCTAAAAATCTCAGCAAGGCTCTACTGGCCTCCAGCAGCAGCTGGTGCAGGGAGATGGTGGGGAGCATCTCCCAAGGCCCGGCAATGGTGGGAGCATCTGCATCGCCTGGGCTCACTCTAAAAGCATGGGGAAAAGAAGGGTGGGAAGCAGCCGATTGTGCTGGGGAAGAACTGGGAGCCAGCTGGGATTTTGGGGCTGGGAGCAGGGCAGGGGCATCCACAGCCTGAATGAGAGGTCTGCAATGGTGCCTCTGCTCCCGGCAGCGGGAGGGTAAACACGGTGCAAAGCTGCTCCTTAGGTACATACGAGTCACAGCTGTCGACTGCAGCAGCTAAAATAAGCGTTTTCCTGCTTTTTATTCCTCTGAGCCCAGCAGAGCCCACTCAGCACCAGGAGAGGAGCTGGAGTCTATTCTTAGCTCTGCAGGGAAGGGAGCAGGAGTCCCCGCGCTGCTGTCGTGCAGGGTTGGGGGCTGCCACGTCCCATCCCCTCATGGTCCCCAGGTGCCTGGCCTGACCCCAGGGCGGCATCAAGGCAGGAAGGATTGCACCCCAACAGGGACAACATCCTAATTTTTAGCCAAAGAGGAGTAGGGGAGACAGTGGGAGGGAGAGAAGCCCCAGCACCTCCCTCAGCATCACTGCAGGATTTGGCATTCCTGAAGGAGAGCCTGCAATGCAGGTGGCTCTGGAAGGAGTCCCTGCTCTTGCTAAGCTGCTTTTCTGCCTGGGCATGGGGAAAGTGGAGGACCACAAGTCACAGCTCCTGCTGCCCTCAGGGATGGGAGTTTTAAGGGGAGTTGAGGACTCTGAGCTGAGAGTCACCCCTTAGCCCATGCTATGCCAGGGTCAGGCTTGCTTTGCCAAGCCCTACCCATGAGATCTGGCACGGCCCACCCCAACACTTCCCACCCCAATATTTCCCACTGTTTTCTGGCTGCAGATCACGGTGGCCAGGGGGTCAGGGAGCCACTGGCCACCAGCACCACACCATCTCCACATTGCACCGCGGGTCCCGCTTCAAAATGTGGGGGGAATTTGGGGTGGCCTCCAAACCAGTGCGCAGGAGCAGCGGGCACGGTGCAGGGAGGAAAGCGCCCATACTGGTCCCACTGCGGCCAGTCCAGCACTCAGCTCTGCTCTCCACCCCAGCTCCATGAGGCTCAGGGTAGCAGGGGGGGCAGGCAGGGATGCAGCTGTGCATGGGGGGCCATGAGGAAGAAGCCCCAGCGCCATAGCAACAGGTACTCTCCACGTAATGGAGTCCTTTCCGCTCGGCCTCCGCAGCCGCCAGCCTTAATCACATGGCCATAAATAATTCAATTTTCTCATTCACACACATGAATGCTGCGGGCCGGGGCTCCGGGTGTGCTCAGCCTCCATCTGTCCGGGGGGGAAGGGGGATGCAGGGCCTGATAATAGACTCCAGTGTTTGTTTAACATGGATGAGTGTGGCCAGATGGCCTGGGGACGGGAGGAGGGGATGGGGAGGTGAGTGCTGTTCCAGGGTGCTGCTGGCACCCTGAGCTTCTCCTGGATGAGAAGGGCAGGAGAGCAGGGGACAGTTGTGGGGATGAGCTGTGGCACCTCCAAATCAACTCTGGGACCTCCAAACCAGCCTTGGAGTTGTGGACTTTTGGGCTGAGAGTGGGTTAGGCAAGCTCAGTCATACCTTCCTCTCCCTGTGCCTTTGTTGCATTTCCAACAGGGAGGAAGGAATGGGAGAAGCACTACGCTATGCTGAGGATTGCCCTGATCCCTGGTGAGACTGGGAGCAGGGGCATCAATCAATGACTGAGATAATTTAGCAGGCAATGGTGAAGGGGACAGGGCAAGAGATGCTGCCAGTCACCATCCCGTCCCACACTGCTGGGCAAGGGCCAGCAGTCCCCAAAATAACACCAGAGAATAACAACCCTAGTGATGGAGACATGTGGCAGCTTGCTGGTGCAATTAGCAGGCTTGGGGCCATCCCCTGGCAGAGGGACAGCAGGCCTGGCAGGAGAACACAAGGGAATTAGCAGGGTTAAGAGGCTGTGCTGGAAAACCCTCAGTGCCAAGGAGCCAGTGTCTGCTGCTTGCACAAGCTGAGCCAGGTTGGGAGGTGAGGGATGCTGGCTACTGCCTGGTGGCATCAGTTCCTCACCTTTCCTCCCTGTGGCTTGGGCACAGTTCAGCCTAAAGCATGCCAGGGGTTTGATAAAAGCTGGCATCCTCTGTCTGTGTTTGACCAGAGGGAGCTGTTGCTCCGGCACACAGCAACATCCCGAGCCTTGGGTGGGCTCAGACCCCGAGGGGAAAACACACACCAGAGAGAAGCCTCGAGGGTGGAATTGGCCACTTCATCCTAACTCTCTCTTCCATGCCCAAAGGGTTGGGCTCCTCATCACCAGAGCAAGGTCCCAACTTCATTCCCCCACCCAGAGAAATCCCCGTTGGAGATCCCATCCTTGTTTAAGACCTTGGCAAACAGACATTTAGCCTCAAGCTCCTGCACCATCTCAGACTGAAGCTTACAAAGCTGGCAGAGGGAATTTGGATGATGCCAGAAGCAGGGTCAAGAAAGAAGCCGGCGCTCCGGCAGCGATATCCATCAGCAGCGTTGGAAGAGTCTTCCCCGAGGGAATGGGGGAGGTGGAAGCGCTTGCCGGGGGAGCTGGGAGCGTAACCAGCTCATGTGCTGGCATTCCCCAGTTCCGCGACGTATTGGGGTAGGACACGTGTGTGTGT
>VXBQ01015638.1:811559-833974 GCA_013400175.1 Phainopepla nitens | reverse complement strand
CGGACGACTGCCGCTACGTGATCGTGGGCTCGGCCGCCTACCTGCCCGAGGAGCCGCACCCGCCCTTCTTCGAGGTGTACCGCAACAGCGAGTCCGTGACGCCCAACCCGCGCTCCCCGCTCGAGGACTACTCCCTGCACGTCATCGACCTGCACACGGGCCGGCTGTGCGACACGCGCGCCTTCAGGTGCGACAAAGTCATCCTGTCCCACAACCAGGGGCTCTACCTGTACAAGAACATTCTGGCCGTTCTGTCCGTGCAGCAGCAGACCATCCACGTGTTCCAGGTGACGCCCGAGGGCACGTTCATCGACGTGCGGACCATCGGGCGCTTCTGCTACGAGGACGATCTGCTGACGCTGTCGGCGGTGTACCCCGAGGCGCAGAGGGACACCCAGACCGGGATGGCCAACCCTTACAAAGAGCCCTTCATCAACTCCCTGAAGCACAGGCTGCTGGTGTACCTGTGGAGAAGGGCCGAGCAGGACGGCAGTGCCGTAGCCAAGAGGAGGTTCTTCCAGTACTTTGACCAGCTGAGGCAGCTCCGCATGTGGAAGATGCAGCTCCTGGACGAGAACCACCTGTTCATCAAGTACACCAGTGAGGACGTGGTCACGCTGCGGGTGACAGATCCTTCCCAGGTACAGAATCACCTGCACAGATGGTCTGGGGGAGAAGGGGCCTTCGATACCTCCTAATTCCAACCCCCCTGCTGGGGGTCCACTGGAGCAGGTGGCTCAGATGCTGCCTCCCTCTTCAGGCTGCTCATTGCTGTGGCACAAGTGCTCAAGCATTCCAGTGCTGTGAGCTGCTCCTCACTGAGCCTGTAAAGGTTCTTTAGGATCCCCAGTAGCTGATTCTTGTGTGAATGTATGATGCCTCTGATACCGAATAGCTTCTGTATTTTTTTGTTTTCTTAATTTCATTGCTTCCTTCTCACCTGCAAAATGAGAAAGATCTGATGTGTTAGCAAGTTCCTTTCTCCAAGGATTGTTCCCCATGCTCATAGATGCTGTTCAATCCTCTTCCCCTCCCCAAATCACCAGCTGAATTTATTTTTAGCTGATATTTTATATAGTCCATTTATATTGTGGAGGTAGTCTCTGCCTTTTCTCATGTATCTTCAAGCATGTTTTTCAAATATAATAGTCTTCATTTTCCCCAGTACAATTACCATTTCTGTTCTGCCTACATACTTAGTCTTTCAAGCTTCAGTAAGAGGTAGTATTTATGATCTCTCCAAATTGGAGTAGTGGCTTTTAGATCGGGCTAATGGGCCAATTGCTTCTCTTTTCAATTTAGTACTAAAGAAGCAGAATTAGAGCAAATGTAGCTCAGTCGGTGCTGGGTCCCTCCAGATGTTTCACAACCCCGCATGTTGATCATCTCCTTTTACTGCCTTTAGAGTGGTTGGTCACGTTTTGAGCCCTGTGAACCTGAGAGACATTTTTTTAGCTAATTTTTATTCCTTTCAGCTTCTTGTTTTTATTCTCTTGAAAGTATTTAGCAAGAATTTGTAATATATCTCCAATGCAGCGTCAAGGTCTGATTGTTCCCCTGGGTGTTTGTTTTCTCCCTCTTCACTTCTCTTCCCCACATCTGTCAGATTCAGGGTTTAGGTCCTAGAAGAAGCAGACAGTTGCTCTTCTTGTGTTGCCCAATTCTTCCTGGGAGATGAGTCTGTTTTGTTTTATTTTTCTCTTCTGTAGCGTTTGTTTGGGTGAGTTGCTCTGGGAGCAAACAGGTAAGGCTTTGTCTAATCCATTTTGCCCATTGGTGTAAAGCTGAACTTCAGTCTCAAAAATATCAAGGCTCTGTGGAAAGTGGCCTGCAGGGTTCTGCTCGTTGCTGGAGTCTGGAATGAGCTCCCAGCCCTGTCATAAATGTTTGTGGCAGGCTCAGCTGTGCATTCTGCTGTGGTTAGCAGGGCTTTTGTGCCTGGTTTGCTGCAGGGAGCTCTCAACTCTCTTCACCCCAGGGTTACTTTAAGATGCAGTTCGTGGTTTGTTTGCAGTGTGCCTCGGGCGCTGGGTTTTGTGCTGGAGGAAAAGCATCTCATTTCTTCCAGGAGATAATTCCAGATGTGGAGCAGTCTCCGCAGACCTGTCTGAAGGCAGACATTGTGTTAGGGCTTCCTGGCTAAAACTTGGCTTACAAAATAACTACCAGCTCCCATTTTCCTTCAGTCTGTCAGACAAGGAACACGAGGTTTCATCCAGTTTCAGGCTTCTCTCTCCCCTCTGGCTTCTCTGCCAAGACAAGGTTGAGGAGTTGCTGTTCACGTTTGTGGGTTGTGTGTTTTTTGTCTGGGTCTGCACTATACCCTTTAAGAGTGTGCTCTACATAGGTAGCTTGGGGGTTTGTTGCTGTTGTAGGTTTGACAGCATTGCTGTGGGATTTTTGGGGCACTCAGCTGCCTCCCATGCTGTGATGACGTTTTGGTGGTGTTACAGGTGCTGCAAAAGCTGTGAGGGTTTCTCTGCTCAGGGACATCCTGTAGATGTGTCTCTCTGTTAACCTGGCAAAGGAATTTTTTTTTGTTTAAAGTTGGAGGATACTCCCTGCAGTCTTCAGTGATTTAAACAGCTTTTCCTTGTGCTGTCTTCTCTCATTTTCTCTCTGCTCCAATCCTTTATTTCAGAAGGGCTTCCCTTTCCTCAGGCAGTAGTCTAGTGAGTAACCTCATCTGGGATGCTTTGTTTGGACATGTAGGGGCTGGATTGTATTATCATGGTTTATTTTGGGGCTGTAAAACAAACAAACCTTGTGATGTTTGCAGGTGGGTGGGGTGGGCAGAGTGCCTGCCATGATCCCCGACCACTGTTTGGGAGAAGGTGAAGCATTTAGGAATTGCCTCTATTGACAGAAGATTTAATCAGATATGTGTCTGTACCACAGGCATTAGGTCCCTTTTGAAGTGGGGACAGGTTCTTACTTGGGGGTGCCAGCTCTCCTGTCTCTAATGAAAGCTACTTTTAATGACCAAGAATTAAATATGCTCTTTCCCAATGGGATGGGAACATCATCTCCCTTTGATGTAGCTGTGCTGACACAATGTCACCTTTTTTCCCAATTTCTTGCTCATTGATGCCAGGATTCATTGGCACTGCCAATCTACAGCAGGATACAAGGGCCATCTTGCACAAGAATGTCAGCATTAGGAAGAAGTCATTAATGTCTTTCAGATTTTCATTTCTGTGTTGGCAGGGTACCTGGAGGGCACAGCTTTTTGTGGGCAGTGATGTAGTGCACGGTACACTAAAAAGGCTCATCTCTGGGTGATGCAGATATTAAGGAGGGGAAGAAAATAATGTATCTATGCAGAGGTAAAAATAATGTAAGGTCAGCTAGCACTGGATCTGAGGTCATTTTGTCAGCAGGAATGAAAATTAAATTTAGGACCTGAGTAAATGTTTTGGATTTGGTGGAGGACAGAGAAGAAGAGAAAACAGTACGGTTGCATCTAGTTTGAGTTGAAAAATTGGAAGCCCATTAAGTTTTCTTAAATAATCACAGCTGAGAGAGGGGTAATTTGGTATATGTCGAGACATTCCAGTGGGGGAATGGATTAGTGTGAGGATGTAGAATTCTCCCGTGCTGTGGAGAAATTTGGATGGGGTGTGTGGTGTGATGTGGGGAGAAAGGAAGGACAGCTTCCCCACCTGTGCTCTCCGGGTAACCTCTGCCTCTCTCCCCAGCCCTCCTTCTTCGTCGTCTACAACATGGTGACCACAGAGGTCATTGCTGTGTTTGAGAACACGTCTGATGAGCTGCTGGAGCTGTTTGAGAACTTCTGTGACCTCTTCAGGAATGCCACCCTGCACAGTGAAGCTGTCCAGTTCCCCTGCTCAGCTTCCAGCAACAACTTTGCGAGGCAGATCCAGCGCCGGTGAGCCATTCGGAACATGCTTTATTATAGACACGCGCTCACCCCCGTCTGCTGAAGGCCAGTATCAAGTACCAACCCCGAGGAAACCAGTTCCTTTGGTCCCCTTTGCCACGTGGTGCAAGGGTCAGGACTATACATGGTTCGTCTTGCAGCATGATGCATCTGATTTTATATTCCGCAGCATTTACCTTGTTAGGGCAAGGAGCAAAGCGGTTGCAAACTGCTGCTTAGAAGAAAGGAAAGGAATTTTGAGGGAAAGATGTTTCCATCTCTGCTTTAATAGCCTCCAAAAGAGTTACTGTTCAAGTGTTACTGCCCAGTAGCTTTGGTCCCTGAAGATATGATTTGTCAAGATGCTGGCATGATCCAGTTGGGTGAATTTTGCCAAGTGACATTCTCTGAATTTAGTGTGTACCAAACTGTGTTCTGTAGCATTTCCTCAACATCAGTCACCAGCTTGTGGTTTTCATCACTGAAACTCATCTGCTGAGATCTGTTGTGAAAGCTGAGCAAAATACCAAAATAACCTGGGCTTCTAGAATATGCTTTAACAGTCAGATGTGGTTTTAATGAGGCAGAGTGTGTTATTTCTCTAGGAAATTTTGTTGTGACTCAGGGTGTTTTGTTCTTCCAGTGACTTGTTTCTTCTCATCCAAAGTACTTGGCATCCACTTACGGGCATCAAGCTACTGTTGACTTTAGGCTGATGTCACGTAAGTCTGACGAAGTTGACTATGTCTGTAACTTTCTAGAGCAGCCTGTCAGGAAATCCATAATGCTTAATGGGAGAGAGAATGAGAGAACTCACTGAAGACTCATGAAGAGCAACTCCTGCCTTTTGTTAAAGTAGAAAGAAGAGTGTTTTCATCCCTTTGCTACAAGGGCCTGTAACAGGAGTGCTGTAACTTCCACAGCAAAGTACCACAGAGCACAGTCCACAGTGAGCTGGCTTCTGGCTGAGTGTTTACCCTCCTTATTGTCCCTGCAGCTATCTGACTGTTCTTGCACATGTAAAGTTTCAAATTTTACTTGGAAAGAGAAATCCAGCTTGTGCTAATCTCTCCACCAGGAAGAACTTTCAGCTCACTTAGTTTCTGGGGAGCTTTATGCTTCTCATCAAGGTTCTTCTTCATCTAAGGTTTCTCCCTTTATGCGTTTAAAACAATGGCTGGAGAGAGGAGGATTGTCAAGTCAACATGAAGGGCTCAGCTGTTACTGTGAAAGCCCCCTGACTTTTGCTCATGCTGTTTCCAGGTAAAACTTGGATTGACTGATAAGCTGCTAATCCATCTCTCCCTGTTTCTGATCCTCTTCATTTCCTGTACTGCAGAGCAGCTGGGTCCAGACCTTGTGGGTAGGCACATTCTTCTCCTTCTGTCACTCTGGACATTCTGAGTGAGACAGTAACGATGAGGGAGGATGAAAAGGTCAGCAGAACTTGGTTGATGCTTGAATCACTGTGATGCATCTTTGGCAATGAGCTGTTTTAGTTCTTACACTGCAGCCGTTTGGTTTCCCTGCTTAGCTTGTTTAAAGATGTGCTGCTCACCCGTGGCCTTGGTGAACAGAAGGTGTCTCTTGCTCTGCTGCAGGTTCAAGGACACGATTGTGAACGCCAAGTACGGGGGGCACACGGAGGCCGTGCGGCGCCTGCTGGGGCAGCTGCCCATCAGTGCCCAGTCCTACAGTGGCAGCCCCTACCTCGACCTGTCCCTCTTCAGCTACGATGACAAGTGGGTGTCAGTCATGGAGCGGCCCAAGACCTGTGGTGATCACCCCATAAGGTATGGCCCGGGCCAGGGAGCTGTGTGTGGGCAGAGAGTGCGGGGAGTCCCCGTGAATCTGCCGCGTGGCGTCAAGCGTGCAGAATAGGGAGTAGATGGAAGCCTTTCTCTTAGGAAATCCTTTCACCAGGGGATTTATTTCAGCAGTCCCACAAAACTTGGCCTCTCTTCTTTACAGTAATGTGGATGTGTGGGAGGGCTCTTCATGTTTTCTCGCTGAGCTGCTCTGCTCTGGGGAAGGTTTGGGTGGTGAAGTCTCAGCCTTTTCCATATGAATGGTCTTGTTCCTCCTCCTCTTCTTGCAGTGCTGCCATGGTGTTTGGGTTGCAGAGTGATACAGCTCTGATGTCTGCTTTCCTATGCTGGAAGGATCCTCTCTGAGCATGTGGGTTTACTTGGCAAGGATTATCTGGTTTGTCCTGTGAATAAAATAGTATCTGGGCTAGGTGTTACTCAGAAAGCTTGTGGTATTGATTGAGCTGTTTTCAGACTTCCCTTGTTTACTGTTCTCACCCTGGGAGCTGTACTCCTTTTCATCCTCCCTTCTCTGTGATCTGGAGGAAATTTCTGTCGGTAGTAGGAATTTTAGCCGGGTGTCAGGGCCATTCTGTGCCTCTTCTGTCTGAGTCTCTAATGCTCACAGAGGGAGTAAGTCTGAGCTTGAGAAGAAGGAGGTTTGCAATACTTCTTGAAGAAACATCAGGACTATTTTTTTTTTCTTTGTTGGCTGCAGCCGTGGCTGCTAGAGGTAGTGGTTAAAAATCCAACATCTCCAGCTGGAAAGGCTCAAAGAGCCTGAGTTATCCAGGCAGAATAGTCTTTCTGCTCATAGTACTGCAGAAGCAAACCTGTGCTCTGAAAACAAAGAGAGCCTTCAGTGCCTGAGTGCTTTGTTTAGTGACTGCACACATGTTGGGGGCTCAGGCAGCCTCGGGAGATCATTCTGGACCACTTCCCAACTTTATTTTCATCAATGCATTCTCAAAAAGTGGTTTCATATCTCCCCTGGCCCTGACTCAGGTGGCGGGGAACTTCTGATTATTCCTGCGCTCTCAATTCCCAAATTATGTATATTTAATTGATTCTCCTGCCTGCATGATTTGGTTTGATCTCCAGCTTCCATGTTATCTGCAAAGAAAGCCTGCCCTTTTCCCCCTTGTCATGCTTGACGTTGGGAGAACTTGCAGGGTGGCAGTTGTCTGCCAGCGCCAACCTGCGCCGGGCTCCCGCGGACAAAAGGCAGCAGAACCGCAGTCATTTGCTGCGGTGGAGTCTTTGTAGTAAACAAAGCCAAGTGCCACCTTCCCTCCCTCCCCTGAGCCAACCAGCGTTTCAGAGCCAGAGCTTTTAAAGCTCAAAGCTGTGCAGAGTCAATTAGGACTTGAATAGAGCCTCTGAGCAGTGGGGCTCCTGGTTTTTGGGAAGTAAGCAGAAGATGAGGCGCTAACCTTAACCATTCAGTAGCTGAAATAGTGCTGCTGTGGTTCTCACGTGCAAAACAAAGGGATTAATAAAATAATGCCAGCTGCCTGTGGGGTTAGAGGGCTTGGAAATGAGGGACCACAGGATTTGTAATGTAAGTCCTGTAATTGTCTGGAATGGAAAACCCTTCAGTAGCTAAGGGTGTTATAATCTGCATGCAGTTTCCTGGCACGATGTGTGAGCTAGGAAGGCCTCCAGACCTTTTCCACATCAATTCAATATTTCTGTGCCCTGCGTTCTTTTAACCCTTGGTGCTTCTCTGCATCCCAGAAGGTTCAATTCTGCCTACTTAAGAGACCAGTGGTTGTTTGCTGTCAGGTGGGAAGGACTTTAGGTTCCCCGTCACCACTGCCTTCCAGTCTCTTTTCAGGAGGCTTGAGGAGATATTCAGTGGGTGAAATGATGGCACTTGAGGGAAGAGGCTCTAACTCAGCTCTACCTATAGCAGGGGGTCTCTAAAATCCATCTAGATGGCTAATAAGGAGCCATTTAACCAAAGAATTGGTCTGCAGATAAATCTTCCATTTTCCTACAGTTTGAAAAGGCTGGTCTTGCTGTTTCTGTTGACATACAATTTTATATTGCAGTGCCTAATTTATCCCCAGAATGAGAGCCCATGGAAATGGCCTCTGATTGCAGAGCACTTTTAAAAATACATTTAAAAATACCAAACTGAGCACATCTTTAAGATTACAGGGAGCTTCATCTTGAGTAGTAAATTGTTGTGAATTGGGGGAGAGAGGAACAGATGGGGGACTGTGCTTTATTTAAAGAATGACCCTCTGCATACCCAGCCTTGTGTAGGAGGGAAAGGGCTTTTTGAAAAGCCAAATACCAAGATTGTGACTCTCTTGCTGGGTTCTTGTGTGCAATTTTCAGGCAGGGCTGGCTGGCACTTTGATTCAGAGGAAGGGAGAGGAGAGTGGCCCTCCAGGAAGAACATGAGGTTCTCAATAGGCTGTGTTGTTAAAATGTGGAGTATGTCTGCTCCTGAGACAGCATCGCTGGTATCTGTCATCATCCCTTCTGCTGGGCTGAGAGCTGAGTGCATCGTAGTGCTGGCGGCGGGGAGACGTGCTCCGACGTTAAAAGCATTCTTGGAGTTAAAATCAGAGGAAAATGCAAAATACCCGCATGCACTAAGTGTTGCTGGAAAAGAAAACAGCTGGGAGGCATGATGGCAGTTCTGTGCCTGCAGCTGGAAGACGTCTAATGAAAATGGTCTAACAAACAGAGACAGCTTCAGGGTGAGGACTTGAGTTAGAGCCCAGCTACCTGGTGAAGGTACCACATCCAGAAACCTCCACCACTACATCCCAGAAGCCTTCAAAGCCTCGGGGAGGGTGGGATCCTTGCAGAGAGTCCTGTGTTCTGCCAGCAGCAGAGGACAGTGGTGTTACCTGGGCTTATGTCAGTTACACAGAGTGTGCAGGGGAGGTTCAAGAAGCAGAGAGCTTCCCTGGACTCACCTCTCTCTTCAGTGCTGTTTGTCTCTTCCCCCTGAAAGTATTCCCTCTGTGCTGGCGCTGTGTTCCAGAGCTCACCTGTTTGCAGATGCACCTGAGCTTGACCCACAGAGAGTTATGTGGGGGATAGCAGAAGGTCATAAGGTTTTCCTTGACCTCTGTCTTTGCTGTGGTTATTAAATCCAATTCATCAGGTACCTCCTCCGCAGCCTATCTCATTAATGCTGTCTTGGTGGCAGTCTAAAAGGAATTGCAAAGCCTTGCTTGAACTGTACAGTACAACATGGCACCCTTGAGCAGGATTGGATCAACTTCCTTGACTGAAGAGGGAGGTAGCAGGCACAAGGACAGCAGTGTAAAGCCTTCCCTGCCAGTACTAGAGGGAGGAAAGGGTGGCCTGACACTCTCAGTGAAGGCCATTGCTAAGGGAAAGGAGCTCAGTTCTGTACAGTATATCTGCCTTAGGAATCAAGGGCAGCAGCTTGCATTAAAAGAGGATGGAGAACCAGCACAAGTGGGGTCTGAACCAAGCTGACTCCCTCTTGTGAAGTCAGCTTTGTCCATCAAAGTGACAGGCAGAATTCTCTCGTTGCTGATAATAAAATGAAGTGATGCTTTTCTAGCCAGTGGAAAACAACTGCCCCGAGAGGGACTTTCCTGCAAAGCCAAGAGCCAGACACCCAGCTGAGGACCTTCTGCCCCTCAGGGAGCACCAGAGCTTGAACGAGGCGCTTGTCTCTGAGTGCGAAGAGCCCAGATGGCAGAGTCAATAGTCGGGAACAGCCGTAATTGACTTTCTCTTCCTTTCAGATTTTACGCTCGTGATTCTGGCCTGCTGAAGTTTGAGATCCAGGCGGGGCTCCTGGGGCGCCCCATCAATCACACAGTGCGGCGCCTGGTGGCCTTCACCTTCCACCCCTTCGAGCCCTTCGCCATCTCGGTGCAGCGCACCAACGCCGAGTACGTGGTGAACTTCCACATGAGGCACAGCTGCACCTAGCGGGGCTCGGGGCCTCTTCTGGGAAGCCAGACCAGCGCTCACGGAAAGAAGCCTCGCCTGGGAGCTCCTGCCAGTGGCAGCTGGCGGGGCCCTCAGCCTCAGCTGTGGGGTGGATGCTGCTTCTGACGCTGTTGGTACTGCGGAGATCCCCTGCACTGAGCACTGCTGTCCTTCCCTGTTCCTGTTAAAGAACAAAGCGTAGCTGAGGTTCCTTTCCTGGTTTCCCAGAGGCACGGCTGTTTTCTGTCCTGCTGTGCGTCTTCGGAGGGCAGGGATGGAGCCTTGCATCACGCTTGTGGGGCGCTCCCTTCTGCACTGGTGCTCTCCTGCCGTGTTGGACAAATGGCCTGTCACAGAGGGAAGGGATGGGAGCCACGGGGAGGGCTTGGATGCAGATACCCCTGTTTGCATCTTCAGAATTGCTAGGGAAATGAGATCCTGCTCTCATCCACACAATCTGCTCACGTCATTTTAATATGCGAGAGGTCAGGAAAAAAAAAAAAAGGCGTGAGAAATCACTACAGTTGAGAGACATGAGGTGTGTTCCTGACTCTTATGCAAGTCACTTAATCTTTGTGCCTTAGTATTGTAAAAGCTCCTAAGTGAGGGGTGGTGTTACACCAGCAGGCTGGGGCAGCTGGTTGTGTCTGTAATACAGGAGGAGGTGGGTGCAGAAGGAAGATGGATGTCTAGGAAGGGTGTGGGGAGCAGCAGCAGCTCCTTGGTCAGGTCAGAAGGACTTTTCTGCAGCATGGGGGTTAATCCTCACGGCCATCTGCAGGTTCTGCTGCTGAGAAGAGGGAGATCCAGCTGCTAGCACCCTCCTGTGTGTTGGAGTGCCAGCATGGAAAATTAGGATTTGCCCAGGAAGAAGGGTAGAGACCTGAATTCATGTTCACTGCTGTGGGTGGGCAGTTTGGAGATGAAGTTGTTGACTTAGGCTGCTTACCTCTGTCTGTTTGATACACTGTTCTCTGTGAGAACCCAGATGCTGTTTCCAGGCTTCAGAGCACAGCTGGCCAGTGTTTCAGTGTTGGCTGGACATGACACAGTTTGTGCTGCTGATAAATTAAGCTCCTGGGTGTAATTACCTGCCACTGTGGGCTGGTGAGGATGCTGGCCTGCCCTTCTCTCTTAAAAATGGAGTTTTTGGTTGTAGGCCAGCATTTAGGGCTTTTTGCACAAGGGCTGGTTTGTGCCTGCTGCCAGGCAGCACAACCATCCCAGCATCACGATGTGCTCCATCAGAAGCCTGTTCCTGTCCCATTCCTTAAGCAGGTACACTGGGGGCAGTAGAAAATTGGTGCTAATACACAGGAGACCCTCTCTGTTAAAGGACCCTGTGGGTGTCTTGACTGGACCAAAATGAGCTGTGGGTGATGTGTTGTGGCCACATGCTGGTGAAGAGGAGTGTTGGAGTCATGCATTCATTTTGCTGATGATGCACTGGAGAAGAACTGTGTGGGGGTGGTGCCTGCTCATGGTATGAGTGGTGGACCTCAAAATTAAGCATGTCCTGGGGTCCTTGAATCAGCCTTTGCTCTCTGCCTCGCCATACTTCTCTCCTGGCCTTGCTAGACATATTTCTAGGGGAGACATTGCATTCCACTGCTCTTTTCCTGGTGTTTGCACTCGTGATGTCTCAGGTCTGTCAGGAGTGCTGGCGGGTCAGGAGACTGCTAAGGGAGGTGTCAGTGCTTTAGCTGCAGGTTCCTCTCACCTAATAACACTATTTGTCAAGGTTTTAGGGTTTTATCCTGTGATCTGTTCCTCAAACATTCAATTAAAGCTCCAAGTGGAGAATCGTTTGCACACTGTAGATCATGGATTTACCTCCCTCTGCACCACTCTCACAGCTGTTCACACTTCAGTATGAGACTTGGTTTTTTTTTTTATCCCCCCAAGCTTCCAGCAGCTCCATCTGAGACTGTTTACTCCTTGGTGTCACAGCCTCGGGAAGTCAGTGCTTACTAAATTAGCTGTCAGATCTCTATTGAGGTTCTTTTTTCAGTGGCAAAAATATAAACTTCAGCATTTCTGTAGTAGGGGCTTTTGCCAAATTCAGGCTTCCCTGTGTGAAGCAGAGTGTGGCATGGATTGTTGGACTTGGGGCTGAGAGAGTGATCTGTTCTTAGCTCTGCTATTAAATTCTGAGGCTAGGGGCAAATCTCTTCCTGCTCCAGCTGGTGTTTTCTTCTCTGTAAATGAGGCCAAAAACATATTTTCAGCTTTTGTAAAACACTTTGAGATTCATGGATAAAAAGTGCTGGATAAGTGCTAAGTATTTTCTTATTATGTTTGCAGACAAACTGATTACACTGGGTACTAATTGCCTTGGAGTAGCATAGCAGATCCTCTGGTCTTGGCTGCTGCATTTTATATCAACAACAGAGTTAATTTTATTACAGAAATGTATGGAAAGAAAAGTCTCTCATGCTTGAAATTTTGATGCTTTTTATTTAAGAAACAACAGTGTCTGTGGTGGGGAGGGTAGGAGAAAAGGGGAGATATTTTCTACCTGATATTTTTTCCTAGGTTAAGGTAAAGATTTGTTAGCAACAGAAGACAAAAACAGAATAAACAGAATTTGCTCTAAGAGTCTGATTTGTTGTCTTTGTCTTCCAAAAATCTGAATGGTATAGGTGGGAATTCCTTTGCTGAGAAGAGATGGCAGGGGTGTGCCTTGGACTGTGCAAACATATCACATGGGAGCATGTTGCCTCTTCCTGGCACTTGGAGTACAAGTGTGCTTAAGAATGTTCCCACCTGATGTGTTTCTGTAATTCCTGCAGATTTCTCAAATTCTTGTCTGTATGAACTTAAGGCTGGGAAAGGAACTCCTGCTTACATTTTTCCCTTTGTATATTATTACCAGCCCAACTTGTATTCAGGGACTGTTCCTTTTTTCCATTTAAAGGATTTATCTACCTTTTTGGTCATTTTCTGCACGATCAAGGGATCAAAGCTGGTTGTGGTTTAACCCCAGCTGGGAACTCAGCCCCAGAGAGCCACTTGCTCACTCCCTCACCAGTGGGATTGGGGAGGGAATTGGGAGAGTAAAGGTGAGAAGACTTGTGGGTTGAGATAAACACTGATTAACGGGTAAAGCAAAAGCCATGTGCAAGCAAAGCAAAACAAGGAATTAATTCCCACTTCCCCTGGTCTGGCAGGTGTTTGGCCATCTCCAGGAAAGCAGAGCTCCATCCCCTGTAACTGCCCCAGCCAAAACCAGCTGAACACACAGTGCTTGGCAGAGCAGCCTGTCCACTGCTTTTAGGCTGGGCTGAGGCACTCAGATTTTCCATGTGCTGCTCCCTGCCTCTTTGCAGAGGAGTCTGGCTGAAAACTCTGCAGCATCCCTGTTTGTGTTCGTTCCTGTAGTCATCTGCATCTTGAGCATGAAAGTGATTTTTCCTTTGAACCTTTCCTCCATTTCTCAGATGCTTTCCTGTGCAGACCTTGAGCACACCAGAAGGCTCCTGAGCCTGTGGCTTTTCAGATAGGCACTAAGGGACAAGGAGATGCTTGAGATGGAAACCACATTTGATTGGCAGCAAAATCCCATCTTTTGTTACTTCTGCTGCCTTTGCTTTAAGAAAAAAAAAACCCAAAAAAACCCAGTGAAAGCAGGACAGTTGCAATATTTCTTATATAAAGGGCATTAAACAGGAAGGCACAGAAATCCCATTAGAGTCAAATGTGTGGATGTATTTAAGATGTGTCCCTACTAAAGACTCCTATCAATTAACCTTCCAGTGCTCATGGCTGGCCCTGATTTAGCTGCCTGTGTGTACTGACAGGACCTTCCTTTTGCTCTCAGGTGCTGCATCTATTAAGTTTTTCCCTTAGTCATTTTGATCCAGCTAGAATAATCAGATTTCTGATGCTCTATGATCTGTCTTGCTGCTTTTCTGCCAGCTTTTCCTGCAGGGCTCTCTCAGGGCTGTGGGCTGAGAGGTGCTAAAGGGATAGCAATGAGAGGTGGCCCTCTCACAGCTGTTGTCCTGTGAGCCTTTATCAGATAGTGCAGAGCAAAGGGATGTCCTGTGGACAGTGGCAGAGGATTTTGTGGGTGTACTTTGTCCTTGCTATGCAAGTTACAGAGTCTGTGTCATTGACGTGCCTGAGTCTTGTGCTTCCCTGTCTTGTTACGTGGTTGTAAAAGCTTTTTCTGGTCAAATACTGCTCAGGAGGAGGGAATGGTGAAATGGCTTTTTATTTTTTATTGTTTTCCTTGCTCCAGGGCTGTGGGCTGAGCTGTGCAGTGCAGTGCCAGCCTGGTGCTGGCTCAGGCAGCCCCAGCCCCTGCTAGAGCTGTTTGGTGGCCAAGGTCTTATTTGACTTTGTTTCTCTTGGGGAAGAGCTGTACTTACTGTGTAAGGAAATAAGTTCTCAGGAAAATACTGATGTAGGAAAAACACTGAATTACACCTTTTTTTTTTTTCCTAATGATGTTTTGACATAAAAATACTGCCATTTTAAACTAGCAATCTGGCAATTGGTAATTCATGGCTGACTGCTGTGGTCTTGTACGTGACAACTGGAAAGAGACACATTGCCCTTGGTTCTGGCCACTCAGGACTGTGCTGCAGCATCTTTAACATGTAACATGTTGAAGTAACATGGGTAACATGTGAGTCCTCACTTGATTGATGACTAGAATGCAGTTAGAGAGGAATGTGATGGGATAGCTCGTAGATGCCCAGGGCCCTTGGATAACACTACTAAGTCCCCAGCATTTGCTGCATTCTGCTTTGTCCAGGTGTGAACTGCAGCCTTTGGAGGAGTTTATTTTCTGTGGATGACAAAACTAGTTTGAGTTCAGTCTCTTTTAAAGCCAGGAACATGTTATTTCTACTTTCCATGGCTGTCTTCTTTCCTTCTACCCAGCAGCTTTGCAAAATGCCAGATGTAGCCCAGAGCAGCCTTGGCTTTGCCCAGAGGACTCCCTAAGCCCCTGGTTTTGGAAGTGAATCGTTCCCTCTGAAGGCTACCCTTGCATAAGTTCATCCTTCCCTCTGCCAGTGTCCTTCCTCTATCCAGGTCTGTGGCAGCAGCATCAGGTGGGGAGGCAGAAGGCTATGAGAGAGAGCTGGGTGGCTGAGCACACTGTCACTGTCCCAGTGCCTGACGGGGCAGCAGCTTCTGGTTACCTTGGATGGGGCAGCTGAGGGTGCACTGGCAGCGCTGACATCCAGCCCTGCCAGCCTGGGGGTGCTGGGATGTGTGGGACCAGTTGCTTTAGGGGCTTGGAGGGGTGGGAAGCAGGCGGGTGGCAGGGCAGCGCTGCCAGGGCCCTCTGGCTGCTGCTGGACGTGGTTTTAGGGTGCAGTTGAGAGCAGCGGGCAGCCCTGCATCCCTGTGAGTGCCTGCTCGCTGCTGCTGAGCCGGTCATTGGATAGCTCCTCGGAGGGCTAAAATGGAGCAGGGCGGGATTAGATGTACCCGGTGCCCTCGGTGAGCTCCGGGGAGATAGGATCCGAGATCCTCGCCCTCCCGCCTCCCACCTGCTGGCGCCCGGTGCCGTCGCCACAGCAACGGGGAGAAGCAGCCCATCCGCATGGAAACGGCGAGCCTGCCAAGGTGAGGGCCACCTGCACCTCCGTGGCGAGCAGCCCGGAGCCTTGGCCCGAGCTGCGGGGCCGAACACGCGTCCTGTGGGTGACTGCAGCGCTGCCCCTGCCCGTGGCACTCCCACCCCGCGACGCTGGCACTGCCCCAGCGCAGAGCCGGCGCGTGCTCCCCTGTCTCTGACCCTGGCGGGTAATTGTCGTCGCTGCTGCTGCCCTATTTTTTTGGGGGGCTGGTCCTGAAGTCAGTGTAAGGTCCAGATTATCTGTGCTGATACCCGTAGCAGTGTAGGTAGGTCACTGGTTCACCCCTGCCTGGTTTGTGCTTAATGCTTGTAAAATCCCTCTTTGTGAGGAAGAAGGAGCGGCTGGCAGCTAAACAGGGTCTCCTGTAACATAGGACAGACAGAACATGCTGTCTTCTCAACAGCATGATTGTGCAGTGCAGCCTGTCTGGCTTTGGGCAGCAAAGTCTGAGTTAATCTCTCCTCATCTTGCCTCCTACCCCTTAAATCCCCCATCGTCTGCTTCCCCAGAGAGGGCTCAGGTTTGAAGGTGATGCTGGTGCTGATCCCTTGCCTCTGATAAGGGCTGGGGAGAGCAGCTCTGCTGTGCAGCTGCTTGTGGCCAAGCAGGGTTTGTTCCAGTTTTACACTGGCCCTTTGGTGACTGTGTCTCTTGGCTGCAGGATCACTTGGAAGGGGATCTCCCCAGCCAGCATCGCTTCTTCTTTAGACGGATTTTGGTAAAACAGGGCTGGTTTTACAACCATGTCCATGGACAGATTTTCCCAGATCATCTCCCAGTGCTGGAGAAAGCTGCTTTCCAGCCATCAGCCTTACTAAGAAGTCCGCAGGGCTGGCCAGTCTAAAGTAATTTGCATTTCTTGGTCAGTTTGACCCTGGCAGCTCAGGAAATTGCTATTTCTCTGGATTTGGCAGGAGCAAAATTAAAGGCAGCGCCCAGATCTTGCCAAGGGGCTTTATGAGAGCCTGGCTGGCAATTAGGAGAGCAAGCTGTGTGCCTGCAGTCTGGTGCATGAAGAGATGAGTCCTGTTTCACCTATGTGGGACCTGCAGAAGGGGCAGAGGATGGGAGACAGGTGGGTGAAATGTGTCATTTTTCTGCCTGGAGCCCCAGGTTTTATTTGCTACCTGGAGCCCTGTGTGGGTGGGAAGCCTGGCCTGCTGCTGTGCAGAGGAGCCCCTTGTGCCCAATCCTTTCTCCCTTCTGCTTACTTTTTTTTTTTTAGAAAAACAAGCAATGAGGTTGCTGCTGGAAACAGCTCTCCCAAGCAATAGCTGTTAGGGCTCCAGAGCTGCTGAGATGTTTGGGTCCAGGTGCACAGCCTCCACTCCCAGTGGATGTGGGCACAGGAGGAGGGTTATGGACTCTGGAGAAATTAGAGGACCCTGCCAAGTGGCACTAGTGCAGGGGAAGCTTGGAGAACTCAGCAGAGGAGATGTGAGTGGTTTCAAAAAAACAAAATAGCATCGAGGCTTAGCTCCCCTCATCTCCCCAAGAGGACCCTGCAGCCCTGCTTCACCATCGGTGTGGGGACTTGGATGCTCTTAAGCTGTTCATTAGTAAAACCTCTGAGCAGTTCCTACTGCCATCGAGTACCTATTAATGCCTCTTCAGGGAGAGGAGAGCATTGGGAAAGCACAAAAACAATCTGAGGGCCCTTTATCTCTTTTTGGTCTGAGAGGTCATGGGCTGAGGTTGGAGGGGAAGAGGGGCCAGGTGGGGATGCCAGGCATGAAAGCAGCACTGTGATTATCTTCTGAAGTCTGAGTGCAAAAACATAACCTGATTTGAACGGTTACTTCTTCAAGACTCCCGGGGGTGCTTTAGGGTTATAAACACCTACTCAGTGACCTGCTTTGTGCACATCTCGAGCCAGGTATTCCCACACCAGAGGGAAAGCCAGCAAAACCTGCACAGATGTCTTTAACAGCTGCAGCCTAAGCCACCCCTGCTGCTAGAGTTTATTAGCACTGCAGGGTCTGTCCCCTTCTCCCCCTTCTCCTTGCCTGCTTGTGTGTACAGTCAGCTGTTAAAGGACACTGACATCACTTAACGGTTTAATTGAATCTCACAAAGGGATCCAAATTGGCAGCCTGACTCTTGTCACTGAGATGCTCGGGGAAGAAATAGTAAATCACCAATTCAGCAGATAAAGCTGCAGCTTTGGGCAGAAAGTCCTTGTTGCTGGGGATAGGGAAGTAATTCCTCTTTGCAGAATAATACACTATTAGGGAGATGGCTGAGGGCTATTTTTCCAGGCCACCAGGTGCCATCCCTGTCCAAGGGAAGGGTAACTGAGTTAGACTAACTCCCCAAGGTGGTGTGGCACTCAGTACAGGGTAAACAGATCTGAGGCAGCATTTTATCTGTAAGTCAGGAGACCGTTCTGTGTTTTACACAGGGATTTACAGGGATACAGCAGAGAGAGGTCCACGTGACCGTTTATTTAGAACGGAAGGCAAAATCTCTGGAAAGGCCAGGGTTGAACCAGGATGAAGCTTTGCAGCCAGCAGCAATTTCTAAAATTGTTTCACATAAAAAGTCATCTTTGAGCGTAGGGAATCAAAAGTTAGGAGGGAATGGAGAGAAAAATGTCCAAAAGCAATAGGGAAGCCCAGAGGGAGAGGATATGACCCTAATGAGAGTGCTAATGCTGTGGTCGTGCTACTGACAAATAAAGTAATTGCTGCTCAGGAGGAATGCGAGCCTGTAGAAAAGGGCTTTCCACCCAGACGCCAAGAAAAGCAATTAGAACTCGTAAACACCAGTGGCTGACTAAAACCAGGCCCTTAATTAATAGTTTCATTTGAAGGGTAAGGAAATCGTTAAGCACTATTGGTGTCTATTAATTCTCTGCAACACGAACCACAAGAGTTTTAAGCCTTCTTCCACAGTACAGTGTGTGCAGGAAGGAGCACCCGAGCCCTTCTTTGTGCAGCTGTGCTCCCTCTCCTCACTGACTGCCCCAGAGTCCCTGGACGTGCTGCAGGATAAGCAACTCAGACTGTGCACTAAGTTAGGACATTGTTTTGGGAGTGCTCCATCAGGGCAGGAGAGAAGGTGGATGGAAAATGTGATTTCAGTAAAAAGCTGTACAACTGAAGTACTGTGCCAGGGAGCTCAGAGTACAGAGAGCTGGAGGTCTGGGAGATTTGCATGGTGCTGTATGGATCCCAGCCACTGAGAACAGTGTCAGCCTCTTCTGTCCAGCACAGAGGGTGTTACAGGACTGTCAGTCGAAGGAAGAAGTAGGGGTAATTACCAGAAATAGGCAGGGCAGGGAGGGACATAAAGCTTCCCACTGTATAAGCAGTGGTAGACTTCCTAAAACCTTCACAAACACCCAGAAACCAAGAGTGTTAAGGAGTGGCCTTTACAGAGGACATTGACTCTTGATTCTTCCACATACTCTTTCCTGAATTCCAGAAGGACCACAGAGCTCTTCACAATCTTACTTTTCACTCTCTTCCACCATCTCCATGTGACGTGGGCACCCCTGCATTGATGCAGTGAACAGGCTGTAGCAGAGAACAGCGGTGTTTGGTTTTCTGTGTTAGACAAACCTGCCAGCACGGCCTGGTGCCCCTCCTTTGTCAGGCTGATTGCTGTGCTGGGCACAGGCACCAGCCCAGCCTTGCTGTAAGCACATCACACACCCCTTCCCCAGCCAGCTGCTGGCATACTCAGAGTTCATCAGTTTAGAGCTGACCTCTATCTTCTTCTTAAAAAGCAGAATATTAAGTCCTTAGTGCAACAGTATTTCTGGAGTTAGGGGGAAACTCTTCTAGTGTGTCAGACATCTGTGGAAGAGCCTGTCTTCCTCACTGTCAAATCTGGGACAGGAACTTCCCTTTAAGATCACCTCCCCTCCCTTCCAATTCAGAGTTGGACTAAAGTAGGAGATTTGTCTGAATCTTGTTTTCTCCTGTCAAATGCAACTCAACAGGCTTTTCTAAGCAGAGTGATTTCTTTCAAAACCTGCCGTATGCCATTCAGCCCCATGAAGGAGGTTCACTGCCTTGTTGCTATGGTACCCTTTCTCTAAAGAGGAAGAAAATAGTTAACTATGCAATTTAAGAAACTACAGAGGAATGACAATATGAGAAATAATAGAAAGGAAGATTCTGCATTTGCAATAGAACTGCTGGCTGCTCTAAAATACACCATGTTTAGAGGTGAAATACTTGCCCAGAGCACGCTGTGTAGGGGCAGGGCTTCTCTGGCAGCAGGGATTTCAGAGAGATGCCCTCTGCTAGGCACGGTGCCTCTGCCATCCAGCAGATCCATCCTGTAGCCAGTTACTGCTGCTGCCTTCCCTGCTAATGCTCCTGACATATTTCCTGGCAGGAATTCTGGACGGAGCTGGGACAGCAATAATACATCACACACCCAGAACAAGCTCCTGCTGCTTGTGGATACACAGAGGTACAGTTCCAGACTTAAGTGCTTTGTATCTCCTTGGCAGCATTGCATTATTCCTTGGGCCTACTAACCCCTGCCTGCTTTCCCCAGGACCCTGGAAAATCCAGTTTGTGGCACAGAAGGCAGGGCCAAAGAGACTGCAAGTATCAAACCTGGCAAGATCCCAGCAGCCCCTTTAGAAAGAGTGGTGCTTTCCTTTGCCAAGAGCAGTGGCAGGTCAGCATGGCTTGGGTGGAACAAAGCACTGCAAGAGGTCTTTGCCAGGAATGGATCCAGGCTGGTGCTCTGTGAACAGGGAGAGCTGCCTCTCACAGGGCACACGTAGCTCTGTAAGCCAGGGGGAAGGAAAGAGTTACCCCAGTGTTTCCCAATGTGAGCAGTGAGACAAAGAGGGAAGGAAGATGACCTGAACACATGCAGTTGTTTACTACAAATGACTACAAGGAGATTGAGATCTCAGGCTCTCCTTCTGCCTGACAAGAGCACTAATGGCATGGAGGGCTAGACAAGAGCCACATATGGTGGTAAGAGGAAGAGAGCAGTTGAAAGGCAATAATAAGACAAAATACTTCTGGGAACAGCAGGAATGGCTGTCAAAAGACCAACATTTTAATCAACAAACTTTGTAGACAAGAGGCTTCCCACTAAGGGAATAGATGGATTTCTGCTTTCACCAGCAGCTTCCACCTCCTGCATTTTTAAGGCTCAGCACAGTCTCTCCAAGCTTCCCTCAACAAGTATTTCCAGGGAGGGTGGCCTTCCAGAATCTGTCCCAGCAGCAATATTCAACTCAGTCCCTGCTGAAGGGATGCTGAAAGCTGTGTGTCCCTTGCAGTGCCCCTCAGACTCTCCTGGCTTTCCGCGGGCGGCAGCCGTTGTGGGGGACCGGGCTGCTGTCGGTGATGGAGATGACCTCCAAACCTCCCATGGTCAGCCCCTTGATGGCAGCCTGCAAGGACACAGCAGGTGACAGTTACCAACACACACAACAGCAGAGAAGGGAAAAAGACTAGGGCAAAACAAAGACAAAAAAAGAGCTTCATCCTCCATCTGAAAATCAACTTGTTACAACGTTTCTTATTTGTAATTCTTCAAAATGAGGAACTCGTATCAGAAAACCCAGTTTAAATTTATCTGCTCTAGTCCTTTCTTGAGCATTCACACTGATTTTCCTACTTGAGCCATAAGAAGTCCCAAATACAGCTTTTGTTCTACCTCAAAAGTGGTATTACTCTAAAATTCTAATGACTCTAAAAATTCATTACTGGGCACTTGGGTGAAGAATCCTTTATATCAGCTTCAGAAAAACCAAGTTAATTGAGACCAGCCTGAGATTAGAAAACATCCATGACAGCTGAGAAAATAAAGTATGGAAAAGAAACTCCCACACCTACTTTTCGTCCTGGTCCCAGCCCTTTCACCATGACTCGCACGTGCAGCACGCCCTTCCCACGTGCCTTCTGTGAAAAGAAAACTGGTTAGTGTTCTCTCTGACATAAACTCTGGCTCCCCTGCTGTCTTTCACTTTCGTAATAATATGTGAGTAAAAGCGAAGATGAGGTAGTAATGGATACAGAAGACATATATGGGGATTATTGCAGAGACACTAAGAGCAAAGGAGGCTGGGGTATGAACATGGCAGTTTGAGAGAACTTCTGTGCCAGACTGTCAGCTCTGCACACAGAGAAAGCTCTCACATCAAACTGTCTGTGACCTAAAGCCAGGGCAGAAAAGGACATATCCATGGATACGTGACTTGAAGTGGCAAGGGACTAACAAGAACTAACTCTAAGCTGTTTTTCCTTCTCTAATGTGGTGACTTCTCCCCTGTGAGCAGTGGATTCTTTCTGGAGGGTAAATAAGAAGAGCAGGCAAGTTTTAGATTTGCTGTGCAGGAGTCCACACCTCCAGTGCAAAAATTCTAGGGGCTTGCAAATTGGAAATGAAGAACTGCTGTACAGCACAGCCCTGCTGCCACCACGTGGAGGGAGCTCCTCTGAGTCTCTTCCTCATTGTGTTCTGGTGCAATTAACCTACCAACTACTTCAACAGTGACAGAATAAATCTGTCCAAGCACAGCTATGCAGCTATTATGAGGCTCCAACGAGCACAGATTAATAATGAAGATGTTCTTATGTCCCTCTGAGTCAACCACAATAAGCTGCTGGCCACCAAAATCCTCCAGCATGAAAGGCTGGAGTGAGTTCCACCCAACTCAGGATAAGGATTTTCAGTTTAACCTTGCCTCATTCTGCTGTGATGAGGACCAGCCAGCCACATCTCCTCTGCCTGGACACTCACATGGTTTTTTTTAGAAAGAGTTACAATAAACCATATACAGCTGGAAACTACAGGTGCAAGAACATCACTTCCTCTGACTGGAACTGCTGGCTGGAGCTCAGTTCTGTGGCAGAGAGCAGATATAAAACAGCCAGACAATAACTACAACTACTTCTCAGTCCTCTACGGTGCAAAACTTGAACTGCTGCTGAGTCAGGGGCTACATTCCCCAAATGACTGAGAAATGTTCACTCAGGAAAACAGGAGGCTGTGCAGACCAGTACTAGGAAAGGACAGGCTCCAAGTCACAATCTCACATTTCCAGTCACAACCTGCACAGCTCAGCCCACGCTCGGGGAATTTGTAGCAGCTCTTTCATCTACACCTTGTCTGTGTGCAAATGAAACTTGGGACGCTGCTCCAGCACCACAGAGCAGCTCTGTGTTGGAGTCCAGGGTGTTCCCCTGGCTTCCCTGAATGCCTCGGGCCCCGGGC
>VXBQ01015638.1:768010-811414 GCA_013400175.1 Phainopepla nitens | reverse complement strand
TAAGAAATAATAAACAACCTTAAAAACATCAAAGAACGGCTTCTGCGTCTTCTTCAGTGCTGGAGCTGAGAAAGAAGAGAAAGCCTCGACCTCAAACCACCCGAATGCCCCATCAGCGGGTGATCCTAAGCCAGGTGACCCCGCAGGAGGCGGCACTCTGGAGTGCTGCCTGCGGGGCAGGGACGGGGCAGGCAGTCAGTGCTGCCCCGGAGGCGGGGACTCACCACTGCCGCTGCCATGGCCGCGGTCTGGGCTGCGATGGCCGTGCCCTTCCTGGCGTTCTGGAAGCCCTCGGTGCCGCAGGAGGTGCGGGAGAACGGCTGGTTGTCAAAGCTGACCACCTGGATGTGCGTGCTGCGGAAGGACAGGGGCACAGCGAAGAAGCAAGCTGGAACAAAGCTTCATTCTCCAGTTTCTTGCTCACCTTACTGGCATAGCTGACTGCAGGACTTCTGCCTCCCTTCTCCACTTAAACCCACTGCAGAGACCACTCAGCAGTGACCTTCTGGTCACCTTACAGACCCAGGCAGAACCTTTCTGGAGAAGGGGTGCTTTATGTGAGTACACTTCAGACCCCACTCAGCCCTTCAAACCCACCTCTCACTGCATTTTATCTCTTCTGTTAAAAAGACAAAAATGCACAAAACACTTCTAGGACTTGAAAGAGCCTTAAGCAGTAACATATCACAGGATGAATCAGTGATGAAACACAACTGTCTCTCACAGAGAATATCATAACTTTTTCAACACCTGCACAGAAACAGTGCTAGAGCAGTGGGCTGGAAGTAACCTGCTGTTAAAACTATCAGCATTTGATTATTCATATCAGAATGTAATCAAAACGTATATAAACAATCTCACTGCTTTTAAGACACTCCAAGGACAGTTATGCTCCCTGACCAGCACTGAGATTTAAATCAGCATCATCTTCCCAGCCACGAACACCACTCCCCTGGCTGTTTTTCTTTGAGCCTTTAGATCAAAATTATGACAAGCTAAACCCCGGGTTCTAAGCTTTTATTTCACACGAGAGCAGGAATGGAGGAACTCATTTGCTTACTTGTTGTACGTTGCTTTGATGTGAGCTATCGGGACCTCTTCATAAACCTTACCATCCCATCTCATGGAGTCCCTCTGCAGGATTAAAGGGCTGAGGAGCAAAACAAGAGTTATCAGGCCTCGCTCTTTAAATACTACAAACTTTCACTTCATATCGGGAAATAAGGAAAGAAGGGATCAAGCCTCCGAAAAACACAAGCTGCGTTTCTGATTGAGTCACGTGGCTCCCTCCCCTTCCTCGGCTGAAGACCCACCGAAGGCGATAAAACCTCGCAGCAAGCGGCAGACGGCAGCGGCCTGGCCCCGGCTCTCACCTCTGCTCGGTCGCGCTCTGCTTCTCCGTCTCCTCGGCCGCCGCCCCCGCCCCGTCCTGCAGCCTCGGGGGGCCGGTGCGGAGCCCGCGGCACAGGCCGGCGGCGCGGGCCCTGAGGGAGACAACGGCGGGTGAGCGCTGNCGGCACGGCGGGGCCTGGCGGGCGCGGGCCGCGCTCGGTGGGTTTGCAGCGCTGCCGCGCCGCGCCCGTGGAGGCTTTTTGGGGCGATGTGCTTGTTGAGGCTTCCCCGAATCACGCAGCCGCTGGAAAAGGAGGAGGAAGAGATGGCGGCGCTGATGGAGCAGGTGGAGGGGTATCGGGGTGTGGGGGTGGGGAAACGGCCCCTCAGGCATGAGGGGAGAGGAACATCAGCGGCCCGTGGCCTCGCACACCCCGTCTGTGATGCTGCTCCCCGAGTGCTCTGCGTGGGTTTGCACATCTCGTGGGTGTTGGTGGTGTTCCCATGGGCTTCCTCCGCGCTGTTGGTGTCCCTGTCACACGCTCCTGCTGCAACCAGGGAGGCCCTGCCCAGCCTCGGGAAGTTCCCAGCGCCTTACATGTGCTGAGTTGGACATAGTTTAATTGTGCTTGCTAATACCTATAGCGTTTATGGCTTAAGGATTCTTTATGTTGCTCTTCTAGATAGAGCTGGAGAAGAGCCACTATTCAGATCACGAAATCCGTAAGCTGGAGGAGGAGGAGCAGCTCAAGAGGAAGAAGGAAAGCTTGTATGATGAAGATGAAGCACGTGGCAAGACGGTGGTCATGGCTCGAGACCTGGAGGAGAAGTGGGAACAGAAGTTTCTGCAGTTCAAAGCTGCCCCACGGATAACAGGTACAGCCTGGAGCTTGTGGTGGGTCAGAACACCCAGATGGTTTGCCAGAGTGCAATTCAGTAGAAGGAAAGTATTTTTCTATCTCTTTTTTCGTTTGTTTTAAAGAGAGTTTTGACTCTGTGGCAGCACGTGTGCAATTAATTGTCTGACAGGGAAATCAGTGTTCCCATGCTACAGAAATGTGTGTGTTCACCAGGGCAAAATGATGAAAATAGATGTGGTTTCCAGACAAGAGAAATGTTTGGTCATTTGGTTCCCAAGCTCTGCTTTGTGCTCTTGTCGGTTTTTGTGAAGGTGGGGATCCAGCCTGCTTATTATAGGGTCCTTCTGGAAAGGAAGACAGCAGCTGAATCCTGCAATGACTTCCAGAGCGACTGAGGGCATTCCTGTCTAGAATTTTGAGTTACTCCATGTATCCACATTTGTGTTGCAGGGTGTGAGGGCACAGAGGGTTGAAATCAAGGGAATCAGAGCATGCTGCCAGGAGACTTTGTTTCCAGCATGTGTTGGTTTTTGGCAGATGCTGATAAAAGCAATGATCGAACGTCACTGAACAGGAAGCTGGACAGCAACCTGATGCTCTTGGTGAAACAGAAAATTGGTAACCAGGAGCTGTGGCTCCTGCCTCAAGCAGAGTGGCAGCCTGGAGAGACACTACGGAGCACAGCTGAGCGAGCCATGGCTACGTTTTTGGGTGTGTAGCTTGACCCTCCCTCTTGTTTGTCCCGGTGGTTTCTGCTGTAGTGAAATCTTCTCCCATCTGCTGGGAAAAGGCATGTCATGGCAGAGGGCTGGCACACTGTGAGCTGGGATCTCCAGCTGCCAGCAGCACCAGTGCTGTGTCTGGCCATCGTGGTCTGATTTTGGGGTATCACCAGACACCCCTGAATGTCTGGGATTGCTTTGGGCTTCTCTTTCCCTTTTGTTGCCCTGTAGTAGCTTTTCTGGCAGATGGGTGATGATGGCAAACATGTGTCCTTGCTTTTCACTCAAGATTGGCAAAGCTGGATACCTTCTCCTTCCCTTCCTCCCTCTCCCGCTCTGCGAGGACTCTCTGTTCTCCAAGTGAGCTGTTTTTTCATGAGGGAAACCACAATTTTTTCACATTTGTCAGTATTTCTGCCAAGGAGGGAACAGTCAGTCTGAACCACAGACAAGGAATGGCTTCTGCTGTGTTGTTGTTATACAGGGGAGCAGTTATTGTTGCTCTGTGTTCTTGTGTCTTACTGTCTTTCTCTTGCATTGCTGTCTTCTTCCAGGAGATCACATTCAAGCCAAAGTCCTGGGGAATGCACCCTTTGGGATTTACAAGTATAAATTCCCTAGGGCCATCAGAACTGAGAATAATGTGGGAGCCAAAATCTTCTTCTTCAAAGCCTTCCTCCAGAGCAGTGATTTGTCTGAGGCAGAGCTGAAGGCAGATTACCTGTGGGTCACAAAGAAGGAGCTGGGAGATTACCTGAAGTCAGAATACCTGAAAAAAGTCAATCGGTTCCTCCTGGACTTGTAAACAACGGCCTGTGCTCCAGCAGATGGGGAAGATGTGGGACATGGCTCCAGGGAGGAGCACAGCTGCTGCTTTGCATGGTCTGTGTGTGTGAGATGTTCACTTGGGCTCTGGAGGATAATTTGCCTTTGCCTTATTTCCCAGTTCTCTTGACTGGCCCTGTACTGAATAAATATTAAAATCTATACTTGGAAGTGAAGCTTTCCTGAGGGAGTTCTTTGCTCTTGTTGAATGCTCCTCCTCTACCTCTTCTGGAAATGCGTGTTGTGATTCTTTCCTCTCCCAAGAGTGTGGTTACCCTGGGGCTGTGGTACCCAGAAGGTTTGCTTTCCTCTCCAGACTCCTGTCACAGGCTCAGCCTCAAAGGCTTTCTCCTTGCTACAGCTGATGCTTATTGCTGGTACCTGCTCTCTGGTAAGAGCAGCACTGCAGGGTTATCTGTGTGTGAAGGTGGGAACAGACCCTCCTGAGCACCAGCCAGGACCAGGTGGGTTTCTGGGGAGATGTAAGCAGGGATGTTCAGAGCTTATTAACTTTTACTGTTAGCTGCCTCTGGCCTGGAGCCTGTGATGCCCAGTGGCTGCGGAGGACACGGATCCGTGAGGAAGAGGCAGCTGCCTTCCCACTCACACTGCCTCCCTGTGAGCCTCAGGTCCAGCAACAGACACTGGAGGAGGATAACAGCAACAGCAGCTGCTCTCTGTCTGGGCTGGGAGGCTCATTTCTCCTGGGAGGGGAAGGTGCTTTAGCATTGCTGCCTCGTGGGAGCAGCCCCAAAGGTATCTAGGGAGTTCTTGGCTCCCATTCCCACTGCATCAGGCCAGCACTGCTAACCAGCACAGCTGGGTCTGCCTTACCCTATTACCCCAATTTCTTTATTAGAAGATCTATCCTGGTCTTACGTGGGGCTGTCTTGGCCCTCTGGGGCTGGTTCTGATGCTGGAGGCTTTTTCTGGTTGTAAATGTTGCTGTTCAGTAGTCAGGAATGCTGCTGGACCTTGCAGGGAATGAGCTTCCTCCAGCAGCAGGGAGAGAGGGAGGAAATAACTGTCGTTAATCATCCGGAGAGAGTTCGGCCTCCAGAGGTGGAACTGGAGATTGCTGGATGTATTTTATCAATCCTCTGGGAGCTGTTGAGTTCCAGGCCTCAAATGAAAGTTATCCTTAATCACTCTGCAAGCCATTGGGGTGGAGGGTAGCACAGCAACCTTCTATTTTCTAATGCTGGACAGTTTGGGAGCTGCAGGTTTGCCATAAATTGGTTTTATGGCAACAAAGCTTGGTTCCTGGAAGCATCCTCACAGGCCTGGAAAGGAGGCTGAGTCTGCAGCAGAGAGCAGTGGCAAAGAGGAAATAAATGTTCCTAAAAGAGGGGGTGCTGCTGGGAAGCTTGTACTTGAGGTCAAATTTCCTCAGACACTTCCCAATCCTTGACATCAATCCCTCAAAAAGGAAAGCCAGGAATTTTTGAGGTGAGAGTGAAATGCTGACAGCAGGAATCCCCTTCAGGGTAGTTCCAGCTACAGCTTTGCTGTCAAGGCTACTTTTCCCTAACAGATTTTGTGGGGTATGAAATCCTTTGTCAGGACTTCATAGGCAATGCTTGAAGACCCAGGGGCATTTCTCAATTGAATTATGAAGGATCTTTCAGCAATATTAAAATGAAGCTTCAAAACCGAGGCACAGCAACAAAGCCTTTGTGGAGAGAATGCAAGGCTTTAAGACTCACCATCACAGCCCACTTCAGGAGCAGGACTCTGCTGCCAGCAACTGGCTCTTTACCTGGCTGCTGAACATCCAATTTCATAATTAACTGATCCAAAAGTTGAGGAAAAAATTTTTCAATTAATGGTTTGAAGTTTAAGCTGAACTGTGTTGGAGCTGAAGGTGAGAGCTGATGTCAAAGGCAGATCATCCTCTGAGGGGCTGCTCTTCCTCTCAGGCATCTGGGCAGAGGGAGACTGGGGACATCATGACATGAGGCGTGGGCCAGCACTGCTGCTGCCTGCCTGCTTTCTGCTCTCTCTCATCTGTCAAAATAATTACCCATTACATTTCTCCTTTCAGGTTTTACCCTCCCAAATGTTATTCAACGTTAAACCTGTGGGGTGAGTGAATTATTGGGGGTAAAAAAAACCCTAGATATAATCCAGGTTTAATGGGCACATAGGAAAAACACACTGGATTTGGAGGGTGGCTCAGCCAGCGTCCTGCTTCTGCAGGCAAATAGAAATTTATCTTGATGTGTGTATATATCTAGTTTCGTGATCTGTGAGCTCTTAATAATTGGTTTGGTGACCTGCTGGCAGCGTTCTCTCTCTGTTGAGCTTTCCCCAGTCACCAGTTAATATAATGGGTCACAAATCCCATTTGCTTTTGAATTCTGAGTAATCCTTTTGTTAATGTCGCCTATTGCTTTTCTGGAGGCATTGGAGGAAACCGGAGCCCTGTGCTAATCAGTAAATCTGGTTCTGGCTGTTGGGAGCCGCTGCCCTGCCCCACCTGCCCTTTCCAAATGCCTGGTGCAGCACATTTCTGTCAGACCCTCTGCAGAACAGCAATTGCTTCCCAAGCTCTGCTACTACCAAGTGGCACAGGCTGCAAATGTTGGATGAGCTTGAGGAAAGAGGGATCTGATGGGGAGTGGGCAGCCAAGCCAAGAGGGGTTTGGAGAGGAGGGAAAGTGGGTGCTCAGGGAGTCTGATGCCACCAGTGCCCTGTGTGGAGGGGCAGTCCCCCATTTCAGGGAGTGGGACAGGTGACTGCTTGGGGTGGCACCCACGGGGACCCACTTTTTAGCCTCTGTTCCACCAGCACTCACAGCTCAACATCCAGGCTTGTCCCTCCTTAGGGAGTGTGATGCAGCAGACAGAGCCTTCCACCAGAATGCTGGAGACTCCTGGGCTAGCAGGGGCAGGAGGCAGTGAGCAAGATGGGCATTACCTGTCACAGATCTTTCTGGATTTCATGTCCCTTAATTTTCTCTGCCTGCAAATAGCATTATGGTGTGCCTGTTCTTCCTGTTCTCCCCTGTCCTTGTGGGTAGGTAGTTATCTGAGCCCTTTCAGAGGAGCAAGAAGCTGCCAGACACCCCCTAAGGTGATACCAGCTACATCCCTGCTGAAAGAAGGAAGGGAGAGCATCAGCTCTCGAGATTGCCTGAAGACAAAGTTAAAATCACCACCCACAAGGGGCTGGTAGGGACTGTGTTCCTGCTGCTGTGGTTGCCCATGGATTGAACTGTGTGGGAAACTTCTGAGGTGTGTCCAAGCGCCAGGATATTCTAAGTCACAAAGTCGCTCCTTCTTGATTCCTTTTGTTTGTTTCCTGATTTTCTCTTAAGTTTTCAGTCTGCTGCACAGCTGATAAGCCTCACCCTTCACCCCTTTCCCTCATGCTTCCATTTGTCTCCCTATTTTTAGCCTGTCTGTGGCACTCTTCACACAATGCCTGTGTGCAGTGCTTTGATCGGAGCTGCTGCTGCTGGTGACATGACCTTGAAGGCAGCAGCTTGCAGCAAGTCAAGCTGTGTTGTATTTAGTTAGCTTCTTGTAGCTGGGCACGTGTCACAGCCCAGGCAGGCACACAGCATCACCCCTCCTCACTCCCATGCTGTTTTTCCTGATAGGTCCCACCAGGATTTGGGCTATTTGACTCCAAACCCATTCCCTGGCTCTGGCCCAGAGTGAGGAGCATGGTGGAGAATTATCAGTGCTGGGAGCTTGATGCTCAAAAGTCACTGGCTGTAATCTAAGAGCTAAATTCCCCCGAGGATGGAGGTGGATCCTGCTTGCTGCCTGTGAAACAGCTCAGTGCTCGGCACTAGATGGCAGGCAGTGACTGGGAAATCCTTTCAGTGGAGTTTTATTTCCCTTTCCCCTTAAAATAACCTCCTGCTCTAGCTCTTGCGTGCTCCAGCGTGGGAACCCGGAGCATGGAATAAGGATCAACAATTTTTAACTGCTGCGTTCAAGCTTGTACCTCGCATGTTGAAGGATTCCAGTGACTGGCAGGCAGTCGTCTTTGCTCCACTGAGGCTTGACGAGGAGCAGGAGAGTCCAAGGAGCCTCTAGTGCAGAGAAAAGAGGCAGGGAGCAGGCAGGCAGCATCTGAGGCTAGAGGGTGGATGGAGGGCAGGTGCTGAGGTCTGCCCAGGGCACTGTGCAGGGGTTAGGGAGGGATAGGGGTGCATCCATATGGAATAGGGATGGAGGCAAAAAATGAATGTGCGTGTTTGAGGCAAAAGGGAGAAGTCAAGAAATCCCTAAGGATGAATTTCCTATAAGCCTGGTTGTGCAGCAGTTGCTTTGGAGAGGGCAGTGTCGAGGTTTCAGCCACACGCTGTCCCTCATCTTGTGATGGGGAGGGTGGTCACCAGACTCTGGCTGTGGGGCTTAGTCACTGGGGAGGGCCTGATCCTCCCTCCAGGTTGGCACAGCATGCCTTTGGTTTACTTGGGTTGGGCTTTGGGGTTTATCCCCAGAAGTCCACATAAAAGTGGACTCACCTGGAAGAATATACATGTACCCTACTCTACCCCAGTGTGCAGCAGCATATGCTCCCATGCACTGTTAGGAGCTGGGAGTGGCAAAATCCCTTCTTTATTGGCCAGGAGTCCATATTCAGCATGTCCCTGGACCTTGCTGTGAGCTGCTCCCACCTTTATGAAGCTCAGGACAGGACAGCACCCATGGTGCTGGGTGCCTGGCTGTCCTGTTCCCAGGCACCAGCACAGAGCCACAGCCCCTGTGCCACACTCTGGGTGTTGTAGGTCCTCTGTAAGCACCTTCCAACAAAAAGGGGATTATCTTTAGCTTGTTAGAGTCCTTGCAGGGAGGGAAAATAAGGCTCTTTGCTCTGAAACGTTCTCTTCCCTGGGATTACAAGATAATGCATATGAAACGACATTAGCTCAGCCAGGTTTATGGATTATTTGAAAATCAAATTCTTTTAATCTCATCCACCATCTGGCACCAGCGTAACAGGCAGCAGCCAGCTCGCTGCCGCTTCCACCCTGACTGTGTCGGAGGGGCTGAAGTATCACAGCCAGCGAGGGGACACCAGCATCCCTGGTGTCACCCTGCATCCTGGCACCAGCACCCAGGCCCGCCTTGTCCTGATCTCTTCCCAAGACAGCCTGGAGGAAACGTGGCTGAGGAGCTGGAGGCCGTCCTTGGCACGCACTGACAATGAACAGACGGACGGGGAACATTTCCCTGCTTGTGCCCGTGTGACCATGAGACTCAAAGCCAGAGGGGTTCCCTGGCCTTGGATAAAGGCTGAGATCAGAGCAGGGGAACTGCCAGTCTCACTGACGTGATTTGCAGTGATCTCCTGGCTGGGCAGGGAGGGATGAGGGTGCAGGATGCTGATGCAGAGTTTTTTCCAGGGAGGCTGTGTTTCCCCATGCATATTTTCTGGGAGCTGCCAGGGTGTGTCTGTGCTCAGTGGTGGGGCTGGAGGCTCCGTGGGCACCGGAGGGCCAGCGAGCACTTGTGCTGTTTGCCAGCGGCAGCAGGAGCAGGAATGCTGTCCCCGCGGGGCGGGGCAGGGTGGCACAGCCCGTCAGAGCTGCAGCAGGGAGCACTTGTGAGGCATCGCCAGGGACAGCACCACTGAGCCCAACCTGGCTCACAGGTCAAGGAACAGATGGGATGGAGGGTGGCGAGGGATCCCTGTGGGAAGTTGGAGCCACCAGAACTGGGGATGAGTGAGTGAGTGAGTGAGTGAGTGAGTGAGTGAGTGAGTGAGTGAGTGAGTGAGTGAGTGAGTGAGTGAGTGAGTGAGTGGATGATGTGTGCTGGGCACTGTTGTCCCCCCACTCCAACCTCACATCTGATTTTTCAGATGCCAAGCCAGCTGGGCCGCAGAGCTGCTTGGTTCTCCTGTTTTTGGTTTCTGTGCTGAGCCTCAATACAACGATCCATCTTCTCCTGTCTCCTCCAGAACACTTCTGTACCTCCTACGAAGGAGCGCTCTAATCTCAGTACCCATTTAACATGAATAAAAAGCCTTCTGGGACAATAGGTCACGGTTATACAATTTAGCTCAAGTAGAGAAAAGGCCTTTATGGCTGTGAATACATGAATACTTAAAATATATATATAACATTGGTTAACATCAGGACTTATAAGCATAATATATATATATAGCACTGTGCCTTGACTCCCTCCACAGAAGGCTGTAGCTGTTCTGCCTGTCAGCTCTGGCCCAGTGGCTCTTCATGGCTGGAGTCACAATTTGCCCTGCTGCCCATTTTTTGCAGGGCTTTTGGTGTGGAGAGGCAGAGGGAAGCCAGGGAGGGAGTTCTGTGACTGCTGCTCGGTGGGGATCAGGATGGGAAAGGTGAGAATACAGTGCCTCTGTCCACAGGTAAAAATGCACACAGAACCAGATTGATAGCTGCTGTGCCATGCACCAATTTGCTCCTGTGATTTGTGTGCCCTGAAGACAGTTGCATGCAAATAAAAAAAAAAAACCAAGAAAAAGAAAGTTTAATAACTTTGAAGAAAAGAAAGTGTCATTTCTGTAGGTAATTAGCTACTAATTATACAACCTCAGCATTGTCTGTATCATTACAATTACTTGCTTTTTCAATACATTGTAGCTTGAATTAAATAAATCCTTAGATTCTTCTTTTTTCTCCTCCTTTGTAACACAAAATAATTTTTTTATTAGTGCCAAAAGATAAATTAATTGTGTAATTAGTGACTACTATTTTGTCACTCCTGGAAGCGTTATTTCCAGGTTGTTTGCATGAAGGGGCTGGAGAATGGTTCTGAAATGTTGTTTGATACCAGGACTCCCAGGAGGTAGCTGTCTGTGACTGGGGATGCTGGTGAAGATGGGGATTTGCCAGTGCTGGGGCACAAATGGCAAGAAGAGGATGCTAGGGCTGGATGGAGGAAGCTGTCAAGCACTGCTGGTTATCCCCTTGGTTATTTGCATATCCACGAATAAATAAATTTCATTTTGAGGCAGAAATGCCCTCTAGAAAGCATCCTCAGACCCTCCAGAAAGGAGGTGAGTGGCAGTGAAGCTGTGGCTGCTTCTGTGTGCTCCCCCTGGTACAGGTGCAGGAAAAGCCCCGGGAGGCTGCGAGCTGGTGGGGATGGCCTGTCCCCCCTGCCCCACCACCTGCAGGGGACACTGCAGGTCCCAGGCAGGGAGAGGGGCATTTAGCATGCAGATGGTGATAGGGTCTTCACAGATCTGCACTTATTCTTTGGAAAAGAAAATCAGGATTACAGGCTTATGAAGGATTAGCAAGCATGAATGCATATTTCTGCATATACTGCTCCTTTTGTAAACCCATTGTGCCATTAGGCTGATACAGAGTTATGCCATTACCAGCATGACATCAGTGTATCAGATAGCTCTGATTAGAAGACCCAGCAGCTGTACAAAAGGAAAACAGGGCATTCCTACAAGCCTGCTGATCCTCTCCTGTTTGTACCTCATGGTTTGACTCAAAACCATGTTGATTTTCAGACAGCATCAGCACCACCAGCAGGACAGACACCCTGTGAGCACTGGCCCACCTCCTGGGCCTGTCAAAGTGACCACATGGAGGCTTTTAGTATTTCAGCTGTCTTGTGGGTTTTAAAGTAAAAAAGCAGTGGAGGCAGAGGATCCTCAGGTGTCTGCACTCAGCTGTAATGGTGGAGAGAGATCTTGGATTGCTCAGAAGGGGCTGGGTCACTCATGGATATATGTGCAGGGGTCTTTCAGTGTGCCTGAATCTGAATTTCTGGTTTCAGCTGAAATACAGGAAGATCCTCATAAAGGTGGCGTGTCTGCTGGCTTTAAGTACTGCATGTCCTCAAGGACAGTAGCTGCCAGGTTTTAGCTCTGGGAGCCCTGGAGGTGTGTGAGCTGCCTGGAGGTGTAAAGAATTTAGTGCAAATGTGGAAAACTTCAAAAGCTTGCCCATATTTCATAACCTGGAAGTCTTGACCCCACATGACTGTCACTGTGTGGGTAACCTTAGCACACCCAAGCCCTTGGCTGTAAGCTTCCCTAGAGCTGGTCTTTGTAAGTAGAGTTGTGCTGAGCAGGAAATTTGGATGGAGGAGCAGGGAACTGAGTGGTTATGAGATTTCAGAGCCTCTATGTGTATGAGTGCAAGTTTTGATTTTTACTGAATATTTTCCCTTTTAGTTTAAACCATTGTTTTTTTTCCCAGGGAAATGTAATAAGACCCCATGTGTTTCTAACTAAATGGCAGCCTGTGCTTAGTAAACAACCCAGGGTCCAGTTTGGATGGGATCCCTGCATTGATGTTTCTGGAAATCAAATAACAATTGAACTAAAGCAGCTTGTTCCTGGAGCTGCCCAGAGCTGTTTGTTTATTGGGCCAAAGGGAGTGAAGAGCCCCTGGAGCATCCAGGTCTGCAGGAAGCTCTGTGGGACAGCAGAATGTCCCTGTTCTGCTCTGGTGTGGTCCTTTCCCTGCTGTCAGTCAGCTTCACAGCATCCCAGGAATGATCTCACTGCTGGGGGCAGCAAGCTCCATCCATGGGCTCCCCTTAGCGCTCCTGCCTTTCTTTGAGGGTGATTTCAGCAAGAAAATTTGACTTTTTCTACCTCTGTGGTCCACAAAATACTTCCACCGAGAGGCATCCCGCCTCCGTGCTGGGATGGAGAGCATCCCCTCAGAGTGAGTAACCTGCTGCTGCCAGATGTGCCCTGGGCAGCCACTTCCATTTTGCTTCCTCCTCTTGATGCAGGTTCCCTCCCCTCTCATTCACTGATCTCCTGCAAAACCACTTTGCTGACACTTTAGGCTTGAACTGGAACCAGTTTCCTATTTGTCCTGTCAGGGTCCTGGTGCCTTTAGAGCTCAGATCACTTTTGAGTGTGAGATTCCAAAATATTTTGAAATACTTGAGAAACAGTGTCCATTTTTTCTCTCCAACAGAGTGTATGTCTGTGGGGGTTTTGTTATTTTTTCCTTGAACTTGTTTAAAGTTTCTTTTGGCCGTAATTTCTTCTTGTGATGTAAGTGTTCTGACAAACTTGACCCTATGCTGCAAAGCAGTTCTACATGAATGATCCAAGTAGGTCAAGCAATCTTCCTCTCTGCTTCTTTCCCCTGAAGTAAAAAAATGACCTTACAACCACAAACTCAGTGTGCAGAGCCCAGTGCACACCAGAGACCCCACGATAACAAACCAGTGTGCACACAGCCTGCTGTTGATGTGTGCTGATATGGTTTCAGAGGTACTGGTGCTCCTGCTGATGTGTCCTTTCCGAGGGCATCAGCGTCAGCAGCCCTGCTAGCTGTGAAATGAGGAGGGTGACTCATGAACTGCACTGACACAAGCAGTGTCACTACCTCGATGGGCCATCGGGTTTCCAACCTGCGTCAGCAAAATAAGGGGTGAAGGAAGGAAATGAGAAAGACAACTGAACCTGAATCTGAGGGGCAGGGAGCAAGTGAGATGGAAAGTGCATGTCCCTGTGAGCCTGTGTCCCCACACCTTTACCAGGCACAAGCTTAGGGAGACCCAGACCCAGACTGTGAGGTGTGAGCTGCTGCTGTTGTTTAGAGGTGCTGGAAACATTGACTCTGGACATGCTCTCCAACAGTCTCTAACTTTCTTACCCTGCCGAGGGTCTTGGAGCATCTTCCTCACCTCTCCCTGCAGAGGCTTTTGAGGGGCTGATTCTTATGGGTTGGCACCTCTGTCCTCCTGGTCTTGCCATGAATATTTTGTTTGCTGGTGCAACAAACTCTCCTTAGGTCAAAACTGCAGAGGGAAGCAGATGAGAAGTGCTTAACAGTCCTGAAGGTGTGCAAACAGCTGAGAAGGCTGGTCAAAGCAAAATTAAGATGCTGTGAACCTCGTTGCAATGATTAATGGCTCTTTTTGTATGAAGATGTTCAGAAACTGACATTTACTGAAGAAATGAGAGTGAGGTCTTTGGAATAAACTAGGAAGAGTTGTTTAGTTTGTTTTTTCTTTTAATAAAAAGAGATGTTTCAGCCAATACAAGCAATTAAGCATTCCTAGGTGCTTCTCCCTGCTCGCAGTCTGTAACAGAAGAAAAAACATGGAGAGACAAATAGCTGAGTTTGGATCATGGGACAACCAGACAGGAGCATGACCTGCAGCTCATGTGGCTTTCAGGAGGTGCTGAATGGGGGCGATGAACCAGCCCATCCTCACCTCAGGGTACTGCCCTCTGTGTCCTTGGCAGCTCTCTGAGCTTCCCACAGCTGCAGGGACAGGAGATGCTGGGATGGCAAGAGACAATCTCAGTGACCACCCCTACCAGCAGTCTGGCAGCAGCTCCCAGTTCAGCCCACCCTCACCAGCAAGCAGAGAGGTCAGCAGCAGCATCCTCAGCACTCATCTCTGTACCTGCATTCTTTGAGCCTTCCCCCATCACCACCCAAAGCATGGAAAGCAGCCTGGAAAGCTAGGGGCTCATATCTCCCTAGATGCTCTCAACAGTGCTACCCCAGAAGCAAATCTGATATCACAAGTCAGTAATGAATTGGAGCTGGGCTGTAATGATTTCTAAAAACATTTTCTAAGGCTGGCTGCCGATGCCACAGTTCAATCTTAAAAAGGATTTCACTGCTCCTAGAGCAGAATCCAAGCGACCACTCTGCATCTGTTTACCATGCAGAAGAGTCAAAAATGGCTCTCCTCCCTCCTGGGTCCCTGCAGCTTCTCTGGCAGATTTAAAAGGCGCATGTGGAGCTTCAGTGCTGGGGTGAACAAGAGTGGGAACAGAAGAGAAGGATCCTCTGTTTCATCCCACCTGCTCTGTGATGGTGACTTGCCCCGAACAGTCTCAGGAAAATCCTGTGTAAATGGAACATAAATGTTTTATGAATTCAGCCCTGGTGGAGTAAATTAAAGGGTCATTAATGGCCTCATTAAAGAGCTTTGCACTTTGTTCTGAATTATGAAACCTATCATGCAATGTTAAACTAAATGGAGTTTTCAGTGAGATTTTAAAACTCTTTAACTAGTTCCCTCTCCCCCTCTGTCTCTCTCTATTATTTTCTTCCCCCTTTTTTTTGGTCTCTGAGAAATGTCTTTCGAGGGAGCTGCCTGTAGTGCTACAAACTAGATTTCAATTATAAATCTTCTTATGCTCCACTAATTGCCCAGAATTTTTCTCGAGAGCTGCCTGAGGTTAATGCTGATGAAGAAAGAGCCCTTTTGTCTTTTCTTGAAATGGTGCCTCCCTCCCCCACCTCTGACGAGACATCAAGCAGGGAATTACCTATAATGACACCCAAATGGGATGCAGAGAGCTGCCATGGGGGAAGAAAGACAAATTTGCTGTGGCTTTTCCTTTGATAGTTGGGGAAAATCCTTTGGCTCCTTCAGTATCTCCCAGTGTGGCTCTTGGTGGACCCCAGGAGGTTTCCCTGTCTGTGACTCCATCAGCATCTCAGCACTGGCCCTTGCCCTTGGTAGGTTATCAGCTGGTGCTCAGTGGGGTTAGAGAGTGTAAGAGCTCACCCTCAACAAGATGCAGCAGAAACCAGGGCTGTAAAGACATTCCTGAGAGCTGCAACTGCTGCAGCATCCTGGCTGCCAGCACAGGGTCCTCATCCCCCACCCCAGGTTTGGGGATGAGGAACACTGAAGCCTCCTCTGCAGCATGGCAGTGACTCCACAGAAAGATCTATTCTATGCATTTGTAAATGTTGCTGTGGATAAACATTTGCCAGGTTGCTTTGGATCAGGCAGGAGTTTGCTGAGGAGGTTGCTGGCCGAAGGATCTGGGTGTTGGGTGGCCAGGCCCTGCCTCTGCAGCTGGGACAGGGGTACAGGAGATGAGGGCAGTGTCCCCAGGGGTACAAGCCCAGAGCATTTGGAGACAGAGACTTTGGAATCCATATTCAGGAGCCAGCATCTTCACTGCTCTTGGGTTTGAATGTGTGGAAACAAAGAACCATCCTCTGGTCACCTTCCTGCCTTTCCCCAGGAAAGGGGAAAGGGGAAGTCCCAGGGGGATGCTGGGGACTGCACACCTCAGTGCAGAGAAGGGAGGCCCCCCATGGCTGAGGGCAGCAGCCTCTTGTTTAAGATCCAGCTGCACTGCTAACATGGGCAGAAATTGTTCGGCAAAACAAAAAACCTTCATTTGCCACAACTTTTGCCTCTGGACAGAGCTATTTCACCACCAAGAGAAGATCCTCAAGCCTGGCCTGGAAATTCTTGTGATGCTGGAGGCAGAGCTGGGTCTCCCTGCAGGACATGGTTGGTCACAGCCAGGCTGTGACTGACCCCTCCCCAGCCCACCTCTAAGGCTCGTTGCTTGGACTTAGTGACTTAGCTTGCCCTCTGTAAGTTCTTCACACAGTTACACAACAAATTAAACCCCTTATTAACTAATTAAGCTATTTCTCCAACCAAGCAGGAAAGAGAGGAGGTTGTTATTATTCCTATTTTTAAATATCTGTGAGAGGCACATGTGCTTGAGCAGAGGCTCAGCCCAGGTAAGACACGAGGGGTGCACAGGGCCAGCTTAGAGGCCCTGCTGCAGCAACAGAGTCCCTTTGCTGGCTTAGCTGTTTAGTTTGCCACACCTGGGACAGATTTTGGGCGTGAAGGTGGCAGGCTATGGGCAATGCAGGCTGTGAGGGGGAGGACCCCAGGAGGATGCTGAGCTCCATCAGTGTGCAGCTCCAGCAGGGAGGACGCAGGAGCCCGGGGGACTCCCCCTCTGCCAGCTGAGCAGTGGGTTTTAACCCCCACACACAGGTCTCTGGAGGCTCAGGCCCTCAGGCAGAGAGCTGGCATCCCACGCTTCCCCATGTGGATTTGTTCGAGCCACATTTCCCCAGCTCCCCAGAGCCCCCAGAATCCTCACTGTCTCCTGGGACCACTCACATTTTTCTAGGGGAGGGATCTCCTCAGCGATCCAGAGCCACCCCAGAGCAGCTATTGGCAAGGCCTGGGACATCCCAGTGTCTCTCCTGGCCATCAGCCTCCCCAGTGGGAATCACAGCCAAGGGCTTTGCCTCTACAGCAGGCTTCACGTTGTTGAGGCTTGCTGGATGCTCCCCAGGAGCCCCCTGGCAGCCTGCACTGCCGAGCTCCATTGCCAGAGGCTCCTTCTGCCTCGTGGCTCCTTTCCTCCAGGGTGGGGACCTGTGGCTGTGGCTGCTGCTGCTGCCCATCATGTGGGAAAGGACAGGAAGGTTGCAAGAGCTCTGTCAGAAATGCTGCTGCTGGCTGGCAGGCTCTGGCCTCCTTCCCTGCACCGCGATGTGTGGCACTGGGACAGACACTGCCTAAGAGCTGGGGCCAGATGAAAACCACTGCAGATGAAACCACTGATGTCAGGGCTTTTTGGGCCTGGTGTGAGGATCAGGAACCAGCTTCATATCCAGCTCGATGTGGTGCTTCATGTCCAGCTCGATGTGGTGCTTCATATCCAGCTCGATGTGGTGCTTCATGTCCAGCTCGATGTGGTGCTTCATATCCAGCTCGATGTGGTGCTTCATGTCCAGCTCGATGTGGTGCTTCATGTCCAGCTCGATGTGGGCTCAAGCTCAAAAAATGGCATTTGCCCTAAGGCTGGTAGTAGGTACTAGGCATGTCCTGGGGAAGCTGGGCAGAGTATTAACAAAAAAAAAAAACCAACCACAAAATCAAAACCACCACCACCAAAATGCTCAGGGGAGAGGGGTACTGGCAGCAGTTGGGTTGGTGGGGAGCTTGGTCTGAGGCCATTCTGCTTTTTCACTTCATAGAGCTGTATTTTGTATGTAGCTTGTATTTTCTTTCCTCTGAGGGCTTTGTTTGCTTGCTTGTTTGGTTTTATTTTCCCCTTAAAGCCTCCCTGCAAGGTGTGCCCGAGGAGTGTGGAGAGGCTGACCTGCTGTCTGGCTGCTGTGGAGATTTCCTTGCTGGAGGCTGCTCTTGATGCCTCCAGCCTGTCACATCCCCACCAGATGCAAACTTTCCTTTGGTGCTGTTTGCTGCTGAGGGGGATCTCTGAGCATCTCTGACCTCAGGAGAGGGGCTGGTGCTCTGCTGAGGGATGGAGACCATTGCACAGGGTGATTTAGAAAAGCTGACAGGCGGCAGTGGCAGCCCTATAAACCATGTTTATGCTGATAGAATTAGTGGAGCCACGGCTGTGCCGTGCTGGAGCCCTGCAGCTGCAGTGAGCATCAGAAGGGGCAAAGCCCTGCAGCAGCTGCCCTCAGCTGCCAAATCCCACTGGGGGGGACTGCAGGCAGTGAATGCCTGTGATTTTTGAGGAGGGGGTGCAGTGGGGCAGTAGGGCTTTTGGGGAAGGTGGGAGGATGATGTGATGGGCTCTGACGCCTTTTCCTGCTGGCGTCTGTGGACGTGGCTCTGCATGGCCCCAGCTCCCAGCAGCTGCTGGGCTGTGGGCACAGACTCCTCTGCAGCCCAGTGCCACCATCCCTGGGGACACGGGGAGTGTCTGGGCTCAGGCCACTTGTGGGGAGGGACGTGCTGGAGGGTTTGGGGTCAGTGCTGTGGTGTGAGTGCCTGCAGAGTGTGCTGTGGCTCCAGGGATGCTGCAACGACCTGCATCCCTGTCGAGTGCCAGGGCCAGCAGGATCCCACCTGTTCTCCGTGACAGCTTCCCACAGGTGCCATGAAGGAGGGATGCTGGGGAGCCAGAGCTGGGCTCTGCTGCCTGCAACATGCCTGGGATTTGGAGGGCTCTGTTTGCTCCCAGATGGACAGGCAGCACTGGAGGAAGACCAGGGGTGCCATACTGTGGATGAAGCAGCAATACTGGGATGGGAAACAGAAATGCCAAAGCTGGTGTGCAAATCCAGGGGTTAATGCCACATATACTGCCCTTTTCCCTGTCACTGTCCCTGCAGGGCTGCTGCTGGTGCAGCGTGGCCCTGCTGTGAGCAGGGAGCTGGGAAGGATGTGACAGAGAGCATCCTGTGCCATTCCTGGCCTGCCCAAATGGAAGATGGGAGGGCAAAGGGAGCTTGACAGTTCCTCAGGCAGGGAGGTTGCTGCAGGAACAGCTGAGGAGCTGCAGAAATGCTTTGCACTGTTTCCAGACTGATGGGGACGAGGGAAGAGGGAAGGATATGGGTGGGGAGCAGACTTAGCAAATGACTTCACTGTTAAACTTCTTCCACACTAAAAACAGTGCAGAATTTGGGGAAAGGAGCACAAGTCTGTCATGAAAAGAATTCCACGTCCAGCTGTGGCCAGACAGTGAGGGGAAGGTGCTTGCAAAGTCATTGATGATGCAAAGCCACACCAGGAAAACGTGGGACAGGGCATGGCAAATCCCACCTTGTGCACACGCCTGAAAGAGAAATCTCTTTCCCCTGTCTAATCCATTACCACATGCTTATTCCTATAACAAATAACTGAGTCAGCGGGAGAAAACCAAATTCAATTTATATCTCAATCCAAGCAAATATGAGAAGGCTGCCAAATCTGACAATAAAACCACAGTGATCTCAGATGTTTTCCTTCTATATATTAAGAGAAAGGGGAGCAGAGGAGATTTTGGCCCTGTGGCCATTGGTGGAGGTGCAGAGGGACTGGTGGGATGCCTCAGAGTCTGTCCTCAGGTGATGAGCATGGCTTTTGCTCTGAGGGACTCCTGCCAGATGTGCTGGTACAGATGTGGCTTCAGAGCTACCCTGGGGACAGCAAGGGGCTGGGAGCAGGCTGGCACTCCTGTCACCTTTCAGAAATTGTCTGAATAATCTCTGGTGGAAACAAGTGGAGGCTTCCCACATCGTGTTGTTCCTACTGTGTTGCTGTGGGATTCTCAGAGGTATCCCCATTCCTACTTTGCAAACACTACAGCTGTCTCTGCAGCCTGAGGGCATGAGGATTTTTCTTCAAAGTTTGTCAAGTTTGCCAGGCTTTCAATGAAAGCAGAGCCATGCAGTGAAGTGCTCTGTGCCAGAGGGTGCTCCTTCCCAGGCAGGGTGGCAGCAGCACGTTGCCCTGTGTGCCCAGGGGCTCCCTTCTCTGCCCTGCCCAGGGTGTGATGAATGGGTGCAGTCAGACAGAACACTGCTGTCCCTCTTGCAGGGAGAGCGCATTGTCTGGCCAGCCAGGCCCGCTCCACATGCCTGGGATTTCCCTTGGCGTGAGGCAAACCTCTTTGCAAGTCCCTTTATTCCCATCTGAGCTGCCCCAACGGTGGGGTGTTCAGCTCAGCCAGTCCTGGCTCGGCTGGAGCCTGGTTTAGCTCCCTGCTGTACCCAGGCAGCACTGAGGACATTTTGGTGTGCAGTGGCACTGAAGGGATGCCCACAAAGCCAGTGGCAGAGCTGTGTTCGCACTTGCTGCTCCTTGCTAAGCCAGGTGACCTCCCCAAACTGAGCCGTGCACCCCTGCCCGTTCTCACTCAGGTGGTGCCCAGCTTCCAGCAACGGAAGTAGGAACAGATGGGAAAGGGAGAATAAGCAAAGAGTCAAAATAGACAGTTTGATTAACTATTTTCCTAGAAGAAGGCATTTAGCAAGCTCAGCTGAGCTATAAATATCCTATAATGTTCCTCTAATATGTGAGGAGAGCTGGGGAATGGGAAGGGGGGGATTTTCTTCATGTAAACAAATGCAGAGAAAATAGTGGCAAGAGGAACAAAAGGAAATAATGAATTCAAGTCAAACACCCTGGTTTGACTCAAAGTTGAGGCATTTCTTGGGCAGCCTGTGACCACATCCAGCAGTTCATTAGCCTCTCTGGAACCCAAACTTGAGATTCTTTGTTCCCAAATACTGGGGTTTTGGTGCTTTCCATTGTTCTTTTTTTTTTTTTTTTTCCTTTAGCATAAAAGACAAGTTAAGTAACGTGAGAATGAAATAAAATATTTCATGTTGGACTAGAATGAGTTTGTTTGGTTTTCAGCCTGAAAAGTTCCCACTCTGAGAGCATTGCACGTGGATAAGGACTGGATTCAGTCCGTGGAGAACAGAGGATGGATGATGGGGGAATCCTTGCAGGGAGCAAGAGGGGACACATATCTGGGATGAGCTTTCTGTTAGACCTGTACTTTGCTCAGGAAAACCTTGTGCCTTCCCCATGCTAATTTGCTTTTTACCCACTGAAACCACAGAAGAGCAAAAGGGCGGGGAAGGAATTGCTGTTCCTAGGCTCTGTTAGGAACAGTTTTGTCTCATTAAAATCTGCTTTCACCTGCTACTAATTTTCCTCTCATTACAAAGGCCTGGAATGATTTGTTTGTTTGTTTGTCTGAATGAAGAGTGAAAAAGAGCTGTTAGAGGTTCATGGTGAGGAAATGACAGCATGTGCTGGGTGCAGAGACAGTGATGGGCACCGGGAGAAACTTGCAGCCATGAGATCCTTCCTGGGCTTTCACAGCAGCCCCAGAAGGGTGGGAGAAAGTTTCAGAGGGAGCTGCGCTGCCTCCTCTGCCCATGCAGGCAGGGGTGTGGGCACTGGCTGCTCCCTGTGACATGACTGCAGCCCCATGGGTGGTTTGCATAGAAAAAAATGTGCTGCTGGAGGATGCAAAATAGGACCTTCTTGCTCCTGCTGTCCCGCCTTTGCCCAGCTGTCCTCAGCACTAGTGGCTCAGGGCTGGGGACATCTCTCTGTCCCCAGGGAGGGGATATTTATGATCCTGAAACATTGCTCCCACCCCTGCAGCTGGCAAAGGCTCCCACCAGCAGCACAACCCCGGCGAGAGGGGCCCTCCCGAGCTGTTTGTGCATTGCTTTGGGCAGCAGCGATGAGGAAATGGGAACCAGCAGGTGCGCGGGAAGATGACCTCAGGGGCTGAGGGGTGGGGATGCATGACGCCGAGTCTCCATCCTCCCTGCAGGCTCGTGTCTCCACTGTCCCTCCCGCCGGCTGTGCCTGCCCCTGCCTGGGCCGGGGAGCACACCACACGAGGGCTGTGTCTCGTTATTGTGACAAGTAATTAGGGTGACGCAAGATGCTAAAAAATGACTTTATTAGGCAAAGGCAGCCTATAAACCTCCCGGAACAACCAAGCATTTGAGACATCTTCAACCCGTGTGTGCAGGCAGCTGCTCTCCCTCCCACTCTGGCCCTGCTCGTCCAGACCAAAGGAAGATTCGACACCCAGAGGGACATTCTCCTGCTTTGCCGTAGCATCCTACCAGCTGGTGACGTCCCCTAAAATAGGAAACTCGCATTGCAGCAATGGCCAGGGATGGGTTCAGCCTGTTCTCCCTCTGCTCCCCCTTTGTCTGACACCTTGCCTTCCCTAGAAGCTCCCCAAAATCTCCCCTTTGGGGGGGATGGGGCATTGTGGTGGCCTGGACAGAGCTGGCAAAGCCCTGCTCATGCCTGCTGTTGGCATTGGCCAGCAGCCGTCTGGGATGGGCTCGGTGTGAATAAATCCACAGCGTCTGTACTGCTTTAGTGTCGCTCTAATTGGAGCCATAAAGTTAAACTCAGCCTCTTAGGGTTCTGCTGGGAGCTGGGGCTTCCATTTGCAGGTTCCCCCGTGCCGTTAAAGGGCACCGTGCTGGCTAATAGGTGTTAAATTGGTGCATCACTTTTTAATAAGCCTCTTAATGGCATCGTGCACATCCCTGGCAGCCTCGGGATGAGGCTGCGTTAGATACCTGCATGCAGGGAAGGCAGTGCTGGGAGCTGAGGGCTGGAGGGGCATGAGTGACGTGAGAAGCATGGGGGTGACCACGTCCTGCTCTGCTGCATTGATCCAGGTCACTTCAGGAAATCCAGAGGGTGGCCTGGTCTGAAATCTGGGGCACAGGGACAGGCCAGGAGATTGCACTGCCCACAGCCCGTGGCGCAGCACACGGTGGCGTGTCTGGTCCTGCAGCATCTGCTTTTGGGTGACGGGGAGGTCAAGCAGCATTGCCTGGAGCTGGACACAGCAATGGCACTGCCCTGTGTGATTTGTCCCTTTGGCTAATGCCACAGCCACCAGATGCATTTCCTTCGTCAGGATCTTCCTTTTGGCATGCTGCTGCTGAGGTGTCACCTCCAGGTGATGCTTCTTGCTGCCCCTCACCCGCAGGGATCATGGTCTCTCTTTCAGTGCTCTCACAGCAATCTCACTGCAGTGGTTCTCATTTACTGATAAAGTTTCATTATTTCTCAAACCCCAGTCTACCCCCTTGCCCCTGCCCCAAGACAAAGAGGTTTCTGTCTTCCCTCTATGTGGTTGCCCACCTAGAAGTGACATCATGGATGCGATCAGGAACTGTCCTGCAAAGCAGGCACTGCAGCCATCCAGGCTGCTTTCACTTGGGTAACGCTTAGAGAAAGGACTAAGATCCCAAGAAACAAGCACACTATTTTTATCTAATCCCTCTGCTTTAATAACTGAGAGTTGGAGGGCTTTCATTATTCGTAATTCAGATGAGGCTGTTTTGAAAAGTCCCTGGTGGGTTCTGTCTTCTGCCTCCAGCTCTGCTCACGCCTCGGTCTCCTCCTGCCGTGTGGGACATGAGGAAGCATTTGCTGAGTTCATGATCACATCCAAACAGCTCCCCACTGCCCAAGAGCTTGGTGTGTAACCCCACACTGGCTCTCCAGGCTCATCAAGGTCTAACTAAGAAACACCCACTGACAAAGAAAACACTTTGTCAAACTCAGCTCCTCATAGCATCATCCCCCCTGCACAGGGAGGGATGGATTCACTGTGCTTCAGAAGGGAGACAGGGTGGGATTTGTCACCTCCAGGCCAGGCAAATTTGAGGCCAAAGCAGTGGAAGAGAATGAATGCAATTTTTGTCAGCTCCATCCGTGCCGGCAAATGCAGATCATGAATTACACACCCGCCAGATGACAGGCTGACATTTTAGCTCCAAACATTCTCCTATAATTAGAGAATCTAATGCAATACAGGGAATGGCTCCATTTTACACACACATTATCGTAATGCCTTTAAATAAGATAATTGATTATGCCTCTGCATAAGAAAGTAAAATATTCGGTGTAATTAAAACCGACATTCAGATTTTGGCATGCTGACAGGTGAGGCCATGTGTCATTTTATAAATCCTTAAAGTGATATTCACACCCACATCCGAGTTCCCAAAGTTTGGGGAGAAGAAAAAAAGAAGCCCTCGTCACTGGGTTGCTTTTTATCCTGCATTCAAATGTGTTTTGAGGAGGGATTTCTCTTCTTTTGCTCTCATTTATCTTCATTTCAGCTTCGTATCATCAGCTGACAAAAAAAAACCCTGAAGTCGTACTGCTGTGAGCAGGGCTGTTGGTAGATCCCATCAGATGAGCAGGGCTTGGCCAGCTCTCAGCTTTCAGCAGCCCCTCTGAGGCCCTCACAGTGCTGAACTGGCAGGCAGCGCCTTCCAGCGCGCGTCCGCCCCGACGCCGAGACCGCCGCCGGCTCTTCGTGGGCTCTCCTGGAATGGAGATGGTCACACAGAAGGAGAATGCTCCGTGGTGCAGCAGCTGCCAGAAGCCTCGAGGTCCCTCCAGATGAGGGCTGCCTGGGAAATGTGTCCCCGTTGTGATGGGTGGGTGTGTGTGGGGGGGACGAGGCTGAGGGGACGGGCTGCGGTGAGCCCAGGGACCCGCGCTGCAGGATGCAGTGGAGGCTCTGTCCTTGCCAGCCGTCTTCCTCTATGGTGATTTTGTGCCAAAGACTGAGGAACACTAATTGCTTCTCCCCTCCATTTTTGTGGTTGGAGCTGCCTGTGAAGACGGTGTTTCTGATCCAAAAAGTGGGTGCCAAAACTTGCTTAGAGCCCCCTGTAAAAACTCCTGTTTGGAACTTCATCCTTCATCCTGCTGCTAATGGACGAGGTTTATGTGACAAATCACCACTGCTGCTAGGTAGTGAAACCTGCCACTGCTGGTCATGGTGTCAGTGATGGGGTTTGAGGTCTAGGGGCTTTTGAGGGGGTTCTTTAAGCCTCAAGGGATCCTCTAAGTCAAAATGGATGCTGCTCTGCAGCCTTGACATTTGCTGACTGTTATGCCTTGAGTTTTTGCAAACAAAGGCTTGAACACCTTCAGCATCCCTAAATTTGTCCCCGTTGTCCCATAACATGTTTCTGGTGAGATCTGGGCAGGATTTGGGAGAGGAATCTCTGTCTCTGTGCTCTGGATCCCTTCCCATCCCCATTCCCTATGAAGACAAGACTCCTCTAATAAATGGGAGGGCCAGGGCTGCTACCGCCTGTCTTGTAACATGAACTTGAATTATAGAATTGTTTTGGTTGAAAAAGACCACCAAAACCTTCAAGTCCACAGATTAAACCAGCACTGCCACATCCACCAGTGAACCATGTCCCTGAACACTACACCTACACGTCTTCCTGCTCTCAGCTGCCAGCAGCTGCCGTTCCCATTCCCTTCCAAACAAGCAGAAGTGGTTCCTCCTCTCCAGCCCAAGTTACCTGTCAGTGAGCTGTGCCTTCTGCCATCCCCATTTAGTCTTCAAAGGCTCAGGAAATCTGCCAGGATGAGGTGGTGCTTCCAGCCCCATGTAGGGTCTGCCTGGTGAGGTTTGCAGAAGGAAAGGTGCAAGAAGGTCCCATTTGATGGCTCACACCTGCCTGTGGCTGCCCAGTGTGCAGAATGGCCCATGCTAGGTGCGTTTCAGTGACACTTGCTCTATAATATTGCTCCCAAAACCTTCAGCAATGACCTTCCCTGTTCTGTACCTGCCGGTCCAGCTGCCTGCCCATCACTGCTTTCCCCAGGGGCTCTATCCAGTGCACAGGTTATTAAAATCCTCAGTCAATTAAGTGGCTCCCAGCCTCCAAGCTGGCTGAGGAGGCCTGATCCTGCTGCCCTCCTCACTACTGCAGGACACTGTGTCGCTGAGCGTGGCTCGGATGCAGCCAGCAGGGCAAGGGCAGGGAAGTGAACAGGGAAGTGGAGCAACCGCTCAGCAGGTGGGATGCAGGGTGGGATAGGCATTCCCTGGCCCGATCCTGGTCCTGTCTATCCCCATCCCCATCGGGGTTTCGAAGAGTGCGGTCTCCTTGAGGGAGAGAGGAAACCAGACCCTCCGAGCTCTCCCTGCGGGCTCGGCTCTGGCGAGGGGAGGAGCGCAGCGCTCGCAGGCTGCTCGGCTCGCATTCCCGGGCTGCTCTGGCTCTCCGGCCGCTCTTCAGCCCATCGCTGCAGCCTCGCCGGGATGCGATCGGCAGCGCGGGGCGCCGGAGCCCGCCGGGACGCCGGAGCCCGCCGGCAGCTCGCCCCTTCCTCCGCGCTTAAGTGGGCTTGGAAAAATCAGCCACGTGCCTGGGAAACACGGGAATGCTCAGCCGCGCTGGATAAGGGACTGCCTGTCCCCCGCGGGACAGCCTCCCTGCAGCGCGCTGGGTGGCAAGGACGTGCCCGGGAGTGACAAGAGGGGACAAGGACTGTCCTGGCCATGTGTGGGCGGCAGGAGCGTGGCAGGACGGGCGAAAGCGGGCAGATGTGGCACGGGCCCGCAGTGCCAGTTCATGGCTGCCAGAAATGACACGAGGGGAGAGCAGGTCCCAGGAGTGTCTCAGCTGTTCTGCCTGGCCTCCTGCTGTTTCTCGTGTAAGAGAATCCCCATTTCCCAGTGTGCCTAGTGCTTCCAGCTCCTCCAGGTCTGTGCCCCCGCTGGCTCTGGGTGAGCAGGACGCTGGAAGCAAGGTCCCGCTAGGAAGTGCCACCTGGACATCCCTCTGCATCCCCAGCTCTTGCTGTGCCCGGAGAGGCAACCTGGATGTCCTCCGGGTCGCCGGGCTGTCCCCGCCTGCCAGAGTCCCAGGCAGGCTCCTGCAGCCCGTCTCACGCTCTCCAAAGGCGCTCCCCCCGCTCCGTGCGCTCTCCCGCACCCTCGCACTCCCACGAGCGCCGGGATGCTGCGTGCGGAGAGGAGCGCTGCCATCAGCATTAGTCACCGCTCCCGTAGGAGGAGGGCTGCCAGCAGAGGAGGAGGAGCAGAGCCACAACGTGGAGCAGGACCACGGTCCTAGGGACAGCCACTTGCTTGGCACAGTGTCACAGCTGTCTGTCCTGCTTCTGGTGTCAGGAGCCAGAGGGGACAGGGGGCTGCCCGGCTGGGGACTCTGAGTAGGCTGTTAGAGGGCTCCGATGCTGGCACGGCTCCTATGGAGTAAAAAAAAGCACGCTGGGAGCATTGCAGCTGCCCAGGAAAGAAGGGCCAGGTCGTCCAGTTGCAGATGAGTATCTGGGATTAGGTCGAGAGAGGGGCAGATCCACAGAAGTGTTTCCTTGCAACGGCACCAACACATTTCTGAGCATTCTTTTTTGGGGAGGAGGAGCTAGATTTGAGTGATCATGAGGACAGATGCGTAAAACTGGAGGAGATGGACTGGAAAGGGAAAAGCAGAGCACCCCAGTGGGGTTTGACTTAGTGAAGTGGGTGAGAAAGCAGGGCAGGGACAAAGCAAGGCAGTTATAGGGCTCTGAGAACCATGTGTGTGTGTGTCTGCATCAGAGCCTGCTCCTGCCTCGCCCAGTGTTCACTGGGCACTCCCCACACCTCGCTCTGTGCCTATTTATGTTTTACCTGGGTCATGTACTACATCTGGACTTCTCTATTTACAGCTGTGAGCTTTGCTTTCATCCTATACATCATCAGGTTGCTGGGATTACTTTCCCTGTGGTGGGCTGGATCATGGTGGGATTGAAAAGTTCATCTAGAGTGGGGGAAAGAAACTGTTTTTTGAGGATTAGCTGTTGCACCAAACTCCAGCTCTGTTTTATTTCCCATCAGGGTTGAGCTGCCAGGTTCCAGGTGGCCTTTTTCTTCCTGAGCACCTCCAACCTGCCAACAGATGAACAGGGGGCAACGCCAGCTTTCAATAAGGGCTGTGGACCTTGGAACACCAATACATCCATAGATGACTAATGAATCAAAACATCACTTATGCATTAACTTCTTTGAAATGCAAAGCACTCCCTTGATATTTCAGCATTTTCCACCTAGTCCAAAGCAAAACCCTACAGGCAGAGAGGAGACAAGTGGGAAGCTGAGCAAGGTAATGTTTCCACCTTGTGTCTGTTACAATGATTGCATCAGATTTAATTACAAAGGGACTTTCTGCCCTTTAAAGCAGCTCGGTGCACATCATATTCTCAGCTCTCCTGCCTCTGGCTGGCTCTGGCTCCAAAACAGCTTCTTTCATGCATTCAAAACAGTTTGTAATTAACAATCACATTGTTTTCCTTTGAATATCGATGGAGATACAGAAAACAGAGATTGGGAGCTGAGGTGCCGATATGGCTATCATTTTGCTTCCATGAAATAACTTTTCTCATTTTACAGCAAATTTTGTGCTAATGAAAGATTCAGGGTAGTGGAGAGACTTTTGCTTCAGTTGGCCTTGAAGCTTGGGAAGCTGGCTCAGACATCTGGAAAATTTCCTGCCATATCTATGGGAAAGAAAGAAATTTTGGGTCTGCTGCCCTGTAATCTTTGGCCTATGTTCAGTGTGTGCCTATGAAAAAAAAAATGCCTGACACCATTGCTGCTTTTACAAAATATCCCTTAATGGGAAACCAGCAGAAAAAAGTAAGTAAAACCAGGAGTATCTCAGCTCCACGGCTCCCTGAGCTACTCAGTCAGACCAGAGGGGGCTTAATTTGAAGCCTTGGCTCTGTAAACAAGAACCAGATTACAAACTTCTTCAGTTCTGGTGCAAAGCTTGGATGGGAGGATTGTTCCCTCCATCTGTTCTTCTCATTGACAATCTGCCTTTAAAGCCATCGCTGCATAAATCTGGAGGAAGCGTAAATGCAGGAGCACCTGAATATTGTTTAACAGATGGGGACACACATTTTTCAAGCAGAGATTTCCCTTACATTGCCCCATTTATTTTAGAGGGTGTTTTTCAGTACCATCCTTGCAATGCCATGTCTGCCTGGGAATAAGTTGGCATCCCAGTCCTAGGCTTGTGGCTAGCCAAATTGATTTTCAGGAGGAAACTTTACTGCATGAACACTGCTGTGACATTTTTGGTTTGCTTTCGCCCCTGTCAGTGTAATTCCCTTCTGAGCAAACTCACATTTCCCATCCAAGCCTTTCAGGAGGACTGTTAGCTGTGAGCACTCCTTGTTTCCTGCTCCCACCCTGGAAAGGCTTGAGGAGATCATCCACGCACCTCACTTGAAACTCATTCTGGCATAAACAAACAAAAGCCCACAGGAATAAACACAAAGTCAGGTTTTGGACCCTGTGGATCTCTGCTTCACGTATCCTTCTCCTCCTTCCCTGACAGGCAGTCTGGCAGCTCCCATCCTGTTGACAGTGCTCTCTCTTGTTCTTCCACCTTCCATCCCACAGGATCCCTAATGCATTTAGCACCGTGGCTTTCAGCTTTGTTAGCTTAAGGGCCACTACAAGTTTTCTGGCAGCAACACAGACGTGGACTGTTGAATGTCAGAGAGGAAATTGCTTTTCTTCTCAACCTTTTCACAGCTCCCTGCAGTCACTGGACCTCTGGGTCTCAAGGACCACAGATTGAAAGCCACTGACTTACCAGGCAGCACATGGAGTTCACATCAGGTGATGTCTCCAGGTGGGTATGGGCTAGCCATCAAATTTAGCAGGTAGCAGCATTTCATGCAGATACAGGAGGGAATAATAAAGCTATAAAAATTGCAGTGGGAATTTGGATATTCCTGATGGGCTCCGCCCTGCTACAGGGTCCATCACTGTAGTGAGCAGAGTCCTGGCTGGGAGACAAAAAGATCCTCCTGAGGAGATGAGCTTGAGTCCTTCACCTGCTCTCCAGCACAGAGGCACAACAGATGCTGCACTGCTGACCCCAGACACTCAGAGTTTGCCAGTCTGGTCTCCAAATTCAAACAAAGATATTAAGTACTGTTTTCTTTTCACTTGCCTTCTGGCTCTGTAACCAGTAGGTTGCACTCAAATAGCACTCACAGCTTTTATTTATTTTCCCCCAACCACAAGAACTAGAACTTTTCCTTTTTAATTTTTTTTTTCTCAGTATAAGCCAAAAGCTGAGAGTCTTGCTGAATCACTTGTCTCCATGAACTGGGGCTTTAAGGTAAGTATCCAGTATTGGGAAGTGTGCAGTGTATGAGTGAGACTTGGCAATACCACCAGGAGACAAAACCCAAAGATGATGTCATCCAGCCACGGAGGGAAGGACAACATGAGGATTGTGTTTGGGGTGTAGGTTCAGCCCATGCTGTCCTCCCCCCTCCACTACCCCTGCTCCTGCCATGGAGTCAAGGCACAGATCACATCTTCTGGGAGAGATGGGCACTGCTGTAGGGTGCTGGACCAGCAGCAAGGAGATGTAGGCCAGAAAGTGGATGGTGCAGGAGGGAAAAGAAGATGAGGGAAGAGGGGATAAGGCTTGGAAGTGGGAGAAACACATGTGGAACAGGCAGGTTGTCTCCTGAGTTGGACCTGATCACCTACTTGTTGTCCCACTGACCCTCATTCTTGCTGATGCACTGTCGTGGACTTGGGGAAATGCAGCAGGAAACACAAGGCAGCTTCCTGTGGTTGGTGACACGGTACAGCATGCCAAGGGCAGAGTCCTGTTCTCCTTGGGCCATTGGATCTCAAAATCCAGCTAGAAGAAGTCTCATCTTAAGAAGAAGGGAAAAAAAGAAGAGAAAATATGGTCAAAGATGATGGACCCCCAATTTCTCAGCTTTCATATCACTTCCTGTTCCCCCTCCTTCTCCCTTCTTCAGTCGTTGTATTCTTCTTGGGAGAAAGTGTCTGTTGGAAAACAGAGGGAGAAAACGACAAACACTGCTGTGGAATTATTTAACGAGCCAGAATGAATTGCATTTGAAATCATTTAAATGGGATCTGGGAGTATTTAACTGCAGCACAGGAACTTAACAAGAGTGGGAAAGGATTTTGTGCTAATTGCTGGCAATGATATACCTACGGAGAGAGAACATGCAGCAATTAGTAAGCAAGGCTATAATTTCAGCCTAAGGTCCCTGTCTGCCCTGGAATATGGCATGGATTATCTGCTGGAAGGAAGACAGGGGCTCTGGTCCACAGGTGACCAGAGAAAGGAGCAGATGAGATTCTCATTAAGTAGTCATTAACCAAGTTTTAGCAACACTGGGATGCAGGAGATGGGTTTGGTCAGACCCAGATGTCCCTTTGCATCACCCCAGGTTTTAGTCCTGATCTCCTGTTCCCCAACCTGATTGGCAAAGCCAAAATGGAGCACAAAGCCTCTTCCCAACACACCCACTCTTGCCCACCCAGAGGTGGCAGGGACTGACCCTGCACTCAGTGTCTGCATAGTGGGGCTACAGGTCCCGGGGTGGGGAGCCTGGGGACCAACTCAATCATTCCTTGCTGAGAGCTCAGCAGCTTCAGGGCATCCTCAACACTGCTGGATTTGGGGAACCAGCAGGACAACACCAGAGAGCTGGGGCTGGGATGTAGCCTTGTTCATAGCCTGCCTGAGGGCAGAGCCTGTGGCAAAGAAACATGAGCTGGGGGCATGTGGTGGTGGTGGGGTGAGATAGCATGAGGGATAAGGAAACAAGGCAAGATGAGATGGGAAACCTTTGCAGGTGCAGTGACAAGCAGGCAGGAGCCTGCACCCACCAGAAACACCCCAGGTGGCCCCAAGTGTCCTGCCCTTCCTACAGTGATGGCCATGTAGGAGGGACCCTGTGGCCCCTTTCTGCCAAGTCCACAAAACTGGGGTACCATTGATGGCCAGCATCCAAGGCTCAGCTCAAACAGAGATGAGCTGCCATGGCTCTAGCAGGGACAGCCCCTGCTGGCAGCAGCCCTGGGAGGGTGTCCTCCCTGCAGGGAGGGCAGACAGCCTGCAGCTCTTGTCCTGAGGCCTGGCAGCTGCAGGCAGCCCCCGCCAGCCTCTGCTCATTGTTCCCTGGTCCTGCCGCTCCCCAGCTCCATTCTCTCCCTGTGATGTGTCTGTCTGTGACTTTTTGTCTTTCAATCAGTTTTCATCTCAGTAATTCCCATTCAATGGTTAGTCCCTGATCTTTCTAATTGAGATCAGAGCTTCATATAATAGGAATGGGGGGAGGGAGACTATTTTTAATTTGCTACGTTCCCATTAATAACAAGTTCTAATTAAAAACCCTCCATCTTCCATCCTCCCAAGTTCAGAGGAAAACTCTCTACGACTTCTGTTGGAATCTTCTCCTGATAAATTGGTACCACAGCCTCCTAGAACAGCTGGTCCTCTTTAGCAGGCATAGTAATTAATGGGAATAATAAATGCATTCAAAGCAGGTTCATAACCCTCCTTTCTGTGCACTCAGACATCTCTTCACATTGCAAGAGACACACATCAACATCCACTTACAAAACAGGCCCAAAAGATCTGCCTACGTCTAACAAGCCTGGGTTTCATTAGCACTCTCTGTTCCATGGTAGACCTTGTGATACAAAGGCTCCCCCTGGACAGGGCTGTTCTCTCCTGACTGGGAGTGAGATGGATGTACAGAGCAGGAGCCGTGCCTGTGTAGCATCTCTGTGTCTCTCCAGGACTTTTTACCAATCCTGAATTTTATATCACAGCTCCCCAGGATCTGTGGGGAGGAAAGCCATATTCTGCCCTTCCCTGGGAGCCTGCCCAGTGGGGAAGGGTCTTCTGTTTTCCAGGGCATAGATCCTTGCTCAGATGGCTGGGGTGAACATGGGGAGAGCTCACCTTGTCCTGAGCTGCTGGATTGTGCTGCCAACCCAGCCAGGAGCAGCCCCTTCTGTGCCTGTGCTTCCGGGCAGTGCTGGCCTTGAGGCTACAACAGGGGAAGGCAAAATGAAAAGAGACCTCAGGGTGCTTTGCCACTTGCACAAGGAGACAGGAGATCAGGATTCTCCCTTTTCTCCAGCTCCTGTTCTGCTCTGCTGTGTCCATATTCCTGCCTACCTCCAGATATTTTTGCCTTGCAGCATCCACACAAGTGAGATGGAGAGAGAAGGTGGGATGGATGCCAAATGAAGGCTGAGGTCACACCATGAGCTGGAAATGGCACCCTAATGTTCTGATTTCCCTTCCTAGACACCAGACCAACATGTAGGGATAATCCCAGTGAAGGAGATGGGGCTGTATCCACCTGGGGTCAGCAGACACAGAGAAGCAAAAGCTCAAGGTCCCATGAGCTGCACATCCTCCCCTCCCTTTGTGCAGGTCTCCATTTACACCAGCTGCTGATTTAGGCTTCCTTGGATGTGCAGATCAGCTCTGCTGGGGAGGGATGACCCCTCGCTGTCCCTTTCTCTTGCTTTTGTTCACCGCTGCTGAGTTAATGGACTCATCTCGGGAGTGGCCAAACCAGGAGCCATCAGTGCAGATATCCCCGAGCCGAGCAATCTGTCCTGAGCACTGATTTCAATTAAAGGGTCATTAGCGTGAAATCTTATCCAGCCCAGCTCCCATTTGCCAGCAGGAGGTCCTTCTCCTCCCCATCCCAAGCCCTGCTCTGCGGTTAGAGCGCGCTGCTCCTGCTGGAGTCCTCCAGTTTTGCTGAAACACAGCAGCTGCTGCTAATAAACAAACATATTGATCATAGAGATATGGGCTGTCAGGGACTTAATTCATGAATGAAATGGGCTTAAGAGCGCCCAGTAGGCAACGGCTCTGCTTAAAGAACTCCTCGTCAAGATGGTGCTTGGAGCTGGAACTGAGAATCCCAGCACTGGGACATCGAAGTCTGGGGCTGGTGGAAGGACCTGGGGATGAAATTTCTTTTTGGGACTGAAAGGACCAGAGCCCTTTTATCCTTGTAGACCATTGTTAACAGGGATGTGGTGCAGGGAAGGGCTCTGTGCTTCCCTCCTGCTGTGAGCAAGAGGCTCCTGGTTCTGCTCCATCCTGCGGGGACCATCTGGACAACCCTAAATTTAAGGGCTTTTGAGGAGAAGGCCATCAAATATCCCCCCAAACCTAGTCCCTCTAGTCACTTGTGGGTTTGGAACTTGTAGAAAGACCAGAGCAGGAGTCATGCCTGCCTACTGGGGTTTGTGATACCCATTTCAGGGGGCAGATGAAGCTGCAGCATCGCTTAGAAACTATGTCAGAGCCAAGAAGGGGAGAGTATCACAGCTCCAAATTGCCAGCACTTCTATTCTCCTGACAGCAAACAGATTTTCCTAGTTTTTGATCAAATTTTCTTTCCACAGACAGTAAAATTCTTTCGGCACATAAGACCAAGGCTGTTTACATCACTAATTCTGCCATTGTTTCTGGATTGTCATCACTGTGTGGAGTCAGACTTAAACAAGGTAAAATCAGCTCAGAAATGGATCCTGCACAGCCAGGGACTATAATTAAAACAGAAGTATATTTGAATATAGTCTTTATGGGTGCAGTAAATTACACCACAGTTACATGAGGATATTGGTTGATCCGTAACTGGTTTCAATCCTTTGGTATTGGCCACGATGAAAGCAGCTGTTAAAATAGGTCTTAGTATTTATGGTCCTGGGATGTGAAGGCCTTGCTGAGAGTTTGATGGATGAACTTTCAAGGACAGGAATAGTTGTCAGCCTGAAATATTTATCAGTCTGAAATCTCCCCGCAATTCATGCCATAGTTTCATACTTCCATTTTTTCTTCCCATTTTCTAGCTGAGGTTTGTAGCTGAGGTTCCCCAGACAGAAGGAGGGTCTCTGCTGTGGGGCAGCAAACCCCACTCTGGTGATGCTCTCTGTTCTTCCCATGCCAGCAGGGGCTGCTGTTTTAACCAGCTGTGGTACCCTGCACAAGCCATCCTATGCTGCCAGCTCCTGGGCTGCTCCTGCTGCCCTTTGCCCCAGGGGCCGTGTTCCTGGGCTTGCCAAAGAGATTCCTGCTCCTTGCACAGCAGGACATGGAGAATGTGTCTGGGCAAACTGAATGCCTGCTCTCAAGTGTGTTCAGACACTCCTGCTGTAATGCCTTTGCCATGGGCCTCCCCCATCCCTCTGGCCAAGGAGAGGCCAAGGGAACTCAAGGCCAGAAGGAAAAAATGGAATCTCCATCACTCTGCATCTCCCTTCTCCCTGAGAACAGCACAGCCTCATTTGCTGCCTGATCTCCAGTGTCCCCTTGGCCCCTGACATCAGCAGTGTGCCTTGGAATAGTGCTCTCTGACGAGGAAGGCAGCCTGGATGCTTTGCTCCTCGTGGCTATGGGAGGAGAGGAGCTGTACGGTTTTACACCAGCCCAGATGAACTTTCCTCTTCTCTTTTGCAAACACAAACCCAAACTCAGTGGAATGTGTTTCATTTCTGGCCCATCTTTCCGTGCTGCTTTTACAAGTCTGCTGGGTTTTGCAACTAAAGCATGAAGACCACGAGTAGTGCATGAGGCTGCTGCAGAACCACATCCCACTGCAGGCCCCTGCTGAGGGCGAGGGGGACTGCTGAGCAGGGAAAATGCTGGTTCCATAGGGATCCACTGCTTGAGAAAACACCAAGGACCATGACTTCAGGTTTCTAGACTCCTCAGGTCTCCGAGACACCCAGAACCTGCAAGTTAATAAATGTCTAGACATTATCCCCTGAGAGAGGGGATGAAAACTCCCTGTGATTCACCTGCAGCAAATGCCAGCAAAGCACATTTGCCTGAGGTTTCTTGAAGCTGCCACTGAAAGGTCAGATCTCTCAGTGAGACGAAAAGCTCTCTTCTTCCTTCTAGCTGTTCCATCAGTGCTTGTTTTTCCTCTCCATTTACTTTTACCTTCCTGTTCAGAAAAACATACACAAAGAGAGGAAAGAATGCTGCTTCCCATGTCAGCAGCTAAGCAGCTTCTTCTGCCAGTGGCCAGATTAAAGACCTCAGTCCACCTCGGGGACAATACTGGAGACCAGTGCTGACCAGGGCCAGTGCAAAGGCTGGTGTGAAGCTGAGTTGCAGAGGGAACATCTGACCTTTTCCAGCCAGAAGCGAGGCGTGGTCCTTCGTGTGCTCCCTTCCTGGCTGGCTCCAGAGTCCTTTCTGAGTCCTGGGGCAGGAAGATGCTGGGCACAGGGAGAAGGGAAGGTGGGAACAAGACAAAGCCTATGTGCATCTTGCCTTCTGTGGTTTTATGACAGCCATTGCTTTAGGCCTTGAAGAGAGGCAGCAGGTAGGAACAAGGATCCCATTTCACCCTTGCAAGGATTTATCTGAAAATAGTGGCTGCAGTTGTAGCCTTCAAGGAGATGCCTGGAACCCTACTGAGAGGAAAGCAAATGGCTCTCTGAGCCTTTGGTTGTCTGCCATGGAAGTCACTGTTCTGGTTTGTATGGCTCCTTCTTCCTACAGCCACCCAACATGGTATGGCCATGGGCAGCCAGTGCTCTTCGAGGTGGGAAAGGAGACCTCAGTGTGATGTGGGAGCAGGAGCTCTGTGCAGAGGACTGGAGCCCTCTCTTGCTCATTTAGTTAGTGGCTCTCTGTTGAGTTGTTCACACAATACCATTCGGGAATAATATTCCTTAACCCACGGCTGGGCCCTTGGGTGGTGATTACTGCAGCTGCAGCCCACCTCTCTTCCAACTGGCACTCCCACGCCTCCCTTCTCCCCATCTCTGCCTTGTTTCTCTCTCTTGGTCATTATGGCCTTCATCCAAGAGAGCACTTAACCAGGTGTTTCATGGAACGAGTAACCTGGCCCTCTCCATGCGGCGGATCCGGAAGCCTGACGCAGGAGGCATCTGGCCACCTTTGCCCTCTGGACACCTGGGGCTTTTGTGGCGTGGAAAAGCTCTTGGGCTGTGGGTAGAGGAGCTTAGGTGGCCCTCCTGACCTGCCGGCTGTGATCTGCAGTCCTGACATCTGCTTGTGTGTAAAAAGTGAAATAAATCACCGAGGATTTCCTCCCTGGGCTTGGGAAACGGGAGCAGTGCTGACCCTGGGACAGGGCTGGGCCATCCAAGCTGGTGCTGCTGCAGAAAGGCTGAACTTTCCAGAGCTCTGCACGGGAGGAGGAGGAGGTGGGAGTGGTGGGTGCTGCCTGGCCATGGTGGGCAGCTGGAGAGCCCTGGGAAGGAGCCCAGATAGTGGTCCCCACACTTCTCAACTTCCTTACCTACTGCAGGTGCTTTTTGTAGGTGTGTTTGTTATTCCCCGTGGACATTCTCACCTGTCTCCCAATGCACACAGTTTTGCACAACATCCAAGTCAGAGAATTGTCCAAGCCCACAATATCAGAAAAGGTAGGACATTATTTTTGCTGCCACAAGAAGGAAGAGTGTCTCTGTGTGGCTGAGGAGTCTGCCAAAGAGGTAGAAATATTTCCTGTGTGACCAGGACCAAATTCTGTCCCTTTTGCCCCAAAAGAGTGAGGCTCAAGGCTGGCTTCTCACACTGGTGCAACATCTCTGCTGCTCAGTTCCGTAACAAGCCACAGATAAGACAGTGGGGCTTACATTTCAGGACTTAAATATTCAATTAATCAATGGAATATTCCATTAGTGTAATAATCACTTGGCATCGCCTGATCTATAGGTACATCTCAGCTGGGCCTCACAAATTGATTTCTGATGAAGTTCTAATTGACTGCACAGGCAGAAGAGGACTGGTCTGAGCATGTTGAAGCAGGGCTGGTAAAGGCTCTGGTAGCACCACCTCCCCCCAAGGAAGGGGAAAAGTGGGGGGAGGTGTGATTTATGCCCCATTTATCACGACAGCCTCTACCCTATCCCGTTTTATTGCTCCCAAGTGAAGCATGAGAGCTTACAGCTTTAATGCAGAAATTTGCAGGCAGCCGGAGACCCCCGTAAGCTGCTGACAGCTGCTTGTCACTTATGCAGTGGGTGCCAGGGGTACCCTAAATCCTGAATCTCCTAAAACAGGATGCAGCCGTGCCACGAGTCCTGTGGGGAGGTCTCAGGTTTCCTCTGGCACGTGTGTATCCACTGTCTGAGCTCTGCCACCCCTCTCCAAAAGCTGTGGGAGTTTCTTCCTGCTCAGAGCAGGAGGGGATGGATGTGCCTGAAGGGAGGCAGTGGATGGCCCACGTGTCCTTCTTTCTTGGCCATCCTGCAGCCCCTTATCCTGAATTCTCTCCTTCCTGGGTTTGGAGGTGGTCCCTGAAGTAGGGTGGCACAGCAGGAACCATCTCTGTTGCCAAAGGGATATCACAGAATCATGGAATCGTTTGGGTTGGAAGGGACCTTAAAGAGCATCTAGTTCCAGCCCCCTGCCATGGACAGGGACACCTTTCACTAGACCTGCATGCCAAAGACCTGCAAAGGCTCTAACATGGCCCCACCATAAAGACTTGCTCAAACCCTGCCCAGGCTGGCAGCCAGGCCAGGAACTTCCCTCGCTGCAAGAGCTGATGGTCATGGCGAGCCCTAGGAAAAGTGTGTGACGAGTCTGGAGGTGCAGGCACTCAGAGATCCCAGCCTCCTGGTGGCATGGGATTGCCAGCCTGGTGCTGTGTGCTGCACCAGGGGAGGGTTTGTCACCCCAAGGCCACTCCTGACTGCCACAGTCACACGCAGAGATGTGCAGGGGTGCCAATGACTCAGCACGAGCTGCTGTGATGGTGAGTGGCAGCACTCCAAGGGCTTGGAGGGCAGCACCAGGGAGCCCCCTGTCCCTGCCTTGCTGCTGGCTCCCTCTGCACTCTCCTGAAGCAGCTGCTAAAAGGGAAGGTTTCGGTGTCTCCCACTCAGCATCAGAGGTGGCAAGGGGACACGATGCTGGTCCCCAGGTGGGGGCTGACTCCTCCTCTCCTCCTGCCTGTGTGGGGACTGGCTGAGCTGGGTAGGGGAAAGGTGACAGGTAGTGATTTCAGGAAAACTGCAAACAACAACATCAACGAAAGCAATCAGAGCATGTGAGGCTGGCTGCTGAATTTTAAGAGAAATAGCTGCATTTTCAAACCTATAGGAGTGACTGTAACTTCCTCTCCATCCTCTGCCTGCATTAACTTAAGAGACAGTCGGGTGCTTAAAGGTTACTTTGCAGGCAATGACTGTTCTGTAAAGGGCTACTCATCTCTAACAGAGATAGGTTTTCTTTTATTGAACATCAGGCAGAGTGGATGAAACCTGATAAAAACCACAGAGTGATAGCTTTCCCCGCCCCCCCCTCCCCATTCCTTTGCAGTGAGGAATAATAACCAGCAAAACAAAAAGGCAATTGCCTCACTGTACGTCTGTTTTAAGCAACAGCTTTGTGTGACAGGGAAAGCAGCTTAGGTAGGTGCCCAATTAGAAAGATTTTGTAGGAAGACCTCTGAATCATCAGATCTGAACCTCTCTCAGCACCACCACCATTTCTAGCCTCACCTACTTATGGTACAAGAAGGCGTTTTCAGTAGTTGGAGCACAATGTGTGGAGTTTATGTGACAAAATTGTCCCCGGGATCATTAGGGTTGGGTGGGCAGCATGGTTTGGAGGGGTGGTTTCCTCCAGATCCTGGGAGTCCATGAGTCACTTTGGGTTGTGTCTCCTTCCCTGTCAACAACAAAAGGTGCTCTGGGATTTTTGTGGCACCACCCAGGAAAGATTTTTGGCTCAAAAAATTTGTCATTTCAGCCTCCTACATGGGGAAGACTATTTTCCCTCATGCCAAACCCAAGGTGGTGGCCTGTGAATCAAAGCCTTTCTGTGGCTGTATTTGGTTGCTTCAGAGCAGTCTTGAGTGATGAGATTTGAATGATTTTCTAGTTTGCTTGTTTTTGCTATTTTTTGAGTGAGTGTTTTTAATTATTTGGTGAGCAGAGCCAAAAGAATAACCCATGCTGGAAATCCAGCCGAGAGGAGAAAGGATGCAAATGGGGAAGAGCTCAAGGAGGTGAAACTCAAGCCTCTGACATGGAGGGACCTTTCCAGCAGCTTTTCCCCTCCACTGTCTCCACCTGACATCCTCTCAGGAGTCTCTTTCCCCATCCAGCCTGGCAGAAAAACCTCCCAGCAGGAGAAACCCCCTCCCAGCAGCCCATGAGTGCTCACCTTGGGAGACATCAAGGACTTCCATCCTGGTGGAGGAAAACCCCTCTGGGGCTGTCCTCAGATTTCCCCCTGTGTTTTCCTGAGCACAGGACATGATTTGGTGGCCATCCAGCTTATTAACGGGCCCAGCAGACTCCCAGGGTGTTTTTGGCTGTCCCTCCTGGGATACACATGGGCTCCTGATGATGTTTATTGTCTGTACATGGAGCAGGCCACACGTGTGGCTTCAACATGGCCAAAGCTCAGCCCTCCAGGGCTGAGCATCCTCGGGTAACCCCAGCCTGTGCCTGGTTACTGCAGTGGCTGAGGGATGAGGCTGTGATGAACACACAGAAAAGTCCTCTCAGACCTTCCAGGACAGGATTTGGCCATAACCATGAGCATCTGGTGCTTATATCTGCTGTAGAATGAGAAGACTCTGATCTCCAGAGCTGTCAGCCCTAATTTTATCAGCAACATGAAGTTTAATTAAAATTCACATTATTTTTTTTTCTAGAATGCTGTTTGTTTGTCCCCCTCCTTCCTTTGAAAGATGCACAACATATGGGGCAGCCATGCTGCGTGTGCTGAGAAAGCATGTCCAGTCCTCCATGTGTCACAGATTCCCACACAAATATGGAGACTATTAGGCAGAAGTTATTAAATGTCATTATTAACACACTGGAATGCGATGGGAGGGGATTTATATTTATGCCAGAGTCTTGCACGTATGCTCCCACCATGACAGGGAGGAAGGGGAAAGGGGAGCTGTGGACAAAAGTGCTGGGCTGCAGGTACCAGACCCATGGGGCTGAGGTGGTGCCAGGCTGGTTACATGCCAGGCCTGTGGGAAGTGCTTGGTGAAGCCTGCTTGGCTTTTCCCCGGGCACCTGCTTGTGGGGAAATCTGAGAACGAAACCACCACCAGGAAGACAAAGGCTGGTTCTGGGATTTCTGTCTTGTCCACTGAAAAAAAAAAAAGAAAGAAACAAGGAAGGAAGGAAAGAGAAGTTTCTTCAGATAGAACTCTAAACATCTGATTCAGAGAGAAATGAGCAATGGAAAGAACTGCTTTGTGCAAGTCCTGTAGACAATTTAATCCTTCCCCCTGGGCAGGATTGTCCCTTGCCTGTTGTCTCACACACACTCTGCTGCCCTGGCTGCGTCTGGCCAAGCTGCTTTCCTTTCTCCAGCATCAGAAGGGCTCTGCCCTCAGCTCCTGCTGAGGTTTTCCCCCATCCCTGTCTCCTTGAAATGCTCTTCCTGCCAGGTCCCTACCCACCTTTGGCTGTGGCTGGGAGCATGTCTGGAGATAATATTTCTCATCAGAGGGATTTTGGCTTTCCCCCCACTGTGCCTCCCCCAGTCTGGTAGGACACCAGCAGGGATTAACTCACACCCTCCACCTGCTGTTGTCACCAGCATCCCTCTGCATCCATGCAGGCCATCCTTTTCTTCCCTCCTTCCCAGGGGACAAGTTTCAACCTCTCAAAGAAAAACACTCTTCTTCTCCCTGCTCTTCACTGTTTTCTGTGCAATGAAATAGAGTTTCTCTCCTAAACGAGGCTACAGGCAGTTTATTAACTTCACTAATTAACCCATAATCAGCGTTGTCTTCTCCTCTAATCACACCCTTGGTTCATGGAATGCAGCCCTGCTATAGCACATGCATTTATAAAGGGGAAAAAGCCAGTGTGTGACGTGCCACGAGCTCTCTTTGGGGTAATGTCAGTTCACTCAGGCATGTGGTGTGATCTCTCTGGGGCAGGGAGCAGGGGGCTCAGGTGACTCCAAGGGGTGACAGTGAGCTCTGGAGCCTGTCATCTTCTGAGCACAGGTTCAGTGGCCACTCAGGTCACTAATGGCTGGTTGTCACTGCTGGTCAGCTGTGCTTTGGGAAGCCTTGAGGTTCGAAGAGAAGCAGGCTGGGAAGTCTCATAATCTCCATCTCTGCTTAAGCAAAAGTATTCCCCAGGGGGTAATTTTTTCCCTAATGTTTCCAGCTGGGTTTTCCTGTCCATCCAGCAGTGATCTTTCCATGAATCTGTCCCAGATTTGCTGATAACAAAACATTTTGGGGAACGCACCAGTGCTTTTTAATTTACTACTTTTTTACCTTTACTACACCAGGTACCACCTTCCCCAGCATCTCCCTTTTGCCCTTCCCATCTTTGAGGGTGGATGCTCAGTTCCCCACTCTAGCCGAGTAAAATGGAGTTAGCTTTTTTAACATTTCCTTGTAAATCAGATTTCTGATTATTGCTGCTGCCCTCTGAACTCCCTCCAATTCGTCACTCTATTCCTGGTACTGAGCTACACCGACCATGAAGAGACAATGTTTGAAAACATCCTCAACCCGGGTGGCGATCTAATGAGACAGCATATAAAAATATCGTTACATGGTGAGCTGAAGGCATTGTGCAGCTCTGTAATCATTTTCAAGATGGTAAAATCATTCTGCAAGGACAGCCTGTCTCCACTCTGATAAAATCAGGGCCAGAAAGGCAGTCCAGCTTGGAGGAACAAATTGCAGAGGTTTTTTGTGGTTTTTTTTTTTCTCCTGTTTTTTTTTCTTTTTACCCCAAGGATTTATTTTTAAGTAAGGGAGCTGTCACAAAGTGGGACAGATGTTGAGAAGAAGTGAAACCAAAGTGGTGGTGTTTTAACCAAGTGGAAAGTGGAGGGTTTCATCCTCTGCTCCCCTTTGGTTCCCTGGCTGTCCCTGCAGTGCCCTGACCCATCACGTCCCAGGTGTGTGAAGCCACCCCAGGTTCCCAGTGCTCTCTCCGAGTCTTTTTGGACCCACAGCTGAAGCCACTCTCTGTTTCATCTCCCACAGCAGGTGGGTCCTTCCCACATCTCTCTGCTTTGCTGGGAAGCTGCTCTTGTTTCCAGTCTGCTCTCCCTCCCCATATCTGTAACACTTGCTGTGTGTGAAGGGAGATGAAGAAAATTAATCTGGCCAAGAAGACAGAAGAGGAGCCAGGTGAGGAGGCTACACCCGTGCTAGAGGTGTGTCTGTCAGTTTGCCCATCACTGGGGCACCTCAGTGTTGAAGGCTCCACAAAACAGCCCCCAGTGTCCTTCCACCTTCCAACTCCATGAGCAGCACAGGTCTCTCTTCTCTCTTCTCTCTTCTCTCTTCTCTCTTCTCTCTTCTCTCTTCTCTCACCCAATATGTTCCTTGCCTTGTTCATTGCCATCTTGAAGGCTGGGGAAAGGTGAATTTAATTACAGGCTAGTGAAAATCACAATGCATTTCCTGAAAAGCTGCAATCTGAGTTAAGAGAGGGTACTTCTGTTTAGAGATCCTCTTGGCATTGGTGGGGGGTTTTTTGTTCCTCTCTCTTTTGCATGGTAAACATGTATTGCACAAATCCTTGGCATGTTCGTGGGATGCTCAGAACATTGTCCTGACTTGCCATTGTTCGGGTTAATTTATGCTGGGTTAGACCTCACCCTTTGGACAGGGTCCAGAGTCCTGGTGATGTAAATCTTCCTGATTTATGTCTCCCCCTCTCAAGACAGGAAAAAAAAAAAATGGAATTTAAGGAGTCCCAAAGATAGGAGAATTCAGGCCAATTTGCACCAATCACTTACTCCTGGCAAGAAAGGTTGGGATGATTTGGGGTTGATGAGCACAGACCTTTCATCTGTTTGTAGAAGGAAGGAAAATTAAATCTCATGGCCTGTTTGTGAAAGGAAATTGTCCAGAATAGCTCTGACAGAATAAGCTATTCCACAATAGCTCCCCATGCGGACACTCAAGCCACTTTGTTCCAGGCTAATTAGTGTGCTTCCAAGCGGAGTAATTATTCTGGAAGGGAAATCTCTCTTCTCCCACAAAGAGTGTCTACATGGAGGTAACTATTTGGGAATGACACAAGTGGGCCATCTGAAGCC